>VTFQ01000001.1:42039249-42524997 GCA_036281575.1 Ancherythroculter nigrocauda
ATGGAAGTGATTCCATAAAAAAACTACTTTAGCTGGATAATAATTTTCCTATTGTCACTGTGAAGCTGCTTTGAGACAGTATGTATTGTGAAAAGCGCTGTATAAATGAAAATGACTTGAAAGCGAAAGAAACAAAGTTCTATAAAAAAAAAAAACATGAATTAACAAGTCACAAGAGTGTGGAAGAGCTGAATTACTTCCTTAAAGTTGCACTTAGTATGTTTTTATTGGCTAACGTACAGTATAATTATTTTCCGGTTTTCACACAATCTTATGCTGTGTAAAGCACATTGGGCACTGGCTAAAAGTACAATATAAAGACTTTATTATTATCATTATTAGCAACAAAGTCTTTTTTATTTTTTAATTAGCAACGAAATCAACTGCACAACAAGATCGGCCATGTGACGTGCAGCTAAAGGGGGCGACCCGCTCCATGGATAATAAATTACTCGTATTTAATAACTACTCATCTCACACAAGTGTAAGTAATTTTAATATTTCAAGAAAATTTTAATTAGTGAAATGCAAAAAAAACTTCTCTTTATAATGTTTACGCAACAATGAATATTTAAGAGCGTACTCTCTCAAGTAACTGCAAAAACGCGCAAATTGTCACACACTAACATGAATTTTTATGAATAAACTTGGCCTTTCGACGAAAAATGCTGAGGGTGCTGCGGCATTTGAGCTCGAGGAATTAAAACTTCTAGAAAAGAAATCTATGGGATGTGGGTCACGCATCTGTTTCAGTAAGACATTCATCTCATCCACGGGACATCGGCAGCATGAGGCTCCAAACAAAAGCCCTGAGCGCTGAATGAACAGGCGGGACACTGGAGAAAAGGAGGCGGGGGACCCGCTATTGTTCCCCGCAGAACAAAGATGAATGACCAAACGGTGCCGTAGAAACCTCCGCGAAATTTCACATTACTTTCGCCATGTTTTCTGTACTTTGAGAAAGAGAAACCGGGCTGTGTGAAGGTACAGTACAGTATAGTAAAAGTAGAGAGGTGGCGCAGAACTGCGCGCCGGGGATGTGCGCAATCAATCAAGTTAACTCACAGCATCCATTCAGCCCACCATCCAACCAGGTTAAATCAATTTCAACAAACACATCAAACGTTTACACAAATAAACCAATGCAAAACAAAACTAAAGGCGTTTCTAATACACTTTCTGAAGCGTAATAGTATGACTGAAGGTTTCACTGCGGCTAACTTTATAGGCGCCAATCCACATTATCCAAATCCTTCCTGACTGCCAGCTTTAAAAAAAAAAATAAAAAAAATTCTGGATGCACAGGACATGCATCTGGAACAAAAGCACATGCATGTACGTTTTAGACTGTAGAAACACATTCAGTGTTGAATTGCCGCGGCTCGTGCGTATTAGCTGGGTAGCAGCTAACCATAAGCAGCTTAACACAATACGAAGTGTTTACGGATGCTAACATGCTACGATCAACGTGGTTTGTGGCAAGCATGTTACAACCGAACCCCTGGCTCCAACAACTTTACATCTTTTAGAAAGCATGCACGGGCACGAGAGCCGTGTCTGAGATCACAACTCAAACGCCGCCGGTCCCTGTGATCAGGGGTTGCAACACACGCACATGCCGCACGCATATCACTCTCATTAGGCTAAGCTAGGATACACAGCTCAGCTGAGGCCGGATGCAAAGTGTTTAAAGCCAGCATCTACTCACTGTTCGAGAGGCTTATGAGAGCCGCGTCCTGGTTGGTTTTGATCTCTAGTCGCAGAGGCTGCTGCTCTGAATGTCGCTGTATGTCTCCATTGGCGTCTCCGATGGAGAGGAGGCGCACGCCTGAGAACACGGACACCGCCATCTTCGATCTGGGGAGAGTCATGCAGGCAGCTCGCAGCGGCTCAGATCTCCCCCGGAGTCAATGGTCAAGATAGGCCTGACTTACTACTGCCTCCACATGGCCACTTCTTTTTTTTTTCCTCCCCAGCTGTAGTTCAATTTCAAGACATGATATGGGTTACTAAGAAAAAAAGGAGTATATTGAGTACATTTAAGAATAATAATAACAAATAAATACATGAAACGTGTGGCTTGGAAACCTCTGCTTTATTGTACTGTTTGTGAAAACATGGTGTCTCTTTTAAAGCAGGCCATCACAAGTGAAAAAATAACTAATAGATATGAGCATAATTCCCCAGTTGATTAAATCACAGTACAGCAAGACAGCTGTTTTACATTACATGCTAGTTAACAATAATAATAACCCTGTTGTAGTGGCTTTCACCAGAATATAACTGTTGTACTCTGTAAGAAGCTTTTTAGACTCTTATGTTTTTAGTGACATCTTGATTAAAGGATTAGTTCACTTTCAAATAAAATTTTCCTGATAATTTACTCACCCCCATGTCATCCAAGATGTTTCATGTCCTTCTTTCTTCAGTCGAAAAGAAATTAAGGTTTTTGACGAAAACATTCCAGGATTATTCTCCTTATAGTGGACTTCAATGGACTCCAAACGGTTGAAGGTCAAAATTAGTTTCAGTGCGGCTTCAAATCATTCTGCACCATCCCAGACGAGAAAATAAGGGTCTTATCTAGAGAAACCATTGCTCATTTTCTAAAAAACAAAAATTAAAAATTATATACTGCAAATACACTGCTAATGTATTACTGCCCTCCACAGGTTAAAGTTTGAACTAATTGTTATATACTTGCACTAGCATATTGTATATGACAATTTAGTTCAAACTTTGACCTGTGGAGGGCAGTAATACACTTAGCAGTGTCTACACTGCTGGAATTCAAATAGAGAAGAAGAAGAGAGCTAGTTCAAGATGAGCATTTATGGTTAAAACGTTTACATTTTTAAAAAAAATTTTTTAGAAAATGACAGATGGTTTCTCTAGACAAGACCCTTATTTCTTGTCTGGGATCGTGCAGAACGCTTTGAAGCTGCACTGAAACTGTAATTTTGACCTTTTGAAGCTGCACTGAAACTGTAATTTTGACCTTCAACCATTTGAAGTCCACTATAAGGAGAATAATCCTGGAATGTTTTCATCAAAAACCTTAATTTCTTTTCAACTGAAGAAAGAAAGACATGAACATCTTGGATGACATGGGGGTGAGTAAATTATCAGGAAATTTTTTATTTGAAAGTGAACTAATCCTTTAAGTTTTGTAAAGAAAGGTATAGTTTAATATATAGTCTTACTGCACAAAATCAGACGTTGCTCCTTTAGGCACAATCAAACGTAAAAGGCAAGATATACATGAGGTAAACAGACTGAAAAAGTTAACAATGCAGGGCAGCAGTAAAACCCCCACAAACAAATGACATTTGCATGAATGTCCAGTGGTTGACTGATAAAGGCACAGTACAGATTTAAAATGAGATAAATATTCATGTGAGGGCAGAAGGTATATGCAAAAACAGGCCAGCTGATATGTTCATAGTCAATGGTGTTCAATTCATAGGTGCAGAGAACAGGCAGCACCCTTTCATGAGCAAATATCAGTAAAAAAAGAGAAAGAAATGAAGATAATTCTGCACTTGTGTAAACACTGTTTAACATTTATGAAACTTCAAAATGATACAGAAACCATTACCCAGCAGATTAGAGAAAATACATTTGAACAAAAAGCAGTACCTCATTCAGAAAATAAGAAAAGTGAATATATATATCAGGAACACAGCATCGATCTTTTTCAAAAAAAAGAACCTGAGATTCAAGACATCTCTCTCCTTCAATGGTTAATACAATATATCTTAAATACATGAGTTTCTTGGCAACAACTGCCCATGTATAATCTATCGTATCAATAAACAAATAGAGAGATTCAGTGTTTCATCAAAAAACCGAACACATTACAAGAAGAATTTTTTTTTTTTTTGTCTGTATATGGCTGGTATTCAAATTGACTTGGCTACACAGTAAGTAATGTAGTGAATTTTTTGCATATCACTTCTCCAATGGACTGTTTGACCAACTGAGCACTTCAGTTTCCTCCTGAAACCATCTACTAGTGTAAGTAAGTTTTGCACAAATACGTCCTTAATTAACAGTATACAAATTAAACACTTTTAAATCACCTTTCAGAGGTTTTCTTCAAAAAAAATCACATTATTGAACGACTTCAAGTCACAATGCAGCTTACAATTAAACAATTTAGTGTAATAGTGTTGATCCAGCTCTGCTGCAGGGTAAAGGGGAACTGAGAGCAGTGTAGTGAGAAATGTTTGTGCGGAAGAGGAATGTTCAGTTTCTCCAAAATTCTCCACGACACCTTTAGGGGAAGAGAGAGAGAGGTTGATATTCCCGCTCACATTCCTGTTAAACAGGAAGTGTACAGACAAAAAAAAAAAAGTAACACTGAGCTGACTGTTGGTACCTCAGAAGAGTGCACATGATTTGGGGGGTCGGAAGGGGTTGTCGCTGGATGGCACCCCCATGAGGAGAGGGTCCTTGTGGGCATTTTGCAAGCAGAATGTCTTCAGATCTGCTGCAGCTTGAGAAACCTAAGAAGAAGGAGAGGTGAAATAAAATATAGACAGACAGATAGGTAGACATGCATGCATATATACAGATAAAAGGGGGTTGTGAAGCAATAAAGGCATCGCATTTTCCTAGAAATCACGCGGTTAGAAGTTTATTTGATTCATTATAAGATTAGTAATAACACACAAAGCCTTGTGTTGTTTTAAAATAGTGTTTTGGGCGAGTGGTAACTAATATAGATTTGGATTATTCAGGCCAACAAATGCGACTGTGTCACACACTCACAATAAACAAAGAGCTCCACTGTGCGCTGCGCGCGACACCACAGCATACAGCAGAGTCGCGCGCTACTGCCTGAAGTGGAGAGGCTTTCAAATCAAACACGACTGTGCGAGAGAAATATGTTTGGAGGCTTTTAAGTTGAACTCTGTGATTATCGTACACTTTACAAACGTACTGAAATATTACTGTTGTGTGACAACGTTTGATAACATCCGATTAAAGCAAGTGGTGAAAGCGAAGGTAATTGCACAACCAGCCATTACGGTGGAAGCTTGCAAACAGCTAAACATTATGTATTATAACGTTACTTCTTTTGTATTAGATATGTTGTAAAAGCTCTCACGTGAATCAAGGAAAGTTTAAAAACATAACCATAATTACACGAAGAAGCAGGATGTTCGGACAGGATCGACAAGTCTGTCAAGTCACACCCTGTTAGCAAAGATTTCCAAACTTTTGGGATTTTTATGCGTTTATTCTCACTCACCTTAATTCTGCGGATCCCTGCTTCGAATCGCAGCTGCTTGACGCTTTTCTGCAGGCTCATCATACCGCCTGCGCTGTTATTCGACATGTCTGCTGACAGATCGGCGAAAGTTTGAAACAAATGTCAAGACGAGACTGACTTTGGCAATAAGCGGCTCAATTGCGCCCCTATCTGCGAAACCGGCGCGTGGTGAGGACAATACAGACACAGGTTACATTGAATAAATAACCTTAAGAAACCCCTTTGACTTGTATTGTTTTATAATAAGCTCATCTTATTTTCTGTTTTATACCCACAACCCACTTTTTCTACATTTTATTCATTTAAATGTTTTTTTTTTAATTGCAAACAATTCAGAGATGACTTTAATGAAATACAATTTTGCATTACATTACACAGAATGTATCAACAATACGTCCAACATAGGCTATGGAAGAGAAAAAAATAAAAAAATTGACAATGACCATTTAAAGAAAGATACATTTAAATAGCTTTTTTTAAGAACATAAAGAAAAGCAGGACCAGAACAAAGAAAGTAAAGAGGATAAATAATAATAATAAAAAACAACACCAAAACAAGTATTAATCAAGGTACATGAAAGATCTCATCATATCTCTTCAAAAGAGAAATGCATTTTTTTTGTTATTAATTATTCTTAGTGATTTGATTAAATGTTACTTCACATAAGAAATCTATAAAAGTAGGGATTTTGTTAAGAAATCTTTGTGAAATTTTGCCACACGGATAAGAAAGTTAACAGTAGGTTCTAAAGGTTTATTTTGTTTTTCAAAAAAGCAAACAACATCCTTAATGTGTAAATTACAGTTAAAAATATAAAAATAGGAACTCAAATCTTTCCATAAAAGTCATGAAACATTACATGAGAAAAATAAATGACAAATATCTTCACTTTCTTTTTTACAGAAGGCGCATATATCAGCTACATCAAAAATTGTCCACACAACTGCAATTTTAGGTTTCACTAATATTTGTTGCCTACACTCTAAAAACTGCTGGGTTAAATATGGACAAACACAGGGATTGGGTTGTTTTCAGCCATTTTTTTCAACCAATTTTGGATTTATTTTTTTTAGTCAGCAATATATTAATATAGTAAAAGGCATGTTTTTGCTCACCCCCAAATAGGGGCAAATTTGTGGGGTATTTTAAGCTGAAACTTGACCAGACCAGATACTTATATTACATCTTGTGAAAGAGGGAATAATAGGTGCGCTTTAACCCAACCTGCTGGGTTTGTCCATATTTAACCCAACTTAGGTTGTTTTTAACCCAGCATTTTTTAGACTAAGAAAAATGAATGAAAACGTGAGTTAGGTGGGTAAGTGCATTATTAATAGCTACTAATAAATTATATTCATGCTAATAAGACAATTCATTTTATACTTTAAAGTTGCTTTACTTTTTTATTCTACACTTCATTCAGAAGACTAACAAAAATTGAAATTGGGGGATGCATATAGCCTAACAGATATTACACCATACAGGGTAGCCTAAAACATTAAATTCAACAAATTACATTTTCAATATGAGAATTGTTTTTATACACTTCTTGTTTCTAGTTAAAGTTGCTTTACAAAAAAAAGGTAAGATTATGAATAAAGTGAATTGCGCCATCTAGTGTTCGCGTGTGACAGTGGATCCGCTTCACCAGAGACCCTCCACAAGAGGAGCCTTCAAAGTCAGCCAAACCGCGTCGGACCTTTCCTCTCTGTTTGAATGGAAGCAACGGAGAAGATGTATTTTACCCATTAAGCAGAGAAAAAATAACAAGATTAAAACATAACATAGCCTATGACATGGTATAAAAATCCACCATAATATTAAGGCCTGGATTCACAGACAGGGCCTAACCTTAACCAGGATTAGTTCAATTAGGATATTTAAGTAGCTTTTATAAACGCACACTAGAAAAAAAAAAATGCATTTTGAGACATAACAATTGCAGTTAGGCTACATATTTTAAGATATGTCAGTACAAGTTGCTCTCAGCTCAAACATGCATTTTAGTCTAGCACTAGTTTAAGCCTTGGCCGTGAAACGGGGTAAAAACAGTTACAGCATCATTCACCACACTCTTTATGGTACTTAAAATTCATTATATAAATATAATTATATATATGAAATTTTCTTCTAAAATGAGCCTTTTTATCAAGCTAGTATGTTATGTCGGTTTTCACTTTAATGGCACTGAAATGACCTATCAATTACCTAAGTGAAGTGAAATTAGTGAGCCTAAACTTACGAGCTTGATAAAAATGCTCATTTAGAAGAAAATTTCAGACGGGCACTTAGAAGTTTTTTGAATGATATATATATATATATATATGTATATATATATATACAGTCCAAAAAGTTTGGAACCAGATTTTTAATGTTTTTAAAAGAAGTTTCGTCTGCTCACCAAGGATACATTTATTTAATTAAAATACAGTAAAAAACAGTAAATTGTGAAATATTATTACAATTTAAAATAACTGTACTATTTAAATATATTTGACAAAGTAATTTATTCCTGTGATGCAAAGCTGAATTTTCAGCATCGTTACTCCAGTCTTCAGTGTCACATGATCGTTCAGAAAATCATTCTAATATGCTGATTTGCTGCTCAATAAACATTTATGATATTTTCAATGTTGAAAACAGTTAGCATAAATTACTTTGTGAATATATTCAAATAGAAAACAGTTATTTTAAATTGTAATAATATTTCACAATATTACTGTTTTTACTCTATTTTTAATTAAATAAATGTAGCCTTGGTGAGCAGACGAAACTAATTTTAAATATTCTGCAGATTATATGCTATATTTGTGTTGGTGGAAAAGTTTGTCATATTAAATGTTTTATATCCAATTTTTGCGACAGGTGTGATACATTTTTTTGACAATGTTCGTCAAGTGCTGCGGAAAGTGAATGAAATTTGGCTTGGACCTGACCATTTCTTTTGTGTATGAAGAACTTCCCCCAAAATAATAAAAACGTTGTAGGTCTACATGAAAATAAAATTATATTATTATTATTTTTTTTTTCATTGGAATGTATACTAGGGTTATATTAAAAGTATTTAACTTGATATAATATGTTTTCCTCTGATAACATTTTCCATATCCACCTGACAAATCTTACAAAAAAGATGGACAAGGCATCCGCAAACGTTATGGTTACACTTCCTCGACTTCACCATCTCCTCCTTCAATGAGAGAGTCTCTGGCTTCACTATCAAGCCGCCGAATATCACATCCGGGTCAATAGGGGTCGCGTGAGGGTTGCTCAACAGAAACATGTTGTTACGTGTGAGTATTAAACTGCCTTCTGTAAATTAAATATTCGTTTAATATAAATGTGTCTCTGTGTGTGAAACAACTCTTACGGTAGTAACGTAATAGTAGCTAGCAATGGCATTTATGAAAAACTCGCTATTGTACAACTATTCTTTTGCTAGCAGGATTGTTTTATGTGTATTTTTAAGTTTATGACTTAAATGTTTCACTCGTTTTCAGAGAATTAGCTTTTTTGTTTAACTGACTCGTAAAACATGTCATTATGCTGATTTGAGCTCTGTTGAGTGTCACAGTGATGTCAGGCTCGTCACTGAAATGTCCAACGACCTTGATCTACTGATCATCATCAACACCACGATAACTGTTGTCTTTCTAGAGGGTCTTGCAGTGTGGTGTTCCTGCACTCAAACTCAGTCGGTCCATTCATCAGAGTGCGCCATGGAGGAGTCCACTCATACCTATAGTTGTGGAGCAGACGGTAACGGCACATTTTTCTTAATTACTTGTCTTACGCTGATCGTATAGTATCCAGAAGTTACTTTTAGAGCCCATCTCTGTATATTGAATGGTTTACTTCAAGAAAGATGCAGCTTTCAGTGTTGCAGGAACTTGACCCCTACTTGAAGTCTTTCGTTTGTTTCAGGGACGAGGAGAGCGTGCCTATGACATCTACTCAAGGCTGCTTCGAGAGAGAATCATATGCGTTATGGGTCCAGTAAGTTCAAATGCAAGGAAAAACACACAAGGATTTAAAATTATTTACAAAAAGCCTCTTCCAGTTGTTTCCTACCTGTTTTTCTGTCCTTCTCTTTATCTAGATCGATGACACTGTAGCTTCTCTGGTTATCGCTCAACTGCTCTTTCTCCAGTCAGAGAGCAACAACAAGCCCATTCACATGTACATCAACAGTCCTGGTGAGAGTCACATAAGTGCATTGACAGAAAAAAAGATTGTAGCAGCTCTGTATTCTCAGCCAGCGTCCCATGGTCTAAATCTGTCCTGTTTACAATTTTCTGATGAGATTGCTTGATTCCTGTATGGGAATTCACTGTCACAACAATACAGCACTTTAAATTAGATGACAGATTGTGGATCAAATGTGGGCAATGTCCAGTACTGCAGATCATTTCTCCCAGAAATCTTTCCTGATGGTGAAAAATTACATTTTTATTTATGCACTACTATTTGCTGTATGAAAACAACACTTGCCCTGCATCATGGAAAATGTGTATCAATTTTCATTCATTCACTTTAAGGTCAGTCTGTGTCAACTCAACCAGAGGTCCCCGGCTCAAATTTGTGTTAATATTCACTTTTGTTATACTACTTCTTCTGTCTATTTCAGTCTATTTTTGTGCTCAGTGTGTTCCGTGTCAAATCAAACAAATTTCAGAAACCTCCTCGGCTCAAATTTTTGATTTTGTTAATATTTTTCTGTAGAAAGACAGGCATAAATAGTGATGAAAGCCAAAATATCAAATGTCACAGATGTATATTTACTGACTAATCCACTATTTTGTAGAGTGGGGTCAATATGACAATTTTCACCTGAGATTTGGGGCCAAATTAGAGGGGTGTAAAAATGACTTTAGAAAGATGGCAGCATCATTATTTTATTTTTACACAGAGATTGGAAGGTCTATTAGTAAAATCTGTTGACTTTAGCAATCTTTATTTCATTATATGCCAACAGTGACAGTTCAAAAATGGCAAAAAGCACTTCTTGTGTTTTTTGCCTCAAGTTTGCATGCCTGTGACTCAAGAAGTATTAAAGATATCTTAATATCCTTTTATATTCTGGTTCTTAACAAACTTTCCTTTTGGTATTTGCATGTTAAAGGCCCTCGATGGTTTAATCCCAGAGATATGGAGATCTTAAAGGAACACTCCACTTTTTTTGAAAATAGGCTCATTTTCCAACTCCCCTAGAGTTAAACAGTTGAGTTTTACCGTTTTCGAATCCATTCAGCCAATCTCCGGTTCTGGCGGTACCACTTTTAGCATAGTTTAGCATAGTTCATTGAATCTGATTAGACCGTTAGCATCTCGCTCAAAAATGACCAAAGAGTTTAGATATTTTTCCTATTTAAAACTTGACTCCTCTGTAGTTACATGGTGTGCTAAGACCGACAGAAAATGAAAAGTTGTATTTTTGTGTTTTTCTTCTATATGGCTAGGAACTATACTCTCATTCCAGCGTAATAATCAAGTAACTTTGCTGCTGTAGCATGGGTGCAGCAGGTGCAATGATATTACACAAATGTCTCCATGGCTGCAAGGCACGCTCCCTGTGCAAGCAGGGGGTCACAGCCGCTGCGTAATATCATTGCGCCTGCTGCACCCATGGTACGGCAGCAAAGTTCCTTGATTATTACGCCGGAATGAGAGTATTTCCTAGTTATGTCGGCCTAGAAAATCGCAACTTTTCATTTTCCGTCGGTCTTAGCACACGATGTAACTACAGAGGAGCCAAGTTTTAAATAGGAAAAATATTGAAACTCTTTGGTCATTTTTGAGCAAGATGCTAACGGTCTAATCAGATTCAATGAACTATGCTAAGCTATGCTAAAAGTGGTACCGCCAGACCCGGAGATCGGCTGAATGGATTCGAAAACGGTAAAACTCAACTGTTTAACTCTAGGGGAGTTGGAAAATGAGCCTATTTTCAAAAAAAGTGGAGTGTTCCTTTAATGCGGCTCCATGAGTAAATTGTTCAATTGTACACATTTTCAGTGGTCAAAAACCAAATGTGGGTCACTTTGCATACAGCTGATACCTTTTTTCTTTCTGAAGAACAAAAATAATAAAAAAAATTATCTGAAGAACAAATAATGTTAAAATAGAATTGTATCTCATGTTTTTCTCTCAACAGGTATGTTGCATAGAACATACCTGTCTGAGTGCCATAAATATTCCTTTTCCAAAGTTTGCATGCCTGTAACTGTAAAAAGTATCTAGATTCTCATTCCTAATAAACTTTTCTTTTGAAATCTTCATTTTCAAGGCTCTATAGTTCAGTCCCATAGATATGGGGATCTCAAAGCAGCTCAAAAGTCATTTTTACACCCTTGTAATCTGGCTCCATATCTCAGGTCTGTCATTTTGACCCCCCTCTGTAAAATAGTGGATTACTCAGTAAATATACATCTGTGACATTTAATATTTTGGCTTTCATCAGTATTTTATGTTTGTCTTTCTACAGAAAAATGTTAAAAAAATAAAAAAATTGAGCCAAGGAAGTTTCTGAAATTTGGTTGAGTTGACACTGAGCACAAAAATAGACAGAAATAGACAAAATAAGTAGTATAACAAAAGTGAATCAAATTTTTTTTCAGTGTTTGAAGCCAGCAGTGTGCATTTCTGGCAATTTTTTTGTCTCCGTCTTGCAGGTGGAGTGGTTACGGCTGGACTTGCGATCTATGACACTATGCAGTACATCTTAAATCCCATCTCTACCTGGTGTGTGGGCCAGGCTGCCAGTATGGGCAGTCTGCTTCTGGCCGCAGGAACCGCAGGCATGAGGCATTCCCTGCCCAATGCCCGAATCATGGTGCACCAGCCCTCCGGAGGGGCAAGGGTAAGAATGGGGGATAAAAGAATAAAAAAGAGGGGACTGCATTTGTAACGACGTAACGAAAACTAACACCGATATTTATAATTTCAGGGGCAAGCAACAGATATTGCCATCCAGGCTGAGGAGATTCTCAAACTGAAAAGACAGATCAACCACATTTATTCCAAACACACAGGGCAGAAATTGGAGCTTATAGGTAATTACATACCTTTCATTAATATTATAATAATAACTTTGTTTTATATTGGGTAATTAAACGTACATTGTGTCACTTCCTGACATCATCAAGTTTTGTTGTCCTCACTTAGAGAGCGTGATGGAGAGAGACCGGTACATGAGCCCGATGGAAGCACAGGATTTCGGGATTATCGACAAGGTCCTGGTTCATCCACCACAGGCTGGGCAAGACGAGCCAGAACTTGTTCAAAAAGAACCCACTAGCCCTGCAAGCGCCTCCACTTCCCCTCAGCCTCAAGCCTCTGAGCCGGGCCAGTCCGGCAGCAACCCTCCCTCCTCGTACAAACCTGAACCCTGACAAAAAACTCCCTGCAGGAGCGAGTAAACTACTGCACCGCTGGTTCAGTGTCTCTTTTGGCAGACAGTCGCCAGCTCATACACCTTATCTGAACCCCGTGACCTTCCTTTTGTATCATTCATTTTATTAAGACTAACTAAGTCTAGTCCTGAGACGCAGTACTGGAATCTGGACATTACAATTGCCAGTGAAATGACACTCAGTCTGCCCTCATATTTGTATGCGGCAAATATAGATGTCTTAGCAAAAACTAGGTTAATTGTAAACAAGCTAGAGGGAACACAAGATTACAGTGCAGGTTTTGATGTCTGTATAATATTTGGGTGAAATGTGTTACCCTGTCACACAATATATTATGAATTGTAAATGTGCCCCTCAGTTTAATATAATCCCTGTCAAAATGATTTGAAGCAAGAGTGTTTATAGATAATGATTCAAATAAATCTTTAGGTAAATTAGGATGGTTGTCTTTTTAACTTTGTGATATTACTAAACTAAAAGACAGTTCAAATTCTTGAAGGTTACAAACGGCATGTTTAAAGCTCATGAAATCAGAATAGTTTACCTGAGGGACACTATTATTCAAAACTTGGGGTCGGTATTTTTTTGAAGAAATTAATAGTGACAGTAATGACTTCTACGTTGAGTATTTCAAATTTTTTAAAAAATGCTGTTCTTTGGAACTTAGCATTCATCAAAGAATAATAAAAAAAAAAATGTATCACAATTTCCAAAAAAGTAATACATGTTAACACTGATAAAAATAAGAAACAGTGGAAGGTTACAAACGGCAGGTTTAAAGCTCATGAAATCAGAATAGTTTACCAGAGGGCCACTATTATTTAAAACTTGGGGTTGATATATTGATAATAATGAGAAATGTTTCTTGAGCAGCAAATCATCACAGAATGATTTCTGAAGGATCATGTGACACTGAAGATTGGAGTAATAATGCTGAAAATTCAGCTTTGCATCACATGAAATGTTCTATATGAAAATAGCAAACAGTTACTTTATGTTGTTATAATATTTCACATTTTTACTGTATTTTTGATTAAATTAATGCAGTCTTGGTAAGAATAAGAGACTTATTTCAAAACCCAAACATTTCAAAGGTACTGACAAATTGTCAAAAATGTCAAAAAAATTTATGTAACATGATGTGTGATGAGATTTTTGGTAACTTTACAATATTAAACGGATGGTTCACCCAAAAATTAAAATTCTGTCATTTACTCACACTCAAATTGCAGAACAAAGACATTTACACAGGTTTGGAACAACTTGATGACAGAATTTTCATTTTTGGGTGAACTATGCCTTTAACTAACAAAGATAAATAAATAATGTAACAAATGTATTGCTCAGTTAGTTCATGTTAGTTAATCCATTAAATAATGTTAACAAATGAGACCTTATTGTAAAGTGTCACCAAATTCTCTAATGAATTCATGGTTGCAACATAATCAGAATTCCAAAAAACAAAACAAAACCAAGAAACATGAACAAATGCAATTACACAAGTATAAATAAATCATCATGCTAGGGTAAACATGTTTGTCAGACTTTATTTTTGTACTCAATTTTACAGATGAAAATGATGCATCAAGTATACAACTAATAAACTAGAAATGCTCCTTGATATGTTCACCAATAGAAAGAATAATGAGCTATAGAGCAGAAAATATGTAGCAGTATAAGATACTAAATTAAGTATCCAAACATAATGCTATCCATGCCCCCCTTTTACTGTAGTATTTAATTACAAATATTGGATGATTTGTTTAATTAAATGTCCATAGACTGGATTTTTTTAGTGCACAGATGTGAATAAACACATAAAATTGAGTAGTGTATTAGAACAATGGTAATTAAAATAAACTAATCATCATCAAGTAAATGGCCTCTTTCTCTCACCACAAAAGCATCCCGCAGAAGCAACTTATCTCAATGCTGACCTCTGGTGGTGTTTTGAATGATATCACAATTGAAAACCAAAGATTAGGTTTGTGTTGATGACCAAACTCACAGTAACCAAACATTGGTGAAAGCTAAGGCATATGTTTTCGGTTCCCAGGTTGCAATCTGTCAGCATCAGACACATAACTGCCCTCACATAACAGAGCATCCTGCCCACCACCCCTTCTTCTTGGCAGTGGTGGCCCAGCGCAGCCAGCTGAGATTGCTTTCGGTATAGGGAGGGTAGCGCAGCACATTGACGCGCTCCAGCCCCCAGCCCCTCAGCATGCAGCCACGCTTGTGACTGAATGTCTCAAAGGTCCAGCGACCGTGGTAGTTGCCCATCCCACTTGCACCTGGCACCAAAACACAAATAAAAAGTCAGATTTCGCCTTCACTCACCTGAAGAAATGCACTGCAGTTGTTACATTAAAGAAATGCATTCAGACTTACCCACTCCACCAAAGGGTAAACCAGGAAGGGTCATGTGAGCTATTCCATCATTGGAACAGAAGCCTCCGCTGCTGGTCCTCTCCAGAACTGTAGTAACAACCTTAACAAATAGAGATATGCATTACGTCATTGCTCACTTTACTGTGTAGTTAAGGACTTTTGTTCTTTCTTTCCTTACTTGAGACTCGTCAGAGAAGGCGTAAAGTGCCAGGGGCTTTTCCCTCTCGTTGATGAAATTGATTCCTTCATCGAGAGACTTGATGGTCAGAATGGGGAGAATGGGGCCAAAAATCTCCTCCTGCATTAAAGCATCTGACTCCTTTACATCCACGACGACAGTGGGGGCTGAGATAGTCCACGGAAAAGCAGAAGAGAGAGGATTCAGAATGTAATACTAGCTTAGCTGCTTTTTTATGTAAATGTATACTGCACATTTTAGGAAACTCAGTACGTCTTCCGAGAAAAATCACACTACATTCTGCAGCAATAGTAAGAGTAGTATAGTACAATGCACTGAACTTGTGTACTGTTCAAAAGTATGGGGAATTTTATAAAGAAGTCTCACCCAGGCTGAATTTATTTGATAAAAAATACAGTAATCAAGAACAGTAATCTTGAGAATAATATTGAGATTTTACAATAAAAAAAGTCTTTTTTGAATATATAGTGTATATGTATACTCTATAATAATATATATTGGTACATACACATCTACCATAAAAGTTTTAGTTTATATAATATGTGTGTGTATATATTATATTTATATATATCATATATATACACACACACGCATATATATACACATATATGCATGTATAAATATATATACACATATATACATATATGCATGTATAAATATATATACATACACACACATTATATATATATATATATATATATATATATATGCACACACACATATATATATATATATATATATATATATATATATATATATATATGCATGTATAAATATATGTATATACAGTACACACACATGCATATATACACATATTATGCAAGCAAATATATGCTTATTATGCAAGCAAAAACTTTTATGGTAGATGCGATTAATCTATATATATATAAATTTAATTTATTCATTCCTCTAATGGAATAAGTTGGTACTTATTTCTGTTTGTTGGTGATTATTTCTTATATTATCATCAAAAACCATTGTGCTGCTTAATATTTTGTGGAAACTGTGGTATATATATATATATATTTTTTTTAATTATTTGATTGATAGAAAGTTCAAAAGAACAGCTTTATTTAAATTCAAATCTTATGTAACATAATAAATGTCTTTGTCCCTTTCGATCAATTGCATCCTTGCTGAATAAAAGTTTTAGTTCCTTAAAAATAATCTTACTGACCTCAAACTTTGTGTCTATATACTTTACTTACCCATGTACTTGTTCTCTCTGACACTCTCTCCTCCAATCACTACCTTTCCCTCAGACTTTTTTAGCAGCTCAACCAGTCGGTTCCAGTGCCTGTCTGTCACGATACGTCCCATATCTGGGCTTTGCTGGGGCTCAGATCCATAAAAGCTCTCCAGAGCCTCTTTTATAAAAGGTAACAGCATTTCTCTTGTCTCAGCTGTGCATAAAACATAGTCTGGAGCCACACAGCTCTGTCCTGCATTGAAAAACTTGGCCCACACCAGCCTCTTAGCGGCAGCTTTCATGTCAAGCCGGCCATATATCAAACAAGGGCACTTGCCACCCAGCTCCAGAGTAACTGGGGTGAGGTGCACCGCTGCGGCCTGCAGGATGCAACGAGCCACTGACTGTGAGCCTAGAGGAGAGAAGACAAGAGATGTTGAAGCAAATATGGAAAAGCGACAACTGTTCTTGAATCGGTCATTGATAACAATGAAAACTCTAACCTGTGTAGAAGATATGATCAAATCTATTCTCCAGCAATGTCTTGGTCTCTTCTGCTCCACCACAAATGACTGCATAACACTCCTACAAGACAAAACACACACAGCACACTTTATAAGAGAGGGATTACAGATCTTATCATGAACACAGTAGCACCATGAGACTAAGTGTATAGTTAGATCATATGGGTCTTTCCCAATGATTACCTGGGACAGGTACTTAGGAATGAGTTCAGCAATAAGTTTTTCGGTTGCTTGACTTATTTCTGATGGCTTCAGAATAGCACAGTTACCTAATAAAAAAAAATACTGAATTACACATATTGCAGATGTGATATAGAGCATTGTGACTCCTCTTATTTTTCTTAATGGATTTTTAAAGTCACCATGAAATCAAAATGGACAATTCTTTTTTTTTTTTTTTTTTTTTTTTGGAATATTGCAGTATTTTTATTTTCATTTTTTTTTCCACAGATGATTCATCCGTTCACATCATAATTTTTTTTAAAATTCATGAGCCCTTGTAATCTTTAACCAAAATAACTTCCCCTCCCCCTTGCAGCGTCTCTTCTCTTGATGATGTGTTTACTGACATGAGGGCGGGAAAAGCTGTCACTCACATGACATCACAGCAATAGCAAAACACAATGACCATACATTCAATTCCTTACATGTTTTCTTGCTCAAGAAGCCATTTTACAATATATGTCACAAAAGGGAAGAAAAGACTATCGCAACTTTCGTTTCATGCTCACTTTAATGCGACTTCCAAAATACTTTCTTCTTCTTTTTTTTTTTTTTGATAATTAAGCTTTACAATTATTGAAGGTATAAAATTAATAATGCCCCAAAGTCATCACCTTTTGGTGAATTTCACCTTTTTAAAGCCAAAATATGTAATTTTGCCATGTGATTGTCATGTGATAATGCAGAACCACAGGGTTGCTTATGGGTGGTTAGGGGAAGCAGTCTAAAACTTCACAGAACATTAATTTGTCAACAGAACACAACTGAAGATTTGTAGCATTTAATGAGATTTGTATTATATATCAATTTAAATATCAGCCTTTTGTGAAAATGAAATGTGTTAGGGAATCTCAAAATCTGTTTCCAAACACAGTTGTGTCCAATATTGATGGTTAAAATTCATTTGTTTCTATAAGCTACAGATGTAGAAGACGTAACTGATGCAGGACTGAATCGATAGCAATAGTTAAGGTGTTAATAATGCATATTCTCACTTCGGTTCATAATTCAAAAGTGGCAGATTTAAGACATTTCAGTAATTATTACAGTGAAATCTTGAGTAAAGTTTTAGTAGAAATAATAATAGTTCTTTTTATTCGCAGGGCGATAACTGGTAGTCGAGATCAGTTGCAGTTTTTCATGGTTCATTATACAATTTATATTATAATCGTATTAGATCCCGACCACAATGCATACTATAAAATTACACCACTAGTCTATTATGACTCAGACTTAGAAGAAGAACTGTCACTAGTGCTCTCTCAAAAAGAAGGTGCATGGGACATACACTACCAGTCAAAAGTTTGGAAACATCACTATTTTTAATAGTCTCTTATGCTCATTAAGGCTGCATTTATTTCATAATAAATACAGCAAAAACAATAATATTGTGAAATATTATTACAATTTAAAATTATGGTTTTCTATTTTAATATACTTTAAAATATAATTTATTCCTGTGATGCAAAGCTGAATTTTCAGCATCATTACTCCAGTCTTCAGTGTCACATGATCATTCAGAAATCATTCTAATATGATGATTTGATACTCAGTTATTATCAATGTTGAAAACAGTTGTGTTGCTGAATTTTTTTTTGGAACCTGTGATACTTTTTTCAGGATTCATTGATGACAGCATTTATTCAAAATATAAATATTTTCTAACTATATAAATCTTTACTATCACTTTTTATCAATTTAACACATCTGTGCTGAATAAAAGTATTAATTTCTTTAAAATAAATAAATAAATAAATACTGACCCCAAACTTTTGAACGGTAGTGTATATTGTTACAAAAGATTTATATTTGAAATAAATGCTGATTATTTTTTTTAACTTTTTATTCATCAAAGAATCCTGAAAAAGTATCACAGGTTATAAAATAATATTAAGCAGCACAACTGTTTCCAACATTGATAATAAATCATCATATTAGAATGATTTCTGAAGGATCATGTGACACTGAAGACTGGAGTAATGATGCTGAAAATTCAGCTTTACCATCACAGAAATAAATTACATCTTAAAATGTATTAAAATAGAAAACCATAATTTTAAATTGTAATAATATTTCACAATATTATATATTTATTATGAAATAAATGCAGCCTTAATGAACATAAGAGACTTTGTTCAAAAACATTTAAAAATAGTAATGTTTCCAAACTTTGATTGGTAGTGTATATAAGGGCCATAAAACTGAAAAAGCTATAGATAGTACCTGCAGCAATTGCTCCAATCAAAGGTGACAAAATTAGCTGAAGAGGATAGTTCCATGCGCCAATAATCAAAACTACACCTAATGGCTCCCTGCGAACAAAACAGTCATCCAGCTTTGTTGCCTGAAACACAAATGAAATGGGGAGAGGAAACGATTTAAAATATTTTCAGGGAGATCTGCCTTGACTAGACTTTTGGAAGTTTTTTAATATTTTGTTTATGTTACAGTTAAAAAAATCAGTGTGTGTGTGTGTTAATGGTGCAATGAAATTGTATTATCTCACCAGGTTTGTGCCCACATAAGAGTGCTGCATCCAGGTTTGCAGGTTGCTGATGGTGTAGCAAAGGTCATTCACCACAATATCAATCTCTGACAGCACTGCCTCAAACTTGGGCTGCAGGACAGACAAGATTAAAGCATCACATGTGTGCCGAATTTAAAAGTATATGTGTGTGTGAACCATTGCATGTTTATACCTTAGCAAGATCTTTATGCATTGCCTCCAAAATCTGTGTTTCATTGTCTTCAAACAGTTTCATCATGGCCTGCAGTTGAGTCAAACGGAACTGGGCTGGACGGGTCACACCTGAGCGGAAAGCACCCCGCAGCCTCTCCAGCACCTGTTTCTGGCTCTCCATAGTGAGAACACCTGTGTTGGAAATGGGGTTTCAGAAGAGGTCAGAATTTGTGTGTGCACACAATATTTAGAGCATGAAACTTTCTAGATAAAGCACAATAAACGTCTTGGAGATGGGTTTCAGTTTCAGTGGGTTTCTCCAAGGAATGGTGCATGGGGCCATGAAAACCAAATCCTCCATTAAGCCACATTTGTTTTTTAATCTATTTAAAACAGAATTTAAATGTGTTACCCGACACACATGAAAATCTGCAAAAGCAGCTGTTTACAAATCAATACGCAGCAATCAGAAACTACTGTGATTAGTCCATCCTGACCAGCGCTGACAAAAGTAACAGGAACCAAGTACTAAAAACACCGTCAAGTGGTTCTGTCTGGACAATAATCACATAACGACACTGAGATACTTCGAACTGAAATACATAGTGTATACATTTATAGGAGAATTATTATTTAGACATTTTGCTCCTCACAAATGACAAACAACTTCCGGGCCGCGAAGCCTCGCCCATTCAGTATCATTTAAACTTATTCTATCCTCTTTTCTGATTTACTTTCTACAGTTATCTCCCGATTCTTTCGATACTAGTTAGCTCACATGTTTAATAGAAAGGATTTTGTTTCTAATCAAAATCCCAGAACAACACACGGGGAGAGATGCTGATATCGCTGAATCATTATTTGTCTCTCAGCTCTTTACACATCGGTATTGTAGGCGATTTACTTTTGCTTATTATCAAAGCCATAACAATGCCATTTAATACGGTAGGCTACATAGAGAAGAGCCTTAAATAAACGACACAACATGCTTATTTACAAAGTTCATGTATGATAAATAGGAAGCACTTTATAGGATCATCCAAGTGTGACCAAGTTTACATAACGAGGATAAAGATAATCTTATAAACTTACCTTTCAAAGAAAATAAGTCCACTTACTAGTACAACCCAGTGTTTTTCACTAACACGTGAAGACTAGTTCCGGGTTTTCGCGTTTCATTCAGAAAATTCAAGTTTGTCGAGTTTGGCATCTTAACAGATACTGCAGCCCGTAAAACCTGCTTTTTACTTTTAACTTAATAATCATATTAACATTGGCTACTATCATACTAACACTTCAAACACACACATTGTTCTCGCGTGGAAAACCCCAGCAGCAGCTGAAGGCAAACTTTTGGATGCCTTTGTAATATAAAATAGGAGTTCATGTGGAAGAACTAAACCTAAAACAACAGTTTATTAAAACAGTAACCAGATTCCCCCCCCCCCCAAATATTGTTGAGACGGGGAATTTAATTTTGCACTGTTGATGTATAGCTAATGACTTTTGATTAGACCAATATATGTTTATTAAATATGCACATAATAATGAACAAATGAGGCTCTGAAGTTTCTATATTAGACTAATTTTGTTGAAGCTGGCTTGTGCATATATTTAGGCTATGCATTAAATTAAATGTAACACTTCAAAAGGTACTCAATTGTGGGAATGTGATCATAATTCTTGAAAAGAAATGAATAATGTGACCACCATTGGTTTCTACAAATGATCCATGGGTATTCTTTCAAATCATATAAATACCGAAAAGGATATTCAGATAGCCTATTAATTTTGTTTGTTTAAATGTGTACAAGCTAAATGGCTGTTGTGGTGAGCATATACTTTAAGGAAAGCTACATTTGAAAGTTTATGAGCCCCCTGTTTTATCATTTATAATGATAATATTATGAAACTGCTTGACAAGTGTGTTTGAATATTTCAGTCCCTTCTATACTGGAAATTAATGATAATATTTGTTGCATTTTGTACTTCTGTTTTTTTTTATTTTTAATTATAATGTTTATTTTCTAATTGCTATGATTTTAATGGTTTTGTTACAGATTAATTTTAATGCACATTCTTTTAAAATTCATGAAAATATGTACTAATAAAAACCCAAATAAATACTGTTTAAAAAAAGAGCTAATGCACAGGTGCATGGCACAGCTGTTGATGTTTTGACTAACAAAACGCGGCGGTTTAACGCTTGAAAGGTTCACTAGTTTTAAGGGTGTTTCAGTGAGCTGTAATAAGCTTTGGCCTTATATTCTCTTGGGTAGACATGGTTTCGGGACTTGCCCCAGAGAATTGTTATTTTGACTTCTTCAAGTGGGCTGAAACTTGTTTCTTTCTTTTTTGCATTATCATATGGTTGTTTGTATCATGTTTAATATTATAATCTATGTATTAAGTAGCTATAAATGTTGATCTGTTTATATTGGACATCTAAAGACCAGAAAGATTTAATCTTTTCAAATTATATTTGTAATGTAAATCTACATCATTAAGCTCAATAAAAAAATCTGAAATGGTCATTTATTGTGTCGAAATAGTTTGATAAAATGGGAAAACTCCTTGTTACTTTTAAATGATGGTCATAGAATGGATGAAAATGCTTTCTCACTAAAGGCCAAATATATATTTTTTTCATCACACAATGATAACTTGTCAATCCCTAAATAGCTGTTGTTGTGTTAATCTGGTTTGAATAATGGCTTCCACTTTAAGTAGGCAAACAAAAATGAATTTGAACAGCTACTGTATAAAATTATGCCACATGAAATCATTATTCATAAAAGTATTTAGAATGTCAAAATGATAGAAATATACACGTTAACAACTCCAACAGACATTTTGATTTTAACTACATACTCGCAATAATTGTACAAATCATACAATTCAACAAATGTAGTTTTTGAAACAGCCATTTGTCTTTTTTTAAATCTGTGTGACGTCACCACCGTACAATTGATATGGGTATATATGATCAGTCCTTCTCCTCTGCATCTCATATGAGGAGGTCACTTCATCGACTCAAACATGTCCAACAACCTGCTTTACCTTCTGCTTTTACTGGCCTTTGCAAGTGTGTGTCATAATGTGGACTCTTATACCATCTCAAATTGTACAGTAGAAATTTGTTGTGTTCTTAATTCTTTTTTATTTTTCAATAGGAGTGAAAGGTCAGAATATGGAGTCCATTTCTTCTCAATCAGTGGTAAAGCCTGGAGAAACTCTGAGTCTTTCCTGTAGAGGATCAGGATTTACTTTAGGAAGCTACGACATGCACTGGGTCAGACAGCAACCTGGGAAAGCACTGGTTTGGATGGGCCGTGTCTGGGCTTCTGGAAATGAACATGACTATGCCAAAAGTTTTGAGGGACGAATAGAAATAACAAGAGACAATTCAAAAAGCATGGTGTATCTGAAACTGTCTGGACTGACAGAAGAGGACTCAGCTGTGTATTTCTGTGCAAGACAAGCACAGTGACATGAACCTGTGTGCAAATAATACTAAAAACTGTCAAAACACACATATGGTGTAAAACATCAGCAGTTATCATTTGTGTCAGTAGGGTGCAGTAGAATCCAACTAAAGTCAACAAGAATAGTAACTCACAATCACATAATATTTCCTTTTAAAAACCTTCTCAGACATTCTATCGACATCATGATACATTTTTATGGTTGTTTAAAGCATTTCACTAGATTAAGTTCATTTGATAAACATTCTAATTCATTTTATATTAGGTTTGGTTATTTAAGTGAATGAAAATAAAATACATCATACCAATCAAATATTGAATGTTAGAAATGAAATCAATGTTAAGATGCCCTTTGGATTCTGGTTATCATCTTTGTAACCGTGGCTAATGGTCATCTCAGTGATCTTCCATCATTTCTTCATTATGCAAATTCAAAATCCATTATGACAAGTATTTATATGCTGCTGAGTCAAGTGATGCTGTAGAGTCTCATCAACACTCACAAGATGAAGAATATACCTTTGATTCTAATTTTGTTCAACCTAAACTGTGAGTTCTTAATACATACATAGCCTACATACATACATACATACATACATATGATTCATTGTTTATTTAAAAAATATTTTCTCTTACAGGCATGCAATGTCAAAAAATGGAGTCCATTGAAAGTACAGTTCAGAAAAAGCCTGGAGAAACTCTGACTCTGTCCTGTAGAGGATCCGGGTTCAGTTTTGACTGCTGTGCTATGCACTGGATCAGACAACAAGCTGGAAAACCTCTTGTGTGGATGGGTCTGGGCTATAGTTCGGGAAGTGGGCATAAGGCGGAATCCTTTAAGCAGAGACTTGAAATCACCAGAGATGATTCGAAAAGCATGATGTATCTGAAACTGTCTGGACTGACAGAAGAGGACTCAGCTGTTTATTACTGTGCAAGAGAAGCACAGTGACAGAGACATATGTGGAAAAATACAAAAACTGGTTTAGAAAGACATGTCGCACTTACAGTCTAAAACAGCAGTTCTCAAGTGTGTCAGTAGGGTGCAGTGAAATACAAGAAGTAAAGTCATCCACTACACAATGACTCACAGTCAAAGAATACTTTTTTAATGTCTCAAAACTTTATCAGGCTTTTTTTTTAATGTCTCAAAACTTTAACAATCAAGATACACTGCTTATGGTTCCTCTTCACTGGATAAAGTTAACTTCACAAACACTCATATTTTATATGTGCATGTGTGCGTATACACAAAATAATTTAAGTACACGTGACTTCATCATGCACCTGCTGGTCAAGGATGTGCTGCTAATCTGGAGCTTATACTGGTTCAACTCTAAAGTAAATGCATAATGTAGCATGTGTTTCGTTTGTGATTTATAATACTTAATGTTTTAAATACAGGTTTAAGTAGCACTTATAGCTTCAGACATTTATTTTCTTGATTTTCCCTCCAAAGAGCTGTAACTAAAGGCCTATAATCTGTGTGGAAAGGTAAATGTAGTATACTTCTGATTAACAAACATCCAGTGAAAAGACAAACAAAGGTTTGTATGTTGTATGCAATGTTTAATAATAATACTAAGCAGCAAACAGTAAGGAAATAAGAAAAAGTGCTGCAAAACTAAATGCAGATTGTATCATATTCATAAAGCTGGAGCTTTGCTGTTGTTTATTTGTGATGGACGGGTCTGAAAATTTAAATGATGTAACACTGAAGGTTATAACGATAAGGCGAAAACAGAACAACAGAAACAACAATTATGGTGATGATGGTTGTAATGATGGCAAAAATATTGGCAGCCAGAGCACAGCAGCTGAACTTCTTGGCTCCATTGACATCTCTCTTATACTTCCTGTTCACTGCCTGTGAATTAAAAACAGAGATTAAGCCTAGTCCTAGAATAAAATGGCCCTTTAAACCAGAATAACAGAAATCTGCTTTCTCTGTCATGGTTTAAAATAGTCCTAGACTTAGTCTAGTCCAGAGTTTAATAAGATGATTTCCTGGAGGTAACATGTTAGAATGTTAGGGCGCCCTCCGGCTTCCAGTAATAAACATACACAACATTTATAATGATTTATAGTTACAGGCCGCCTGCTTTTTTCCCCCCAAAATAAAAGTTTTCTGTAAAGTAAAATTATTTTTATTATTATTATTTTATGCAGCCCTACAAGTAGGCACAACAAACCTGGTGTTCTTTATATATTTTTTGTGAATTTTAAATCACAATTTTAACCAGAAAAATCACAATTAGATGCAGTCCTTGTTGCTTCTGATATCAGCATGTTCATAGTTGTTTTGTATTTATTTATTTTATTTATTTATAAATTTTATTTATTTATTTTATTTTTTAACAGGAATGAGATGCCTCTGATGAGTCGTGCTGAAACTTTTTTTTTTTTTTTTTCTGAGAGCACTGTACCAACAACAGCAAGCTTGTACATGAACAGGGTAAAATGAAAAAACAAACACCTTGGTAATGACAGGTATGTTGAACAGGAACTGGAATTTTCAGGAATGGCACAAAGGTGTGTGTTTAAGTCTCTGTCTTTAGATCAGTGCGTACAATAATGTGCCTTTTTGGCCTTTGTTATGTATATTTGTATTATGTTGTGTTGTAAATAAAATACAATCAATTAAAAAGCCATTCTTTTAAATCTCCTCACATTCTTTGTTCTAGTTTGCTCACAGTCCTATTCAGCTGATAGGGCCATTAGGGGAGGGTCTTTGTCTTCCCAGGTGTGTATTAAATTCAATGTTTCCATACCACAAAGATTTAAAATTATAGGCTGGATTCGTTAGCCTGCAGGAAAAGCTCTGGAGTGGATTGGAGTGATCTGGAGTGGTGGAGGCTTAGCCTACAAGGATTCACTGAAAAACAAGTTCAGCATCAGCAGAGACACCTCCAGTAACACAATAACACTGCAGGGAAATAATATGCAAGCTCAAGACACAGCTGTATATTATTGTGCCAGAGAATCACAGTGACAGACGCAAACAGCTTTCCCATACAAAAATAACACAATAATACAAAAATCAGCTCTTTTCTGTTGATTCAGTTATCAAGCAGCACAAATACATATCATGTTATCTAGTTGACTGCAAACAGCACGAGCACGTGTGGATGCGACCATCAACAAACTTAAAATGTAGAAAATACCTTTCTTAAATTGTGTCCTATTTACAGAGAATTCTGTATCAGACATATAACAGTGAACAGAAAGGTACATATTCACATTCACGTCATACTGTTCTTAAATAGTTTAGCCCTTCAGTCATGATTGTATCTTGTGACCCTCCCAATGCAAATCAAAACAAATGTATGTTTGTTCAGTATTTATGTGCTTCTGATTGGATCTGGAGCGTCACATCACCATTTTCAAGATGAAGAGTTCACTCTGCTTACTGCTGCTCTCATTCAGCGTACACCGTGAGTTTTCTCATGAAACACATTTCTATTGTCAGTTCTAATATATCTATTTATACCTATCTATTTATCTCTCTCTCTCTCTCTCTCTCTCTCTCTATATATATATATATATATATTTATATGTATATGTATGTATCAATCAGTCTTTTCAATCTTCCTTTTAGGTTTAAAATGTCAAAGTATGGAGTCCATTGAAAGCACAGTTCAGAAAAAGCCTGGAGAAACTCTGACTCTGTCCTGTAGAGGATCCGGGTTCAGCTTTGACTGCTGTGGCATGCACTGGATCAGACAACAAGCTGGAAAACCTCTTGTGTGGATTGGACGTGTTTATAGTGATGGCAGCGGCCATGACTATGCCGAAGCCTTCAACAGACGAACTGAAATCACCAGAGATAATTCAAAGAATATGGTATATCTGAAACTGTCGGGCCTGACAACAGAAGACTCAGCCACATATTACTGTGCAAGAAATGCACAGTGACAAAAAGTTATTGCACGGCTGAACAAAAACCACTTGAGTGTTTAATCTCTTGTCACTAGAGTTCAACAGGTGGCAAAAGAAAATAAAAAAATCCACAAAATACAGCTAAAAGAAGAAATACCATCTGTCACATCATTATTATAGCCTATTATATTACAGTTAAATTTACAGTGAAGTTCACTATAAAAGCTCTAACATCACACAGCACAAATGCATATCTGACTCCTTTAACACAACACATATTTTTGATATGTAGATTTGTGGTAGTGGCTACACATTTTGCATTGACAAACTAAAAAGTATGTTTCAATTAACCTGAAAAAGCATTAAAGTAGATGGACAAACTGTAGAAGAACAAACTGTGCTGTGAAACACACCATGATCTCTTCATCTTTAGTGTTGCTTCTGGCAGTAGTATCCTGTAAGTTAAGTCTACTTTTCTGTGTGATGCATCATTTTGTTGCTAAAAAGCTTGTTAACCATCTTTAAACTTCATGCTATTTTACTAACAGCTATTATTTGATTTGATACAGGTATTCATTCATATGAACTCACTCAGCCTGAGTCTCTGACTGTCCGTCCTGATGCCACTCTAACTATCAACTGTAAAGTCTCATATTCAGTTACTAGTTATGATACAGCCTGGATTCGTCAGCCTGCAGGAAAAGCTCTGGAGTGGATTGGCTGGATCGGTTATGCTGGAGATTTAGCCTATAAGGATTCCCTGAAAAGAAAATTCAGCATCACCAGAGACAACTCTAGTAACACAATAACAATGCAGGGAAATATACAAGCTCAAAACAAAACACAGCTGTGTATTATTGTGCCAGAGAATCACATTGACAAATGCCAACAGCTTCCCCATACAAAAATAACAACATCATCATCATTACAAATTAATAGTGTTTCTGATGGTTTTCCACAACAGTCTGATTTTCTCAGGAACACATTAGGTTTTCAATAAAGACAGTGTAGACCTTAATTCAGCTGGGATTACAAAAAATCCTATGTATAAAAAAAAACAAGCTTAATGATAATGTCACAGTGACCACGGGAGGAAGAAGGCAGGAGATGCAGGTTTTCAAAAAGAACTCAAAGGTTTAATGATAACTCAAAAGGCAGGTAACACATCCAAAATACAACAGAGGCAAACACATCCATCCACATATGACTGACTGGACAACTGAGGGAGGTAAGTGGTGTGCTTAAAAGTCCTGTGTGATGAGTTGCTGACAGGTGTGTGTGATCAGCTGATGGTGGAGTAAGTGCAGGTGAGGGCCAGGGAGGATGATAGGAAATGGAGTCCAGGACAGACAGAGACTGTGACAGTACCCCCCCCCCCCCCATTGCGGTCGGTACTTTTGACAACACTAGCTTTGAGTCATTGATTGTCGTGCAGCTGTCTGTTAACATGATGGGATGGTGCATCATCGAACAGTGGGCCTGGAAAGTGTTCGGGATATGGCTGTGACGCACAACAGTAAAGAGTTCCCTTGTTTACAGTTCTCCAGCATGAACTGCGATATCCTGCAACTGTGGCTTTATTCTTTAACATTATCATCACGGCATGGAAGTTTCTGCTGACAGAAAAATCATCGCATTGATGTGTGATAATCGCAAGGATTTAAGAGTAACACGTTTCAGAAATGAATCCATTTTCTGTTGCTGGAAAGTTGATCCTGAAGTGCACCACCGATAGCGATTGATAAATATCTAGGTATTTTAATATTGGTGACTTTTCTGTTGATCTGACTGAACTATTGATTGTTTTTGATTCCCGAACTGCTGATTCAGTTAATTTCATCTGAGTTCAATTGTACTGTGAAACATTCAAAGGAACTGAATATCTGTTATTCTGTTATTAGATGTATGTAAGCTCCCAAAATTCAAACTAATTACCTGATTTGTGGTGAATTCCAAGTCAGTGATATTTTCAGCTGTTTATTTTAAAATTTAAAAAGAATAATAGCTGAATAGTGAACCAGTCAAAGCAGGTGTTATGCTCACTGCAAGTTAAAGGTTTATTTGATTTGTTACTGAAAGAAACCAGACAGTGATTTATTAGGTGAATAATCTTCATATTTCATATACAATTACAAAAAGGGTTTCTTTTATTTTGTATCATTTTATTTTTCACATTTCTTATTTTAGTTCTGAAACTAGTGGTGAGACTGACCCTAGGACTGTACCTCCTGAAGTAGGCATTCCTGGGGTAGTGGGGCCTTGGGGTGTGCATATCCCTGAAACTTTAGATCTGGTTGCTGAATAAGCTACTTTTAGAAAGAAGCTGATGTTTCTGATGCAACAGGAGAGGATGTCATTGAGTGATGTGAGATCTCTTCTTGCACCAGAACAGCCTCCTAATGTTGATGAAAATTTGAACTTGGTGAATGCCATTGACCGTCTAGTTGATAAGTATACACAGGAGTCTAGTGATACTCTTACTTACAAGAAACTGAGAGTGTTCTCAGGGGTGCAACCTGTTCCACCTGGGGAAGAGGATTATGATTCCTGCATGGAGCAGGCAGCTCAGATGATTAGTGAGTGACAGTGTGCTGAGCATGTCAAGAGACAGCGCATTGTGGAAAGTTTGAAAGGGCCTGCTGCTGACATAGCAAGATTTTTGAATGTGAGCAGTCCGGCTTCAACTGCTGCTTACTATCTCAGGGCTCTTGATATAGCATATGGTAGTAAAGAGAGTGAGTCAGATCTTATGGTGAAGTTTGGTAGTTCTTACCAAGAGCCAGGTGAGAAATTCTCTACTTTTCTGTACAGACTTGATAAGATTCTTCATCATATCTTTTTGATAATGGATAGAGCAGATCATTAAAGGTGGTCTAACTATTGACATGGTAGCAATGAGGCTAAGAGTAACTTACAGTTTCCATGATCCTCCAAATTTTTCTGAACTGCTTTGAGAAGCAACGGAGGAAAAGAACTGGATTAGTGCCAGAGACAGTCCCAAATTTGGGCTGGCTGCTGCTACTGCTGTACCTCAAGTAACTGCCTCAGAGAAGGATGTAGATAGCTTGAAACGTGATATGAAAGAACTTTCAACTTAAGATAGTTTCTGATGCCAAGATTAGGGTTTCATCAGAAGCCTGTGCCTAAAAGGGAAGCATAAACTTGCTGATCGTTGGAGTTCCATGTTGTAGAAAACCAGTTGCCACTTCTTCCAATGTACCAATTGGTTCCCGAGAGTGGTGGGGGATCAAAGAAGGTCTTGCACAGGGATCATATTCTGCCTATAAAATCTCAAGTTAGGTTAAGGCAGGAAATTGAGGAACTTCCAGTTCAATGTTCTACCAGAGCGAGCAAACGCTTGAAACAGAAATAAAAGAAGTCACAAGTGACTGAGACTACTGTAGAAATGACACAAGATGCTTGTTCCTCTGATTCAGAGTCAGAGTCTGTTTATTGGTCATGTTTGATTTATGATCCTATGCCTGTTGAGGATGTCAACATAGTGAATGAAGTTTTGCTGGAGCAAGTTAATGCTGACAGTGTTCCATGTGAGGTTTGTGACAGTGACTTTGTTGATCATGAGGTGGTAGAAGCTGTTCCTGAGGAAAAGGATGCCCAGGACAGTAATGCACAAATAGGTGTCACAACTGAGTGTGTTCCTGAAATTTGTTCAGAGAAAAGGCCTGATACTCCAGAAAACCTCCCAATAGGTTTACCTATTCACAGTTAGTAAAGAAGGGGTGGTAGTTTCTAAATATGGTGAGGTGTATTTTCCTAAAGTGAAGAGTGCTTGTCAAATGTGGTGGTGTAATCCTCATGCCTTGTGTAAGTTGTGCTTGATGACAGAAAAAACTTTGCCATGTTTTGTTGATCAGAAAGATTTCACATCAGATGAGAAATCTTTGGTCCTTGAGGAAACTTTATCGCAATCCTCTGGTTTAAAGAGCAATTATCCTCCGCCTAGCACCACTGCCGATCCCTTGGCGTTATCTCACAGATTTATCTCCCAAACAAACCGGTACCAGCATGCAGAGGCCACCACGGGTAAAACATTCACAATCTCTTTCCCTGTCTTTCTCTACTCCGGCCCATTCAATTATTCCTGCCATAAAGAAATGGACAACAAGGCCCTTCGAGAAGCCACAGGTACAGTTTGGCCAGCTCCCACTCTCCACCCTGCTGGCTAAAACCATAAGAGCACAGCACAAATCCTTCTCCTTTCTGCCCCGGTTGAATTTCACTTCAGTCGCTAAATCATGATCTCAGTTTATGCTATCTGGATACTCAATTTCGATCTGAGGTAAACAGTTTTTGTACAAAGTGATTTGCCATTCTAAATTATGAGCTGCTTCCTTGTAGCTTAAACGCACACGTACAGACAGCAGCTTGCACATTACGTGCAGTCAGATCACACGTATAGTCGCACAGAATCACAGAATCATTAAGAGACCATACAGACTGGTAGGACAAATTCATACAAGCATGGGTTCTCATAAATGCATTCAAATACATGTAATCTTACCATTCAATTTCATCTGTATCTGATTTAGAATGAACATTAACCAGTAATGTAAAGTTATGTTAAAAAAAAAAAAAAAAAAAAAAAAAAGTGTACTCATAGATGACTGATGAAAATTAATTTGAGTAATTGTTCCTTTGAATAAAGTGTTCTTTTAAATTGGTCCTTTATTGATTATTGAACTCGACTGAATAAATTCAAGGCACTCATTTTTATTATGCAAAGCTCTTTATCTTTTACTATAAGCGAGTCTCTTTTGAACTTCACTAAATTAATGTGCATGTGTCACTCAAACCAGCAACAGATAAAAGAACAAATGATCATCTAAATTGGACTAATGTTACTTTTCTGTTTGATGATCATCCAACATCAAACAATGATTACAGTATCAAATTGAAGTGTGAGAGGTGAATATACGCAGATTATAATGTGTTTTAGGCTTCTCATCATGTAAGCGCATGTTATCATTTGAAGAAAAAACAAACAAACAAAAAAATAGAAAAGAAAAAAAGAATATTTACAAAAACATTTAATGATCGATCTCTCAGCCCCGCATGCTTTCCTCTGAGCTCAGGATTCCAATTGACCAGGGTAAAACCATGGGTCCTGCCACGTCCATTGAATTCTAGGCATTAACTTGGATACAATTAATTTGCAGGCCTCACTGCACAAGGAAAAATTTGATAAGATATTAAGATGTAAACTGTTCTAAAGGCGATTTGCTATCTTTGGCCTGAAGCTCCTAGGGTGAGGCTGCCTTCTCAGTAGGACTCACCCGTCAGTGAGCTGCTCCCGTCAAAAAGCATAGAGCTCTCCCGATCATAACAATCCGTTCTTGTGTAGCGAATTAACTCAAAGGGGAAATATTAATAGTTATTAATAACTCTATATGATTTATTAATTATGATTAATCATGAATATGTAAATCTGCTAATCAGATTTACTGGATATAGCTACATTAATCTTAATATTACAATCAATTAACCTGTTGTCCAGTCAACACTTAGTGTTGATTGTTTAACAATTCTAAGAAATGCTCATTTCCAGGTTATGAAAAATAACATTCTTATCGCACTGTGCTACTTAGAGCATAGGTTCGTGTCTATATCACTTAAGAGGCAATTCATTAGCAGATGGAGTCAGAACCAAACATGTATTGTGCGCAATCTTTATTAACTAACTCACAAACACATAACTAAACTAACAAACACATAACTTAACATAACATACACAAAGGGTCACACACATATGTAGGTCAGAATAAGTAATGATAGAGTTGAACCGGAAGAGGTACTGTTACTAGAGCTATAGGAAAGTCAAAGACACTCTGGAAAGGACTCATCAGTTTCTTTTAGCAATAGCAAAGGTAAGTCTTACAAATCAATACTAAATCGCTGTTTAGCATTAAAATGTACGATACTTGCAATGTGCCCTTAGGCTGAGGAGCGTCGGATCTGCAGGTTGAGGATAAATCTTGAGGTTATTGTCTGAAGTTGTTGCCAGTCTGTTGGGTGATGAGCACATGGCTGGGTGTTGTAGGCTGAGCTTTGAAGAAGAACTATTAAAGCTTCTTGTAATACTTATGTCTTGTGCAGGTATGGACATACCGCATACACAAGCTCGATACGAATCTGCTCGATAAGAACCCATAGACACCAAACATGGCATAATTGAAGTTACCTTGCAGGTCATAACATTTAAAAATCATAAAACATGTAAATACAATGGGTACAATACAACAACAGCAATAATGGATCCCATTTCCTGGGAATATGTATGTAGAGAATAGTCTGTCTATAAATTAATGCAGTAACGTCTGTGTTCTGTGTGGAAAATGCAGGGAAGATGCAGATTTCCTGTGTCTCTTCTCTGTTCTCAATGTGGCAGCACATTCCTCCAGTGCAATAAACTTCTCGGGGGATGGGGACAGTCAAATCCCAGAGTGAGCTTAAAACTATTGGTGAACTAACAAATAATTGTGTCTGATTTGTCTCAGTCATTACACTTGCATACCTCCAATTTAGAAGCTCTCAGGCTAAATCTCCTTTTGAACCTTTCATAGATGATAGTTCATAGATGACTCCAACAAACGTGTTACACGCTTTTGGTTACAAAAACACCTCAAATCTGTTCTCTGACAATTAGGCATCTCAGCAAAAAAATTCTCCGGTCACTCTTTCCACATCAGGGCAGCAACCTCAGCAGCCCAAAAAGGCCTCTCCCAGCAGCAGATCCAAGCTCTCGGAAGATGGTCCTCAGACACTTTCCAAAGCTACATCAGGACCAACTGTTTCCACATCAGAAAAGCCCACCAAACCCTCATTGGTAAAAAAAAAAAAAAAACTCTGTCCCGTCCGATGCGGTGAGTCTTGATCTCCCGTTGGACACTGCGAGAGCCCTCCCGGTCAAGTGTCTATGTTTCTCTTCTCTCCGTCCAGCGAGACTTACCTGTCTGATGCAATGAATCTTGATCTCCCGTTGGATGCCACGAGAGCTCTCCGGTCGATCTTCCATGTTTTCTCTTTGTTCATCCGGCGAGGCTTACCTATCCGATGCTGTGAGTCTTGATCTCAGACGCTGCGAGAGTCCGGATTATCATACAAATGTAAATATGACACATTTATAGGACATAAAAATCTGCGCAAAGCAAAAGTAACCGGTGAAATGTGCACAGCAGAGCACCAGTTTCAATAAAAAGATACGTTTCAGTCCAGTCAGTATTTTACATATTTTTAAATTTTCGCTGCTGTTCAAAAAATCTTTCTTTTCGCCATTACCACAAACAATCTGCGTAGCTGCTTGAATCTGAGAGCAGCAAGGAGCACAGCAGGAGCTCTAGGTTACTATAGAAACACAAGTGTTTTGCCGTTGATTGCTGTCGTGACAGCTCCCCAACACGGGACATTCTAATTCGGCCAGCTTCCACTCTCCACTCCACTGGTTCAAAACTGTTAGAGCACAGCTAAAATCCTTTTGATTTTTCTGCTCCTGGTTGAATTTTGCTTCGCTTCAGGTGCTAAATCACAAGCACAATTTATGCTATCTGGATACTCAATTTTGATCGGAAGAAATACATGTTTTAAACCATTTTCATACAAGTGATTTGCCGTTTCTAATCTAATGCGCTGCTTCCTTGTATCTTAAATGCACGTGTATACAAACTGCAGCTCTGACATTACGTGCAGTCAGATCGCATGCACAGTCGCACTCAGAATTATTAATAAGAACTTATTGTCAGCGCTGTCCTGTGATCTATAAACAAAATCAATTAGGAACTGTAAGTTATATGGAGTTATGTGTTTCTGTTTTGAAGTAACTCAAAACCCAGCTTCACTATTGTTAAAGCGACGCTGCACAGACTGGTAGGACAAATTAATTCATGCATTCGTTCTCACTAATGGATTCAAATAAATTCCACAACATCTGTATCTGATAAGTAATGTAAAGACTCAGATAACTGATGAAAATAAACTGTTAAGTTGAGGCTTCCTCCTAGTGATCAAAGAACTTATACTGACAAGAAGTGAAACTCAATAGAACGTTCCATTGCAACACCCAAAATCGAAATTTTGTGTTTCTCTCTCAGTTTTCAGTTGTTGTATTTGAATATTTTGTCTCTGGGGAACCACAATGCATATGCACATAACACATGGAGCAGCTACAAACTGTTCAGCACTAAAGGAACAATTAAGCTTGATGAACTAAATAATTCAAACAATTTGCAATGCTATGTATTAAATCTCCATACTGTAATGACTGAGACAAATCAGACACAATTATTTGTTAGTTAACCAATAGTTTTAAGCTCACTCTGGGGTCTGGCTTCCATCCCCCGAGAAGTTCTTAGTTACAAGTTTTATTGCACCAAAGAATGTGGCTGCCACATGGAGAGCAGAGAAGAGACACACAAAAACGTGCATCTTTCCTGCGTTATCCACACATAACACAAACTCTCTTGCATTAATGTATAGACAGACTGTTCTATAAATGAACATGCACATTCCCAGGAAATGGTATCCATTATTACTGTTGCTGTATTACAATCATTGTATTCACGTATGTATGTGTATGTTTTATGATACATTTAAGACACTAATCATGCCATGTTTAGTGTCTATGAGTTCGTATCGAAAAGATTTAAAAGAAACTTTAATAGTTCTTATTCAAAAACTCAGCTTGTTAATCTTTCTTGGTCGTAAAAGCCCTGACAGGAGGTGTGTTGTCGCCCGGAAATACAACACCTTCATTGGCTGCATCAACCTTAAGAGGTTAGACTTTGACCAGAGGTTAAAAGCTAGAGAACAATGCCACTCCCTTTCTTTTCCTTGCTTCTGGGAGCACTGAACAGACGTCTCCTTGCTGAAGGCCTCTTGCTGAAAGACTAAGACTAAGTAGCACTGTACAATAAGAATGTTATTTTTCCATAACCTGGAAATGAACATTTCTTAGAATTAATAAACAATCAACACTGAGTGTTCACTGGACAACAGGTTAATTGATTGTAATATTAAGCTTAATGTAGCTTATCCAGTTAATCTGATTAACAGATTTACATATTCATAATGAATCATAATTAATAATCATATTGAGTTATTAATAATGATTAATATTTCCCCTTTGAGTTAATTCACTACAATACACTGTGAATTCATTTAATTGTAATTAATTAATTTAATCCTCTTTGTGTACCCTACCTTACTAATGCTTATTTCTACACTAAAGATTTACTTGAATTACATTTTGTCGTCCAATCCAAAATTATGAACATTTGAGAATTTGGAATGTTGCAATAAAACATTTCAGTTATTTTAATGCCCAAGTAATTTTGCTTTGCTTAATATGGAAATGTGGTGGGCTTGTGTTTACTTTGACTATAGTTCTCTCAAAGGAATTGCAGAATGTCAGAATTGGATCTATTCACGAGTGTCTGCCTGTGGTCTTCCTCTTTTTTTCCTCACACCTGCTGGAATGAAGCTGCTTTATATTGACTATTAATTCTTAGAAAAGTTGAAATTTTTAAATAAAAACTAAGCCTGCAACAATTAAATATTTATTTTATTAATTCTATAGCATGGTTTACTTACACTGCTTAATCTAAAACTTAAAAAAAAGTGTAAAATTCAGAGTTTACAAGTTGTAATTACAAGCTCTATGAGGATATGAATGCTATTTACAAGCTGGAATTTCATAATTATGGTAATTACGACATAGAGTCCTCACTACAATCTATAGTTTGTGTCCCAAATAAAGCACATTACATACACTATTCACTTATGCACTATGTACTCAACTGTGTAGTGTATAAGGTTATGTTGTCATTCCATATCAATCAAGTTGTTCCTCCCAGGGTCCATATTTACATCACATTCATGAACAAAATTTATTTATTTATTTTTGGACAAGTCAAACCACGTTACAAATAGGTAAAGATGACAGAGAAGCCTGCAAAACAGTTTATAAAAGCAAAGCAAACCACATCTTAACATAACATATAAAATGAACATTTTTGATAGCAAACAATATATAGGATCTACAGACTGTTTTGTTCTTTTCTTTTTATGGGGATTTGATATATAATTGTGCATTTTACCAGTGTGTTCTACTATAGTTTGATTAATGATGGTCTGTCGAATATCAGTGCTCAAGAGTTTTTATTATTTATTAGATTTTTATTTGACATGGACATCACAGTTACATTGGACAAACCATATGCATTTGCTTAAGTGTTTTAGCACACATGCTAATTTTTAAACCCAGTCCACAAGAGGCTTTTTAGAGAGAAAGAAAATAAAAGAAACAGTAACAATAACAATGCTGATAATAAAAATAGTAATAACAATGTTAACAATAAAAGTAATAATAACAATACTATATAAAATATATAGTATAAATATATAATAAAGAAAAAAGGGGAAAAGAGAACATATACCATAAGATTAAAAAAAAAAGGAAACAAAATATTCAGAATTATTTACATACATAAACTATAGAGCAAAGGCAACATAATCAGACAATATCGCAATAGTAGGCTATTCATGTGAGCACTGTTGTTTTGTTTTTAACCATTGTTTAAAGGGGTCATATAATGCCAAGATGTAAAATAAGTCTCTGATGTCCCCGGAGTGTGTATGTGAAGTTTTAGCTCAAAAGTTTTAGCTCAAAATACCCCACAGATAATTTTTTTATAGCATGTTAAATTTGTCACTTTTTGAGGGTGAGCAAAAACTCTCAGTTTTTGTATGTCCCTTTAAATGCAAATGAGCTGCTGCTACTATGAAGAGAGCAGAGTTTTAAGAGCTTGTGTTAGCAGCTCCAATTACCTCACACAGACTCACTGAAAATGTTAAACTGTTCAGCCTTTTATGTTCAAACCGGAGTCAGACAATGATGGAGAGACTCAAGAAGAAGTGACAACAAGTAGAATGAAACAGGATGCTTCTGAACAGTTAGTTGATGAATTTAGCTGATGTGGAGTTAACTATCTTAAAGTCATTGATTAGCATATTCTGTCATGATAATCTATAAATCTCTCATTGTATGATGCCTACAGAGCGAGAGAATATATGCTGCATGAAAATAGAACAGGTATAGTTTTTTTTTTTTTATTACATTTTTTTACGGTTATAACTTATGTTGTCATCTTGCTTTTATGACATGCTATTGCATTTGTGTTACATACTGTATTGCAGTAATATGGACTCACCCCCTTTGTTGCGTGTTCTCGGGGGCAGGGTTTATGTAAATTTTAGGGCTAGTGAAGTTACTAACCTTGGAAGAAGCTTGTTGTAGTCCCTACCAGCCATTTGTTGTAGTAATAATAATAATAATACATTTTATTTTAGGCGCCTTTCAAATCACTCAAGGTCACCATACAACAAGAACAATATTAAAATAATAAATGACAGTAAATGCCAATAACTTAAATAAAAGGCAGCAATTACAAAGCATGACAGCTAGTCCTTAAAAAGCGATTTCATTAAAAGAAAATATCTCCCTTTGCACTAAACTATGAGTGTTGTAAATTTGCAATTATTGTTTATACTCTTAACAGCAACATTATACACTAACTAAAGTTACAAAAGTGAAATCATAATCAACCACCCCTTTAAGTCCTCTGTTAAAAGCATTGCCATTGGTCTCTAGTTTTACATTAGTAGGTATTCCAGAGTTTTGGCCCCTTTGCAGAGAAAGCAGACTGACCAAAAGAGGTCTTATACTTTGGGACAAGACAGTCACCACTGATAGTGGCTCGTGTGTTTGCCTTATGAGAGCTCTGACGCCTACTGACCAGTTCAGAAAACAGTGGTGACATGATTCTTTAGATATTTAAAAAAAACAATTTGAGATAATTAAAATGAACAAGACTGTCAAACTGTTTATTGCCTGTTTCTATATTGAAATAATAGGCTTTAATTTAGTTGGAGTGGCTTGTGACCATGATGTGACATGAAAAAAATGATATGACATTTGGTTTTTGCTGGTTTTTGCACTGATGTATATCACTGTGACGTGGATGGGTGGGTATCACAGTGATATAGTCCCATACAAAAACTGTTTGAATAATTTTGTAACAGATATGGAGAGCCAAATACATATAAATTATTGCATTTTACATTTTCTGCATATTTAGCAGGACCTTCAGTCATAAAGGAAAAATTTTCTATTTAACTCTTTTCTTTTTTTTCTCCATAATTTATAAATATAATATGTAACAACAAATCCCTCAAGAATACAGCATTATTGTAGGATGTCAGCATGCTGTCAGGTTTTGGAATTGATTATTTAGGGCACCGATGGTGTGAGGACCCTATTGGAATTGCTCAGTCAATTATTCTTCTTCTCCGAAATTAATTGCATTTTTGAGGGCCTAAACATGCTTGAAAAGTCAAGCAAAAAACTTGAGTCAAGTTTTTTGATAAATTCACTTTGCACACGCATCAGAAGTGGTGAAAATTGACATCTGATATGGGTTTCAGAATTTAGTGTGGCAAAATGGCTTGATAGCGCCCCCTACAAAATTTCAATTAAGCGCCATTCACGCTACATTTCATGTACAGGTATAAAATTCGATAGACACATGTAATAGCCCAATACCTACAAAAAAGTCCCTGGGTGCAAAATCTGAAAACCCAACAGGAAGTGAAATATTTTTAATTTTCTTTGCAAAGTTTTTGCAGTTTTTTCCATTTCCAGATGTTGTACTTTAACGAACTCCTCCTAGAGCTTTAATCAGATCAAGGTCATATTTGGACAGTCTAATCTAAAGGCCTTTGTGACATTAATTTGTGAAGATCTAGAGTTTTCACTGAAGGGTGTGTCCGTGGTGGCCTGACAAATTTCGATGTTTCGCCATGAAACAGGAAGTTGTAACTTGGGAATACAATGTTCGATTTGCTCCAAACTTCACATGATTCATTAGAGTCCTGACCTGAAGACATCTACAATGCCAGTATTCAGTTACAGTCATAGCGCCACCTACGGGCAACAGGAAATTACATGTTTTACACTGTGATTAACTCCTCGTAGTGATTTAATCAGATCAACATAATAGAGTACCTCAGGGATGACGTGTTTTTGTAGGCCAACCCGGAAGTTACGGGTTCCCTCAATCGAAAGCCTATGCATTTTTCCCATAGCCTTTTGGAAAATCACAAAAAATAAGCTCTGTGTTTAACAAAGGGTTATGACACTTACACGTTTTGTCTATCAAGATAACCTTTACAAGTTAACACAACATTTATACATTTTTAAAGCCTAAATAAAGTGGTCAGATATAAAAAGCTAACAGTAGGCTATAAACGGACTACAGCACACCGTGGTCGTGGATCAACATCAACATCACCAAGCTTCCTCAGACTTTATTTAAAAAACAACTTTATTTAAAAACATGCTCGCTGATTATGATCTGCGCTGTGAATGAATACTTATCCACTTTTTCATGAGAAATTCTGTCCATTCGTTTTGTCCAAAAATGTTAGAAAATAATTTTGTTTATGCATGCCTCTCTCTGAGATATTTTTATTTTTTAATAATGTTTTATTTATTAGTTTATTATTTTGTTAGCTTATATAAACATTAATATAATTTTATTTGTGTTTAAAAATTCTTATGCTTGATCATTGTGCCCCAAATAAACTTTAAAGATTATCTTTAACTTAATATCACTGAATTCTGTGTACTACAATATGTTAAAAACTACAATTTGTAAAGACTACATATATATGTATATTAACCGACAGGTAAAACTTCCAAGAACGTGAAACTGAAATGCAAGCTGGTGAGTGTGATTTCCTGTTTGTCATGATGACATCTAAAGTCCCCACCAAAGGAAGTAGTCCCTTTTAGCAACTTGTTAGCAACTGCCTAACCGCCTTATAACTGGAGTGTTTTATGTCATAGATCAAAACGTGAAAATATTTAGAGGTTTTGTTAAGCACAGACCTTATTTCAGGTGATTTATCAAAAACCCATTCAAAAAACCCATTGACTTTAGGGCGATGGAATCGGAAGTCCTAAAATGCTAACTTGCTTTCGGGTTTTGCATACAAAAACATGTCATCTCTGAGTTACTCAATATTCGGTAAGTCTAATCTTAAGGCCTTAGCGATATTACATTGCAAAGATCTTGAGTTTTCACTGAAGGGCGTGTCTGTGGCGGCCTGACAAAGACTCTTTGTCTTTTGTTGGACAAGATGTTAATAAATGCTTCTTATGTCTGGAAAGATGTTTGACGTGTGTTGCTTTTGCAAATGCACATTATAAGTGATTCAACCTCACAGTGCTTTCAGGTGGATTAGCGTTTGGAGCCATACTTCATTGACAAGCCGCACATAAAAAAAAAACTAAATGCATCTTTTTTGATTTCATAATCGCACTAAGCCAAACCGTTTAAGCACGATTTCAATGTTTTTTTTTTCTAATCGTTCAATTAATCGTGCAGCCCTACCTTAAATCATGCAACACTTGGCTAATGTCACAGACACGACAGGCTCCAACACTGTCCAATCACAGCGCACTCCCTCACCTGAATATTGATCACATGCACCTGCACTCAATCAGCACGCTCATCAGTCACCACATAAAAGACACTCACACACCTTCAGTCACTGTCTGGTCTCGTTCGCATCAAGACTTACCTTCATGCTTACCTCAAGGACTCCAGTCGTTCTGCTTACCTGTCTCCAGTGTCTCTAAGTCTCCTCCTGTGTTCCAAGTCTGTGTGTGAGTGTCTACCGTCTTCAGTGTCACGTCTCTCCATCATCGCCCAGGATCTTCACCAATACAAACACAAAGGACAGTATCACTCATCTAACACTCATCACTCTAAGATCATCAACAAACTCACCTGCACTTCTGTATACTCTGCTGTTTGTCTAATAAACAACCTTAACTGTTACCTTCAGTCTCCGACCCTTTTGTATTGTAACAGCTAAGTGCTAATGTCTGCGATTAATGCCACGAAACAGGAAATTGTTGTAACTCAGGCATACAATGTTCGATCTGCTCCAAACTTCACATGTTTGATAATAGTTCTGGCCTGAAGACATCTACTTGGCAATATTCAGTAATAGTCAAAGCACTGCCTGCTGGCAGCAGGAAGTGTGGTGCATCAAAATGACTTTGCCATATTTCTCCTCTATTTATTCACTTAAATGAGTATCAACCACTGTTCAGTTTTCCTAAGGTCACCGGGTGGTGGTAAGCCTGGGTGCAAGGGCCCTTTCATCGCTGCATGCAGCTTTAATTTACGGTTTGTTTTTTTTCGTTAGCCAGGAAAGTTTTCTTAAAGCTGCTGTCTGTAAGTTTTGCCTCTTTGTCGCCATCAGTCTACAAACACGGTGAGTCATGTCATCCTCTCCTTTTGTTGTTACTTGCACTGCCTGTCACATGCATAGTATAGCTCTCTCTGTCAGCTGTGAGATTTACACATGTGATAAATGCAGGGAGATAGTCAGGCTGACAGAATCTAAGAATTAGAGACATGCATCAAAACTTTAATTGAGAATAGCAAGAATGCAAGGGCTTTAGATACTATTTTGGATGCAACTAGCTTAGTGAACTTTGCTCTGGTCCCCTTCCTGTTCGTCGGAGTGATGAGATGCTTAGCAGACTATCATCACTCAATGGCTGGCTGTCTAAGTGGTGTCCGCAGAATAATATAGGTTTCATAGACAATTGGAAAAGTTTTTGGAGCAGACCTGACCTGTTGAAAAGAGATGGTATTCATCCCTCCTGGGATGGTGCTGATCTTCTCTCTAGTAATATGGCACATAGTCTTAGAGCTGAAACATGACAAACTGGGGCCCAGGTCAGGAAGCAGACAGACTGGCTAAACTGACCATTGCTAGCTGCCTCACATCACAGAAGTCAGATAATTCCCAACACATAGAAACTCTTTCATCTAGATATTATCACATAGAGACTGTGTCTGTATCCCGATTTAGTAAATATAAAAAAATTCCAAACCCATTTAAAAATTTAATTGATGTTCAACAAATAAAAAACTGATAAACAAATGATAAAGCTTGGGTTGCTGAATATTAGATCCCTTTCTTCAAAAGCACTTATTGTAAATGATATTATCACAGACAATAATCTAGATTTGCTTTGTGTTGGCTACTGTTTACAGGCCACCAGGGCACCATACAGACTTTATCAAAGAATTTGCTAATTTTCTATCGGAGTTAGTACTAGCTGCGGATAAAGTCCTTGTTGTTGGTGATTTTAATATCCATGTAGATAATGATAAAGACGCATTGGGATTGGCATTTACAGACATTCTAAACTCTCCTGGAGTTAGACAACTCATGTCAGGACCCACTTATTGTTGTAATCATTCTTCTTTAGATTTAATATTGTCACATGGAATCGATATTGATGCTGTTGAAATTCTGCAGCAGAGTGATGACATCTCAGATCATTATTTAGTCTCGTGTATACTACATTTATCCAAGGCTGCAAAACCAGCTGCAAGAAAACAAAACTAGAAGTTTTTCACATTTCGTGGAGAGAGAATGATTGAGTACAGAAAGGCCTTAAAAACTGCTAGATCTGCTTATTTCTCAAATCTTTTAGAAGAAAATAAACACATCCCTAGGTATTTATTTGATACAGTGACTAAATTAATGCGAAATAGAGCTTCAACTTCTGATGTTTCCAAACAGCACAGCAGTAATGACTTTATAAACTTCAAGATTGATAATATTAGAGAGAAAATTATAACCATTAAGCGGTCTACTACAGTATCGTGTTAGACAGTGCACTGTAGTATCCCTGAGGAAAAATTCCATTCATTTGTTGCTTTAGGACATGAAGAATTGTCTAAACTTGTTAAATCATCAAAATAAACAACATGTATGGTAGACCCTATACCAACTAAGCTATTGAAAGAGATGCTTCCAGATCTTTATCATTCGGATACGTACCAAAAACTTTTAAGCTGGCTATTATTAAACCTCTTATTAAAAAAACACAACTTGATCCTAGAGAATTATTCAATTACAGGCCGATCTCGAATCTACCTTTTCTGTCAAAAATACTAGAAAAGGCAGTATCATCTACTATCATCTACATCTACGCAACTACGTTCCTTCTTGGAAAGAAATTGTAACTGTGAGGATTTCCAGTCATGATTTAGACCGTATCATAGTACTGAGACTGCTCTCATTAGAGTTAAAAATGATTTTGTCTTATCATCAGATCGTGGTTGTATTTCTATATTAGTGTTACTAGATCTCAGTGCTGCTTTTGACACTATCGACCACAATATTCTTTTCAATAGACTTGAAAATTATGTTGGCATTAGTGGAATTGTATTGGCATGGTTCAAATCTTACTTATCTGAACATTATCAGTTTGTAGTAGTAAATGAAGAGATTTCATATCAATCACAAGTTCAATATGGAGTACCGCAAGGCTCAGTAATAGGACCTTTGTTTTTCACTTTGTACATGCTACCCTTGGGAGATATCATTAGGAAGCATGGAGTTAATTTTCACTGTTACGCTGATGATACTCAGCTCTATATTTCTTCAAGCCCTGATGAAACACCAATTTACCAAGTACCTGAGCGATGCATTATAGTCCTTCACGTCTATTGCGATCTCAGAATTCTGGACAGTTGATAATACCTAGAATATCAAAGTTAACCACAGGCGGTATATCCTTTTCCTGTTTAACACCTAAACGTTGGAACAGTCTTCCTGTCGCTGTTCGGGAAGCAGACACACTCTGTCAATTTAAATCTAGACTAAAAACACATTTGTTGCATACACATAACACATTATCTACTTCTATAATTCAATTAATGTAAATTGTTAGGCTGCATAGATTAGGTCAGCCAGAACCGGGAACACTTCCCATAACGATGTACTCGCTATGCAGGCCGTATCCAGATGAGATGAAGGACCTGCATCTAGACATAACGATAAGACAGCCCTGAAGTGTCAACTAAACTATCCCCTGTGAAGGCCTCCTTCCCTTTCCTTTCCCTATGTATAAATAAAACGTTATCAAATTATTCCAGTTCACATAGATCAATCATGCAAACCTATAGACTAAACATGTAAGTGAACGGCAAGAATGCATTAAAGGTATTCAGTTTATCAGGAATGGAGTCATTTAAGTGGCCCCTAAAGTAATAATTAAAATTTTTTTCAACAGAAGTGGTTCAATCAAAAAAACAACTTTAGCTCGATAATAATTTTCCTATTGACACTGTGAAGCTTCTTTGAGACCGTGTGTATTGTGAAAAGAGCTGTATAAATGAAGATGACTTGACTATTCTAACATTAAAGGGATAATTCACCCTAAAATGAAAATTTGATGTTTATCTGCTTACCCCCAGGGCATCCAAGATGTAGGTGACTTTGTTTCTTCAGTACAACACAAATGATGATTTTTAAGTCCAACTGTTGCAGTCTGTCAGTCATATAATGCATGGCAATGGTAACAAAATCTATGAGAGACAAATCCAAATTAAACCCTGCGGCTCGTGATGATGAGACACTGATGCCCTAAGACACGAAACGATCAGTTTGTGCGAGAAACCAAACAGTATTTATGTAATTTTTTACCTCTAATACACCACTATGTCCAACTGCCTTGAGCGCGCGGAAGGCATCAGGTGCGTGAGGTGTACGTGTAACATAAAGGAAGGACACGTGAAACCCAAATACATTACTTAATATTTATTAAAAAAGCAAAGAATCGGGAACACGTATCATACGAAAAAAAAACAACAAAGAAAAAATTCCAAATGTAACAAACAGTTAACCCAAATTAATAATAAATACCTGAAACTTTAACCAAAGCAAACAAATCCACTTAACAAATAAAGAAAGACAAATGAAGAAACAAAAAAGCTTGTTTGCTGGTGTGTCTCCTCTCCCCTGCCATGTTTCGCTTCAGCATCCTCCATATAGTCGCTCAAACAGTGTGCACAGGGGCGGACCTACAATCAAACTCGCATAGAATAAAAAGTAGTAGAGTCATGATGTCACACAGAGGAAAACCAACACACACAAGGCACAGGCCATAACACTCCCCACCTAAAAGAAGAACCTAGTCTAATACAAAATGAGACAGGTTCTGGGTGAAGCATCAACAAGCAAACAAGAATGAAAAGGAAAAAAAAAAATTAAATTACATTAAACACTTACTTATGCCCGTGAAAGGGCATCTGCCACGATATTATCAGATCCCCTCTTGTAACGGATGTCCACATTGTAATGTTGAGCCATCAAAGCCCAGCGCATCAAACATTGCTTATGACTAATATACATTTTATTCAAGAAAACCAATGGATTATGGTCCATATAAACAATAACAGGAGTGGTGGTACAACCGACGTACACGTAAAACTGCTGCAACATGGGACAACATGGACACTCGCTCTGCCTGGAATTTACACTCAGAAAGGTTATTTGCCTCAGTTTTATCAGCATGGCACAGGTATGGTTTCAACATATTGACATGACACAACCACGTCTTTCATCTGCGTTCTGGTGTATGGATTATAAAATCCGTATATGGCAAGGGGGGCGTGGTTCAGCGAGGTCTGCAGCAGGAGAAAGCGTCAGGAGAGGCTTGGTAAGTGAGCGGGTTAAATGTAAATCACGAACACCTGTTACTCATTCCAGTAATTGGCGCGGAGACAGGATAAAACGCCGCGAGAAGCAGGAGTGTGGGAGAGAGAGGGGAACTGCTGACTGAGACGCTGGTCACGATAGCGATGCTGGAGTGAAGCCCGTTGGGAATTGTGTATACCAAGACTGGAGTGAAGCCCTTTGTGGATTATTTATTTTGTTGTTGTGCGATGCACAGTCTTTCTGTTGAACAGTTTTGAGTTGTTGAATAAAGCTCAGTCAGCAGACAATCGCCGACTCTGTCCTCTTCTTTCCAGATGAACTTTGATTGTACTACACCGTATCACTCAGTTTACTTTTAATCCCATATGATTCTACAAATCATGCAGCCAAAGCAGAACCAGGCACAGGAAGCAACACTAACACTTTCTCTCCCGCTGTAAAATTGCGTGCAACAGCTCGCTTGTCAAAGCAGCACTTCATTTTCTTTTGTGACAGAGAGAGCACTTCTTTTGCAACAGCAAAAGCATTTTGTAAACACTCACGGATACGAGAAATAAAATCAAGCACGTTGCTTTTCTCAGACGGACCAGTAGTGAAAAATGCATCTTTCAGTACTTATAAAGGACCGAATACGTTGTGTCTAAAAACCAATTTGGACCGGCTAAAACCAAGTGATTCTTGTTGCGCTTCACGAAGAGCAAATAAAAACAAAGGAACACCCTCATTCCATTCATTCCCAGTCTCCAGGCAATATTTTCACAGAGCAGATTTGAGAGTTTGATGCCATCACTCTAGAGCACCCTGTGATTCAGGATGATAGGCACTGGACACAACATGGGACACTCCTAGAACTCTCAGAGCATTTTGAAAGATTTTAGATAAAAAATTCGAGCCTTGATCAGTTTGAACTGTTTTTGGTTATCCGAACGTAGTAAAAAATTTTGTCAAAGCTTTAATGACAGCTCTAGCAGTTATTTTCCACAACGGTACTGTTTCCGAAAACCATGTGGCAGTGCACGTAATGGTTAAAATATACTGTGAACCAGATTTTGTTTGTGGAAGTGGGCCAGTGCAATTGACAAGATCGCCTTCAAATGGTTCACCTACAGCCGGAATAGGACGAAGGGGAGCAGATGGCACAATTTGGTTGGGCTTCCCCACATTTTGACAAGTAAGTTTTACAATGTCGGGACACATCAGCCTTTAAACAGGGCCAGAAGAAATGTTGCAGCACCCGATTATAAATTTTAGTCACACCAAGGTGTCCAGACCAAGGGTGATCATGAGCCAGATTTAATATATGCTGTCGAAACTGAAACGGTACCACAATTTGATGGACCACATTCCATTCGTTCTGAACATCCTCACTCAACGGGCGAGCACTCCAGCAACGTATTAACACAGTGTTACTCCAATAAAACTGATGGTTACGCAGCGATAACATGTTACTATCAGCACTAAGACACTTCTCAATAGCTGGGTCACTTTTCTGAGCCTCCGTAAGAGTGCTACATGAAATAGGCAAAAACACATCAGGGTCTGGACAGACAGGCTTCAAAATCGGTTTAGGAGCCTCTAAAGACTCAGAAAATTCATCTTTTCACAAAATCTCTTTAAAAACAGACTCACATAGATTTATTTTGTTTTCTTTACCTAAACGTTTTGCCTGTGCACATGTTGTGACTGCACTAACAGCAAATACATTCGGAAAACTTTCATCCAACGCATCAGGTTGTGGATCAGTAAGTGGAGTATCAGTAACGTGCATAACTGGCATTACTTTACCTCCAGCAATGTCATTGCTCATAATAAAATCGACACCCTGCACAGGAAGAGAAGAACAGACTGCAACATTAAAACAACCAGAGACCAAATCAGACGGTACCCAAACACGATAAAGTGGAACAGGTTCAAAACCCATTTCTATTCCCTGTACGATAGTACTAGTGCCACACGCAGACTTTGCACCAAAGGGTAGAGAATTGAACAATATAAAAGATTGTGATCCCCATTGTCACGCAAAATTTTTACAGCCTTCTGATCCTCTGTCACAGTTCCCTCGTCTCCTGTACTCCATTTCCCATAATCCTCCTGTTCTCCACACCTGCACTCACTTCCCTCGTCATCTCCCCATCATCACCGATCATCTACACCTGGACTTATTCATCATCACTGCCCTTATAAATGGACTCACTCCCTTCACTCCTTGTCTGTTCTTAATGTTAACCTATGTGTGTGATGCTGTTTATCTCTCCTTTGTTGCTAATAAATACCCTTGTTCTGTGGATCTCCGTGAACGCCTCATCTCTACAACACCACACCATAACATCCTCAACACGACCAGTCAAGGACACAAGACCGTCAAACACGAAAGGTTGAAAGCACGCATCAGGAACTACAGAAGTCACAGGCTGCTGAGACACGACTCACCAAAACTGAACCGTGAGGTTGATTCACTGAAGAAGCCATACCATGGGTGCAGCAGGCGCAATGATATTACGCAGCGGCTCTCACAAATGTCTCCATTGTAAGGCACGCTCCCTGTACAAACAGGGGGTCACAGACGCTGTGTAATATCATTGCACCTGCTGCACCCATGGTACGGCAGCAAAGTTCCTTGATTATTACACCAGAATGAGAGTATAGTTCCAAGCCATGTCAGCCTAGAAAATCGCAACTTTTCATTTTCTGTTGGTCTTAGTACACAATGTAACTACAGAAGAGTCAAGTTTTAAATAGGAAAAATATCGAAACTCTTTGGTCATTTTTGAGCGAGATGCTAATGGTCTAATCAGATTCAATAAACTATGCTGAGCTATGCTAAAAGTGGTACCGCCAGACCCGGAGATCGGCTGAATGGATTCGAAAACGGTAAAAATCAACTGTTTAACTCTAAGGGAGTTGGAAAATTAGCCTATTTTCAAAAAAAGTGGAGTGTTCCTTTAAAGTTCACAAATTTTGTCTCTTACACAGAAGTTTCGACATGCACTAATCTTCCACTTCATTTAACTCCTCCCTCTCAAGATGTCTCACAAGGGCAGAAATTACAAATAAACGACTTTTGTTGATAACATGTTCACTCCCTTCAATATCCAAAAAGTCACAATTTCACATGGTTTTCTCATGATAGTGAATACAATACAATATCACTTCAAGTTACAAGTCCTCTAACTGATCCATGGTTCACTTGGGCTTTGGGTGTTTTCAGCATGATGCAGAAAAACAGACTTAGCTGGCTGGAAGATGACAACGCTCCAGGTTTCAACGATCAACCTCAGATAGCATGCACTGTTCTTCTGGACTCAGTGTAGATGCAGACGTTCTCACTCTGCTGTTCTCCTCAGCCGCAAGTCAGAATGAATGACACTGGAGGTAGACCATCATCTGTGGACACCAACCTTCACTGCATTTCATCTCAGTGGTGATTCCAAAATGTAGCACCCTCACTGTATAAGTATTATAAGCATAACTTACTGCATAAGTATTAATAATTACTTCAAGAGAAATCACTATATATATGTATATATATATATATATATATATATATATATATATATATATATATATATAAAAGAATTACCGTAATTTCCGGACTATTGAGCGCACCTGAATATAAGCCGCACCCACTGAATTAAAAAAAATATATTATTTTGAACATAAATAAGCCGCACGTGTCTATAAGCCGCAGGTGCCTACCGGTACATTGAAACAAATGAACTTTACATAGGCTTTAACGAAACACGGCTTGTAACAAAAATAAATAGGCTTTAACGAAACACGGCCTGTCACAAAAATAAATAGGCTTTAACGAAACACTGCTTGTAACAAAAAATAAAAAAATAGCAGTAAACAGTAGCCTACCAAGAAAGTCATTGGTCACTATCTTCCTCCTCCTGTGCACTGAAACCACTGAAGTCATCATCTTCGGTGTCAGAGTTGAATAGCCTCAGAATTGCTTCATCCGATACTGGATCGTTTTCATTGTCGCTCTCGTCACTTTCATCCGGAGGCAAATCCCCCGCTGAGGCCTCTTCAACACGCAGCAGTCCAGCCTTTCGAAACCCGTTGATGATAGTGAATTTTTTGACAATGCTCCACGCTGTCAGGACCCACTGGCAGACTTGACCATAAGTTGCTCTTCGCATGCGGCCCATTTTAGTGAAGGACTTATCCTCCCACTGAACACGGAGCGCCACCTTAAATGCATGATTTACATTGATGTCGAGTGGCTGCAAATACTTTGTTGTGCCTCCAGGAATCACAGCTGGAATTGAGTTTGTCCTCTTGATGGCTTCTTTCACCGAATCGGTTATGTGGGCCCTCATGCTATCCAAAACGAGCAATGCCTTGTTCCTGTGAAAGAATCCTCCCGGTCGCTTGCCGTGACACTCCGTATGCCATTCATGCATTAGGCCTTCCGTCATCCATCCTTTCTTGTTGACTTTCACAACAATTCCTCTCGGGAATTTTTCTTTTGGCATCGTCGTGCGTTTAAAAATCACCATCGGTGGAAGCTTTTCTCCCGATGCCGTGCAGCTCAGAACACAGGTGAAGTGCGTTTTTTCATGCCCGGTTGTTTTCAGCGTGACGGATGATTCGCCTTTCCTGTTGACAGTCCGAGTGAGAGGCAGGTCATACGTCAGAGGAACCTCATCCATGTTTATGATGTCGTGCGGGCCAATGGAATGCTCCACTATCTTTGCATCAGTGAATTTGTGGAAGTTTGAAACTTTTTCCTCGTAGTCGGGAGGGAGCTGCTGACACAGACTCGTACGTACCCTGATGGACAGGCCTTTACGTCTCATAAATCTGAGACACCACGATGGTCCACCTCTAAAATCCTCAAACTTCATCGCGGTGGCGATTGTTTTGGCTTTCAGTCGGATCTGCACAGTTGAAACACCTCGGCCGTCTGCTCTCTGTGTGTTGACCCAGTCTTCGAGCTCATTTTCTAGTTCGGGCCATCTGCTTTTCTTCCCTCTGAAAGCTTTAGTTGTCTTTTTGCACCGAGTCAATTCCTCACACTGCTGTTTCCAACGTCTTATCATCGACTCATTAAGACCAAGCTCCCGTGCAGCAGCTCTATTTCCTTTTCCAACAGCCAGATCAATCGCCTTCAACTTGAAAGCTGCATCATATGCATTTCTCCGTGTCTTTACCATGATGAGGGTGACAAAATGACTACTGTAAACAGAATGATGGGAGAGCGCGCTCGATTTAATCTAAACAGTAAACAAAAAAGTTGTTTGACCTTAACCCGTTCGGCAATTTCATTGGTCTAATGAAAGCTTCATGCCGCCAAAAAACAGAGCACGTCACAGAATGTATTTTTTTTTTTTGAAAAAAAAAAAAAAATGATAGCGGGAAAATGTCATATATTAGCTGCGTCATTGTTTAAGCCGCAAGGTTCAAAGCGTTGGAAAAAAGTTGCGGCTTATAGTCCGGAAATTACGGTACTTATATACAGCTTTTCATTGACTACTGTGTCCACAATTAAAGATATATAATAAAATATAATATAGGCCTAATGTAATTTACATTTATAACATAATTTACATGTAGCCTAAAACATTCTGCATGACAGCATAAACATTTTCCTGTATTTTACACTTGAATGTGCCCTGAAAATGTGTTCATATATCAGAAAAATTATTCTTTTTTAGTACATTCTTAGTACAAACACAGATATCAAATTTATTTTCATGAAAAACACATCTTTTAAAGCACAGTCTACTGCAACCCATAACTCAACTGTTGCATTTTTTTATCAAAAACACATATTTATGGATTTGCTCTATTATCACACATTTGTCAGACCGCATGGTCTCCATCATTAGTATAAAATGCATGACTAGCACACATGATATCCACCTTTTTTTAAGCAAATTTTGGGATATTGCATAAAAAAACGCTGAATGGAAACGCCAAGATGCGAATAAATTCTAAAAACGCTCAAATGAGTAGGATACATTTTTTATGCGATATGAAAACATGTGCATAAACTATGATGGAAACACTTTTATGGCATAAATTACTTGATGTGCATCAAAAAAGACTTTTAGATGGCATGGCATAACTGGATCAACCAGCAGACCAATCTCGTTGCACAGCATCTGAAATGCTGTTTTCTGTTTCAGTATAATTCCATCCTAGAAGGCCATACCTCTAGTGGAAAGGGCTTGTACTCCAATGGGACATTGCAGGCCCATAGAAGAGTAACAAAGAGCGTCAACAATCTAACAAGAGAGTCTTTGCTTCATGACCAGAAGCCTCTTGGTGCAGCCGCTGAAGCACACAAAGAGTTGTTCAGACTGTCTGAAGGAGGCGGAACGCTCCATATAAGTTCTCAATGCCCTGACGGGGGAGAGTAAATTGGACTCATGCTCATCTCCCCAGTCAGGGAGCACTGAGGGTGTTATAACATGTGCTCTGAATGGAGTAGAGAGCACTTTGGGTACATAGCCATGTTTTGGTTTCAAGACGACCTTGGAGTCATTGTGCCCAAACTCAAGGCAGGTAGAGCTCACAGAGAGAGCCTGTAAGTTGTCTTCTTGCTTGACTGATCACAAGTCACAAGAGGTTGGGTCTTCATTCCGAGATGTACACCAGGCAGAGAAGACCGACCATTTAAAGGCATAGAGGCATCTTGTAGATGGGGCTCTAGCCTGAGAGGTAGTGTTTAACATGCTCTCGGGGAAGTCCACAGGCTTCCATTGAGAGGCCAAAGATGCAGTGCCCACAGCTTGGGCTGGGGGTGCCAAATAGTTCTGTTCGCCTGAGAGAGGAGGTTCTGTGGTAACACTTTATTTTACAGTGCCATAGTTACACGTTACTACATGTACTTACTATAGTAATAACAGTAAATTATGCATAATTACAAGTAACACCCTAAACCAAACCCTAACCCTAACTGTAACTCTATAGTAAGTACATGTAGTTACTCAGTAATAGTACTCAGTGCTTATTTAAGTAATTACAATGTAACTACGGCACTGTAAAATTAAGTGTAACCAGTAAGCCTCAGGGGAATGGGCCATGGGGCTGCTACAAGCAGCTGAGATAGCTCCAAGAACCAAGGTTGGTTCCTCCAGAGCGGGGCCACAAGAAGCACTTTGTGCTTGATCCCTAATGCATCTGATGACCTGGGGGATCAGAGCAATCGGGGAAAAGGAGTAAAGGAGAAGGCTGGGCCAATCGTGGGCCAGCGCATCTCTGTCCTTCGAAAAATTGATTGGGCAGTGAGAGTTGTCTTCTCAGGCGAAGAGGTCAACCTCTGCCTTCCCGAAGATTACCCAAATTTTGTGAACCGTCTGTGGATGGAGCATCCACTCCTCTAAGGGGAAATTGCTCCAGGGCAGCATGTCTGCTGCCTGGTTCAGTTTGCCCAGAACATGTGATGTTCTCAGGGAATGCAGGTGGGGCTGTGCCCATTCCAAGAGGTGCTTCACCAGGTTGAAGAGGTGCTTTGATGATAGTCCCCCTTGCCGATTTATGTAGGACACCACTGTCATGCTGTACGACCGGACTAAGATGTGGTGACCTCTCAGGTCTGACAGGAAGGTCTGAAAGGCTTGACAAACTGCTAGCATTTCTAGGCAGTTGATGTGTAGCCGACTTTCCTCGTCCGACCAAGAGCGTAAGGCCTGTCTGCCATCGCACAGAGCTCCCCAACCCGTGTTGGACACATCTGTCGAGACCACCTTCCTTCTGGAGACTGTTCCTAGAGGCACACCTCGGTTGAACCGGTGGTGGTTCTTCCAGGGGGCCAGAGCCGCTAAGCAGGTCTGGCTCACCTTGATGCGCAGACGGTCGTGCCGCCAAGCGTGAGGTGGAACCTAAGGTTTCAGCCAATACTGTAGGGGCTGCATGTGTTGCAGGCCATAAGGCCTAGCAACATCTGGAATGCGCTGGGAGAGGGGCTCCAAGTTTGAAAGAAGCCACGAGCTGCTGAATAGCCAGAGCGGGCTCTGGCAAGACTGTAGCCTTCATCTGGGCTGGGTCGAAAACTGCCCCCAGGAACGAGATACGTTGGCTGGGGGACAGTGAGCTCTTGGCAAAATTGTCCCAGGCATTCTAGGTGGCTGAGGAGCACAGATCTGTGTGTTATTAGCTCGGCCTCCGACTGGGTTAAGACAAGCCAGTCGTCAAGGTAATTCAGGATGCAAATTTCCATCCGTCTCCGAGGAGAAAGAGCCACATCCATACACTTCATAAAAGTGTGCTGGGGACAGGGAACCTTGATGAGTAGGCCCCTCCAGCAAGAGATGAGGTGGTCCTACACGGCTTGAATGGGAGGGTGGTCTTCGCTGGATCCTGGGAGGAAGAAAACAGGAGGGCGTGAGGGGCGGAGTCGCTCTCTGAAAAGAAAGCTATCCGCGAGCACAGAGAGGAGAGACTCATGCTGTCACAGTGAGAGCAGTTTGTATTAGTTAGTGCAGCCTCGGTGTGCGATTTCCCCAGGTAGGCGACACACTCACTGTGCTTGTCATCAAAATGCAGGGGTGCCCTACACGAGCCACAGCAGTGGCACGACATTTGAAGCAACACCGCAGAAATTTGCTCTGTAGAAAATGTGCTCTTTTATAAATAAGCTCGTTTAGATGCTCGCCAGATGGTGGCAGGGGAAGCGCTGATTGATCTGCTGGCAGGCGCCCAGGCGGCTCGCGAGCAGCGCGAAGCAGGCCGGCGAGTCTCAGCTGAATCCGCTGCGAGGCGTGTCAACGGCAAGAAGGCATTCAGTTGTCTCAGTAACAGTGAAGAGATGATCGTTATCGCTGAGGGAGAAATTATCTGAGGATCCTATGCCAGAATTCCTGCTTATATAGCCAGATACCCCGCCCATTTTGGCAGGCTCTGGCGGGCTTCTTCGCCATAGGCTCGCACCGTCATTGGTTCATTTTATTCCAGTGCCCAAACCAATGGACAGAAATATGGCTTCAGTTATCTGAGAAAAAATAGTTTTCCCCATATGCGTCTAGCGACACAGTACAAGTGTAGTATCGGAAGGGAACACTACCCAAGGTAAAAGCAATCAAATAATCGATCAATCATTCAAAGCTGAGCAGGAAACATCAATCATCATGGAAAAGTTAATACACAATGTAGAATACATTTGATAAATAGATTCTTTTGTCACATAGGCTATTAGCCTACCTATCAATATTTATTTATTTATTTTTGTAACCACCACATATAGCCAAACCAAATAACAAAAAAATGTTTTTGTTTTTTTTGTTGAAAAAATGAAACTTTTTTTTTTATTAACTAATTAAGAACACTTTTTAGTCGTAGATAAAATACCATGGATGTGACAACCCAGCTAACAGGGAACGTTCCCATAACTTTCACTAACGCTATGTAAAAGTTATGTAAATGTTAGAAAAAAACGTTCCTGAAATAATGTTTCAGAAACAGTCTTATAATGTTTTCATAGTTAACCCTGTAAAACCCAAATATAGAAAAAAAAGAGCAAAAAAATGTTTGACCTCTCAGATATTGTGGAGGCCTCTGATGTAGAAATTAAAGATTTTTCAAATTTTTTACTTTTTAGTAAGTTTTTAGGGAAATGTAATATTGCAACATTGGGCCTAGATAGGAGCAGAATTTCTGTATTTGTACTCACTTTGTCTGAACAGATATACAGAGCATTTAAGCATTCATTTGCAGGGTTGATTGCTTACATAGCCCCATAATAGTATATATCATGAGTAATAATCACACAACAATCATATTTTTTATGAATAAGCATTTATTAATAAAAATATTAAAAAAAAATGTATTTATAATCTTTTTCTTCTATCACTTTCAATGTGGTTTGAATGAAGTCTGTGTTTTACAGTGATAGTCCCTAAGACTGTCCCTAAGTTCTTTTCATTTGAGAAGCACAGGTGAACATTGCACTTGCTACAGTGTATTTGTGTATCCATTATTGCAGTGTCTACAGTGTCCTCTCTTTCTCTTTACTGGGAAATGTGCAATCATGTCTTTGCGTACATCCAGTGGGGGGTATTCCGATGGCATCTTGGCATTCTGAAATGGAAAAAGTAAAAAAATTAATAAGTGAATAATACAAATGGGTCTTATATTGTAGTAGATAAACTGAAAGAATACAGGGTGGTAGACCATGTGTCGAGGGTAGAGATCTAAGTATATTATCCATCAAAGTATTATAATTTCAATGCAAATGCTAATCAAAATTCCACTACTACATTCAAACAATACTGTCTGGCTGGCCTATTATGCTCTCTACTTATCATACTAAAGGAACACATGCATCCCCCCAGAGCACTTACAGGTTCATGTTCAAGACCATTCACACCTGTCCCTGAAGAATGCAAAAGGCATCCCCCCAAAATCATTCAGAGCTCCTAATGCTATAAACTGCTACTTGGCCAACACTCAAAAAAATCTCAGGATCATTTAGAAGTTAAAAAACAAATAAACTACATAGATACAGGCAGTTTCACTGCTCTGGATGATGGCGTTTTAAATCCCACATGCAGTTTATTCCTGTGTTTAATTATGTTCTAAACTAAACTAAGTACAAATTTAACAGAAAAGCACATTTAGAACTTAGTTACAATGAATCTAACAGTTTAAATTTCAATTCATGACCAAGTGAGAAGTGCAGTCCTTATGTAATATGTAGGAGCACAGGCTATTTTGACTACCACTCTGGCCCAACGTTGTAGAATTACAACATGGACTTAACAAGCTCTAAATCAAATTTGATTAATGTTTTCCAAAATAACTAAATATATCTGTGTTCTAGACATTGTAATAAAAAAATAAAATAAAAAAAAATATGTAAGGAAATTTACTTACTTGAATCTTGACAAATCCAGTCATGTAAAAAAAGGAGATGAGCTTGACGCGAAATCTGCAGGTAGAGTAAGTTCATGGCCAGATGACCGGACATATAAACACTTATTCTATCCAATAGCATTTTGAGGACAAACAATAGAACCCATTAACTATGTAAATGTGGTCTTGAGAGAAAAAAAAACATTTGCAAGCCTTTTTTAAAAATTGTTGAAAGTGATGTTGTAATTCTGCAACAGTGGGCTTTACAGGGTTAAAATACATTCTCGTAACGTTGAAAGGAAAACATTCTTAGACCAACATTGTTGGAACATTCTTATTATGTTATTTGTACTACTTGACTGATGTTCTCATAATGTTGAGAAAAAACTGGACGTTTTCATCGTTTAAAAACAGAACTTAATGGGAATATTAGCAAAACATTCTAAGAGCATATATTTGTTAGCTGGGAAAAAATTACTAAATAAAGGTGTAGCTAGGTTCGCTTATATTAGTGGAAAAAAAATCGTTAACGTTTGAAGAAATTAAAAGTGATGCTGTCTTTCACTACAGCATCACAGTGACATCAGGTATGTTCAATAACGTTGGCACGTTTTAAATATAATAGTAGGCTAAAGGAAATTTTCAGTACGCTGGTCCGTTTTGCAAGAATAAACCTTACTGAATTAAAAGGATAAATGTTCGAATCTGTGCGTTAGAAATTATAAATGAAAGCGACTTGTTAAGCGGTTACATAGTTGCTATTTTTGTACAATATCCCCGGGTAAAGTGTCAGTGTGACTATGCTTTTGACTACTGGGGAAAAGGAACCACGGTCACTGTCTCGTCAGGTAAGAAAAATACTCACCTATCAAATCAAAATCTGATTTAAGAAAGATAAATGTGTGCGAAGTTAATTTTGTTTTTACATTAAAGCAACATTTCAAAAGCGATTTACCTGTGCTGCGATTAGAACAATTAAAGAACATTGGTTTTAAGTAATTTGCCTGAAACGCAAAGATTCACATTAATTATGAATAATTAAATTAAATTATAAATAATTAGATTTGTGCATTCAAATAAAACAAGAAATTGGCTACAGGTCGTTCACCAGACTCTGAGCGTTGTATACTGCTCTGTAACATTAAAAGAATATTGTGTCACTGGGCTTTCAACTGGGGAAGAGGCACCAAAGTCACCATAACAGTAAGATTTTATCATTAATTGCAAGGAAATTTGTATTGTAAAATAAGACTAAAATGCTTTATTATTTCTTTATTTTTTTATTATATATAACTGTCATTTATGTCATATTTAGTTCATTTTTTTCCATGTCACATATTTTAGTAGTTATCATAAAGTAAGTATTATTCGAAAGATTATGAACTAAAAATTCATTGTATGAAAGCCGTTTTAAAATTGGACGTTGCATTACCATGTTAATGGTATTCTAATTTCTTTTTGCGGGCTCCTCCCCTTGTGAGCAGTGTCAGGTTTCATATAACAAATTTTATTTTAACTGTATATTTAAAACTTTTTCTAATCTTGACAAAACACATATCATCGGAAGTCTTAAGTTTCCATATTTGTTGATTGTTTTGTGATGGAAGTGATATTTGGATAGAAATGCATACATTTGTTACAGGAGAATGCATCAAATAAATAAATAAATAAATAAATAATGGGATGTGGGTGACACCCGGTGGATATTTTTGGTCTAGCACCTAAACAAAGTCTCATGGGAACTTAAATTTTTGTGATATGAGCTTCAAATTTGGAACACAACTTGTTTAGACATATGGCTTTGATTTGATAGTAATTTTTGAGTAAAAAAAATATTTGACAAAATATATAGGCTATTAAAAAAAAAAAAAAAGATTTACAGTATATATATACACTTTCAATTCAGCAATAATCTGCTGAGTGTCTTCTTTAAAATAAGACCAACCTTATATCCATATTCCAAAGCATTCTTTAATTCCAGTCATTCAGGTTTGGATAGTGCATTTTCATGTCTATGGTCAAAAAGGGGGGTGACAGTTAAGGGGTTGATGGAGTTAGGCTATCTTAATTTAGCCTTTGTCAAATGTATGGTAATACAATTTAAAATACTTCATAATTTTATAATACTGTTTTGTTGTAGCCTATAGCTGCTAAAAGCGTACAAAAATAAATAACAGTTGTTATTCTTAAACGCCTCCTTTCATTGTTCATTCTTCTTGCATGTGTTGCCTTAATCTGTTCAAATATTAGATACTGAAAACAGCCAGAGTAGGCTATAAATATATGCCTGGTTTCACAGACAGGTCTTATTTTTAGGCCTTAGTTAAATTAGGACATTTAAGTAACTTTTTTTAAATGTGCCTTTGAAAAAAAAAACATTAATGGTGTGCATCTTGAGACAAACAATGGCATTGACATATGTTAAGATTTGGTGGTGCAAGTTACTTTCAGTTAAGACTTCAGTCTCAAACATACTTACTTTTCAGTTTAAACATGCATTTTAGTCGGGGTCTATGCTTAAGCCTTGTCTATTAAACCAGGCATAAACAGGCTTACTGATTTAGGAAGGTTTCTGTCAATCCCTGAAGAGGGCAATTTAAGATTTAAAAGAAGGTCTTTGATGGAAAACCAACTGCTATACAACAAAAAAAATGCAACTTTTAGAAGTGCGAGGGGTGTTTGTTTCCATTGTTTATTTAGGGTATTTTTTTTTCTTAATAAACAATGCTTTTATTTCAAATTCTCAAAAGGTTGAAATTTTCATTTAATTTTTAATTTACATTCATACGAGAACGGTTTCATTTGAAACAAAATGAAAAGTCATTATGCAGTCATTATCCAGTAATATATTAAAATGAGTTTAGATAACCCCTTATTCATTACAGCATCTAAGAAAATTTTGTTTTATTATACAGCCGACAAGTTCTTAAGACTGAGTCATAAGACTTTGACCAAGCAGTTAACCAGCGGGTAATCAGTCTTACTTTTTGGATTAAATTAGACCAATCTACCTGTTAAAGTAATTAACTTAAAAAGTTGTCACCAGTCTTGAGAGAGAGAGAGAAAGCTTATAAGACTAGTCTAAGTAATTTATGGCCACATGACTTTAATGCAAAGCTAAGATACTCAGCGGTGTATTTCTTCTCAAGTAAAATAATTTAATCTCAATCAATGTATTTTTATTTTATTTTATTCAATTGTAGCTGACTTGTAGCTGTTTAATAGGCCTAATATTGTTGGATATGTTATGTTATAGTTCGTAGTCTATATATTGTCTGAGAAATATGTAATGTCTCTACAGCTCAACCATCTGCGCCAAAGTCAATCTTTGCCCTGTCTCAGTGTTCTCCTGATTCTGATGGATTCCTCACCATCGGCTGCGTGACAAGAGGTTTCTCCCCTGTGGACTCGCTTACTTTCAAATGGAAGGATCACACTGAAAAAGAACTGCATACTTTCATACAGTATCCAGCGTTCGGGAGTGACGGAGACTATACCAAAATCAGCCATCTGCGTGTGAAAAAAAGCGACTGGGATCCTCAAAACCCCTACACATGTGAAGCTTCAAATTTGAAAGGCACTGTAAAAACTATTGTAGACCTACCTAATGCTTCACCGGGTAAGTCACATCTCTAAAATGTTGAACATTTTACATTTGACATTGAAGATACTTCAAGGGATAGTTCACCCAAAAATTAAAATTACCCCATGATTTACTCACCTTCAAGCCATCCTAGGTGTATATGACTTTCTTCTTTCAGACGAATACAACTGGAGTTATATTAAATAATGTCCTGGCTCTTCCAAGCTTTATAATGGCAGTAAATAGAGGATGAGTTTTTGAAGCCCAAGAAAGTGCACCCATCCATCATAAAAGATATCCACACAGCTCCGGGGGGTTAATAAAGGCCTTTTGGAGCGAATTTGTGTAAGAAAAATATCCTTATTTAAAACTTTAAAAACTAAAATAACTAGCTTCCGGCAGACAGCCATATGCACGTCAACTTACGGCAAAAGTGTAAGCCCTGACACAATGTAAGAATAGCGTAAGCTTTGATGCCTCTTGCTGTTCAAACAAATAGGGCTAGGCAACAAACTCAATCTCCTCTTCTCTTATATCGAAATCCTCCGACATTTCTCTTTAAAAATTCTTATTTTAATTCTAGTTTTGTTTTGCTCTATCCTCTGCGCTTCCACATTCGTCAAGGCTCCATGTGTTGGGTCAGAGTTCACTCTTTCGCCGTAAATCAATGTGTAGCTGTCTGTCGCAAGCTAGTTATTTTAGTTTTTAAAGTTTCAAATATGGATTTTTTCGCTTCACTTCAAAAGACCTTTATTAACCACCCAGAGCCCTGTGAATCTTTTATGATGGATGGTTGCATTTTTTTGGGCTTAAAAATCTCATCCTCTATTTACTGCCATTATAAAGCTTGGAAGAGCCAGGACATTATTTAATTCTTATTATAAATTTAACTCTTATTGTGTTCATCTGAAAGAAGACAGTCATATACCATGTTTGATAAGATATTTTAGCACACTCTTATAGATTTGTCAAATCATTGGTTGAATTATTTAATGACAATGAGCATGCTGTTCTGTTGAATGAACTTCTATTTTAAATTCACACAAAGATACATTCTTTTTAAACAGATCCCAATTCACAGATATACACATAAATCAAACTGTACACATGATGTCATATTTTATTTTTTACTCCATTGTAGCTAAATTCACACTGACGCTAAAGCCACCAGTTGAGAGAGAGCTATTTGTCAATAATAAAGTTGTCTTGGAAGCTGTTGTTTCTGGAGATGTAGAAAAGACAGTGCAAGAAGCTTCAGTGTCATGTGAAGTGAAGAATGGAAATGTCAGAATGGAGCCTGGAAATGTCAGCTTTTCTAACGACATTTCACAGTTTATAAAAATCCATAGTGTCAAAGTTGATACAGATAAATGGTTTAATGGTGAAACTGTCACTTGCACCATCCGTGACAGAAACATCAAGGAGGTGATCAATTTTAATAAAGGAGGTAAGTCAGTTTAAAGCTTTCAAAAATAACTGACTTTGTGCATTTATATTGAAAGGTTGGAAACAATTTTAGTACCTATAACCCATTTGAAAAGCTTTCCCTGTCAAAATGCGTAGACTTGATGCACTATTGTTATTCATTATTGTTTGATTCTTCTGTTTGTTTAATGAACCTTTATCATTTTCTCTAATTCAGATGAAAAGGAACCCATTGTTACCATTTACAGACCTGATATTATCAACAAAGACAGTGTCTCTCTGGTGTGTGAGGTCACAAGCCCTAAACTTGGTGATGTCTATATCATGTGGAAAGTGAGAGAAGAGCCTTACATAGAGGCCACAACCAGTGTTCCTGTTCATCAAAAAAGCTCCACGTCAGTTCTCAGCATCCTAACAGTGTCAAAACAAGAGTATGAGGACCCCCGAACCACCATCTCCTGCGCAGTCAAACACGCCAACATGGACAATATAAGCACTCCATTACAAGTTGCAACAAGCCCAAGTAAACAGTCAGAATGTCCAGTTTGTAACAAAGATTAGTCATGATAACTTTTATCTGTTCATTTGTACATTTTCCAGTGCTTATGCTTCCTGTTGCTCACTTGTCAGCAAGGCTTGCCATTAACTTTTCTGCTCACCAGCCACTGTGGCTAGTGGTTTTCCAAAGTTACTAGCCACTCAGCATTTTCACTGGCCACAATTTTGCTGTTGGGAAATTACAATTTATATGATTAAAGTTGACATTGGCATATAAATTACTTGATTTCGAGTCATTTTACTTGATTTAGAAGATTTAAAACCCTTTCAAACTTTCAAATGCAGAGTGACCACCCAAATCAAGACTACATTGTATATCAGCTGGTATGTACAGGTGGGCAAGGGGTGGGCAATATGAGCATATAATATGAGAAAGTATTTTTTAGGCTATATAAAAGAACAAAGAAGCAAATTACAAAAACAATAGTAAATTAAAAAAAAAGTTTTTTCAGATACAGTAGGAGTAGGTTTATTTAACATGTATACATTTAACATCTTTTGTTGTTTGATTAACATTAATGACATTATTTAATTGGGCTGCTGAATGCATGGACGTAGCCTACTGACACATATTCAGTTTTTTACCCACCTGTTCACATCCACTTAAGCCATAGCCGACTGTATTCACGCGAGATACTCCACACGATAGGCATTTTGACATCTGTGTGTGCGTGTATTTGACTATTCAGGCGCAAGGAGAACTGATCGCGTGTGTGCGAGAGGGAGTGCAGGGAGAGAGCGCTTCTGTTGTGTGTCATTCAGCGTGATTCCACCTATCCCGCCTTCACTAACTGCAAGTTAATCGATAAAGAATTGTAATTTAATTGTACATATGTGATACAACGATCTTGGCATTTCATTTGGCTGTAGGCTGAAATAATATTCAACCAAAGTGGCTAGTGGGAGTGGCTGTCTTACCCGCCACAGCTGAAATCTACCCGCATTTGGTGGGTTGGCGGGTGTTAATGTCAAGCCCTGGTTGTCAGATTGTGTATCTTTTATTGTTTTTTGTGCATTGTTCTGCCTCCATCACTTTACTGCATGGTTCAAATTTAAAAGCGATATTTCACTCAAAACTATGCTTAATTTGTTATTGCATGAAAATAAATATGAACAAAAACTTAGTCACTGTAATATCATAATGTGAAAAAATCCCAATAGTTTCAAGAGCAAAAATGTATTCTGACCTGTGTGAGTGTGATGCTTTTGTTAAGTACTGTTTTGTCCTGTGCTTACTGTACTGCTGTTAGCCTTTACATGTCCTCTGATATAACAGTTTCATGTTCTATGTTTCAAATCCAACATAATTAATTTTGGTTTGACATTTATGTTGTTTTACAATATTAAACTATACATCTTTCTGTTTGTAATTCCTTATGATATGTCAGTATTTGTTAATTTCTTTGGGGGGTGGGGGTTATAGTGTATGGTATAATGCAGAAACAATGGGTAACACATGACAATGTTACATGTTTCTCTCTTCTGTGTACATATTTATCTGTGTGTGCAAATGAATGTATGTGAGCACACATATGCATGTGGCCACCATGTGCTTAATTATGCACTAACTAGAAGCTTAGTAAGACTCATTGGACTTTAAATTCAGCATGTGTGATTTATGCTTGTAGCTATATGTACTGCACAATGTCTTACTGTTCATATGCTCCATGTACACGTGTTTTCTTTTCCAGGGGAGCCACCTGAGCCAGAGAAGGGTTTTGCTCTGAACTGTAATAAAGATGTTCTGGAGGAGGATGAGTTCAGAAGTCTCTGGTCCACTGCCACTTCATTCATCTTCCTCTTCCTCTTTTCTCTGACCTACAGCGCTGTACTCAGCCTCTTCAAGGTAACCCAAACATTACTAAATTGACTACAGAGCATTTTAAATAAGATGATAAATAAGATACTGTTACAGTTATTTACATAACGGCTTTACTTTGGATTGCATTATGTAACTATGTTTTTATTATTGATATTATTGCCCTTTTTTTCAGATGAAGCAGTGATGATTTTTAAAAAGAACTTCCGAAGACTCCAAGGTTTCTTATTTTGATGTTGAATGTACATAATTTACCTCTATGCACACATTTTTAAAGATATTGGCAAATATGTACTAAGTGCATACTCATCAATAGTCTTATTATGTCTTTCAGGTTACCTAGATTATATTCCTTCAAATATTTTACCTGGCAAGTGACATTATCTTGCAGTTTCAGTAGATTTTACAGTGATAGGTCTTTTAGAACATAAAAAGGGAGAGTATTATATATATATACATACACTGAACAAAGTCTGCGGGTCACTGACAAATAAAGCTTAAAAAATTGTGTTTTTTAAAAATATTTTTAAAATGGATGTAATGCATATTTTTGAGTCATGAACAATGTCTTTAAACAAGTTTCAGTTTTTAAATAACATTTCAAAGTGTTAAATTTCATTTTTTTTTTTTTTTACAACCAAATAGTTATGGAGCCCCAGACATGACATGCATGAAAAAATTAGTAGGCTAAATCGTGCGCACGATTTACTGATTCGTTCCCATGATTTACTAAAACGTGCACACGATTTACTATTTCGTTCCCTCAATTTACTAAAATGTGTGCACGATTTACTATTTCATTCCCTCGATTTATAAATCATGCACATGATTTATAAATCGAGGAAACCAAATAGTAAATCATGTGCCCGAATTAGTAAATAGTGCGCAAGATTAAATTTTTTTTCTTGCATGTCATGCGCAGGGCTCCATAGTATGTATATATTGTTGTCATGGTCATGTTTTGACTTTTAGTTTGTTTATCATCAGTCACATGTGTTCCTTTGTTTGAATTTCCCGACACTATTTAGTTACCATGGTTACTGGCATTATTAGTTCCTTTTTATCAGCTGTGTGTCATTAATTATCTTTGTCTCCCTGAGTATTTAGTTCCTGTGTTTTCAGTTCTGTTTCCCGGTTGTTGTTAACACATGGTATGGTTTGGTTATGGTTATTTTTCTTTTAATGGACAATACCAGCAACACTTGTGGCGTCAAGGGGTCAAAATAAATGATGAAGGCCTGTGTTTCGGTACACAGGCTTCATCAGGGCTAAAAGGTTACAGGAACCTACACACACCTGTAACCCTTTAGCCCCAATGAAGGCCTGTGTGCCAAAATGCGTTGGCAATTACTGTTATTACCTTGTCAATTCATCTTTTAGCTCCATCTTTTGTTTATTTTGACCCCTTGATGCCACAAGTGTTGCTGGTATTGTCCATAAATAGCTTTGTTTTTCTTCCATGCACCTTGTTGATCATGTGAAGTTGCACCAGACTAACTATACAATATTTTTCTTTAAATAAAGTTTTTAGTGAATTCTTCAACATTGTCTGTCTTCTTACCTAAACCATGCTTAACCTTTGTGACAGAACAACCGACCAAAAGGAGCCTCCTCATGCTCCCAGAAAACTGCAAAGTATCTGGGGTGGTTGGGCTGGATGCTCCAACAGCAGCCTTTCACTCACCACCTCACCACTACCCAGCCAGCTATCACCATCCACGCTGACCATGGATTAAAAGTCAGTGCCCACCGCAGATGGGGTGCTTCAGCCTGCCGTGAGGGAAGTGCCAGAACTAGTGATGGGAAGTCCGGCTCTTTTCAAAGATTTGGCTCTTTTGGCTCGGCTCCCTTAGGGTGTACTCACACGAGGCACGGTTGCCTCGAGCGATTGCCCCCCCTCCCCACTCCCCCGCTGGCCCGCACTCACATTGCATTTAACGTTCCGAGCCGGAGCACGCTTACATCATATATGATGCAAATTTTTGAATGGAAGAAAACAGGAAGAAATTCACTTTCGCTAAGATACTGCCTAATATATTTATCATTTATGCCACACAGCGATTTTCACTTGATTGTGCTGCACCTATGAGATGATTATTACAAAGGCATCTGACATTTGTAAGGACTTAGCCTATTTATTAGCTCAATTTAATTGTTACAGGGAATAAGAATTGAATCAACTATAAATGATTCACTGTAAATGATTCAGAATTAATATTTAACACTTCATCAATTATTCGTCCAGCGAAAATTGAGGTTAGAGTATTTTACCAATTCTGGGTAAAATATTATTCTGCGGCCAACAGTAACAATATTTTATTATGATTATTGTTATTATTGTAATTATTATATTATAAGCAAGAGGTAACTTGATCTTTTATGTTTAAGGCAGTAATTTGACACACAGCACAAGAAACTCGTATATGTGAAAATCAAAACAAGATTTATTGACTACTTCTAATGATTACAGGAAACTAAGGCTAAACACATACACACACACACACACACATACACAGAGATGGGCATAAATACATGGAAATGTATTTAAAATACAAATACAAAATACTGTGTGGAAAAATGTATTTAAATACAAATACAAAATACTGTGTGGGAAAATGTATTTAAATACAAATACAGTATTTTGTATTTTGAAAATACACAAAATACATGTGAAATTGAAGATTCAGTGCAGGTATCCCTATTAGGCTGAAATCTATCTGGGCCTATTCTGAATGCCAAAAAGCATTTAGATGTGTGCAACTACTTAGAAACTTTAGTTTTAATTTTATATACCTCTTCCCTTCCCCTGCCCTGTAGGAAATAAAAAACTACAAAAAACCCCCCCAAAAAACTAATTTTTAACTTTTATTATGTTTTATCACCATCATTAAAAGCCAATGTGACAATGTGTAATTTGTTAAGCTAATTATAAATAGTCACAGTGAATTAAGAAACTACATAGGCCTACTGACTTTTAATTCCTTACCTCATTTCTGCACTCTCTGTCATTCTCTCTCTGTCATTCTCTCTCTCTCTCTTTCTTAAGTGCTTGCTTCCTTGCTGGTAATTACAAATAAACTTATGTAGTGCAAAATAGCAGCCATTTATATACTTACTTCTGACAAGGTTACAATGTAGTCTATTACTTATGGTGAACACTATTAAATAAAACTGTAAAACCGTGGGAACCTTTTCTGCTATATAGCAAAGAATAGGGATGGGTGATATGACAATATATGGCATGGTTTCACAATTATCAATATCAGTTTTGATACCACAGCAAAAACTGAATTTCAAACTCTTTTGATGCTTTTTTTTACACAAGTAGTATAGTAACTTTTATATTTATTTAATGTAAAGTTTATTTGTTTCTATATACATAATTAGAAAATATAAAGTTTATCTAAAATAAAAAAATTTTTAATTAGAAATCATTTGGCACTTTTTTTGGTGAACAATAAAACTAAAAGTGTAGTGTATCTTTCATCATTGTCATCACAAATGCACACAATTACTACACTAAACTGATGGAGACAGACAATGATTAACCTAATTATTTCGTCTCTACATAAACAAACATTTGCATAGATGGGTAAACACAATCACAATTTGGAAATGTGTCCAGTTACATTTTCATAAAGCACCATGTTTGTAAAATTTAAAATGATTACATTTACAAAATGAGCCTGCATAGCAGAAATAATGAATAAAGTAATGGTCGGTGTTTAATACAATCGTTAATTGAAATAAAATAATTAATGAATGAAAAAACATATATAACACAGTATTGTTCAATTTAGTGTTATACATATGTTATCATATTAATATGTTTTGTTCTAATGTCTCAAGTCACAATTTCAAGTTTACTGGGTTTAACTTGATTATTTGGGTAGGGTTTAAGAAGTGTACTAAAAAACTTTTTCACATGTGTCGTCAAAATGACCTTGTGACGAGCAGGGCGGGCGAGAGCCGTGAGGGAACGGCGCGAGGCCGGTGACGCGAGTGAAAACGAGCATCACCTGCGAGGCGTGCCGGCCTCGAGTCTTTCACTGATGTCGCTCCTCCTTTTATGCCTCCGGAGCTCCTCCGTGAGAGACTCGAGGCCGGCACGCCTCGCAGGTGATGCTCGTTTTCACTCGCGTCACCGGCCTCGCGCCGTTCCCTCACGGCTCTCGCCCGCCCTGCTCGTCACAGACCTACAACCTAATCAGTTTACATGTGAAGAAATCCATTTATTCACAAACTTCTCACGAGACGAGTGTTTGACATAGTATAAGAGGTGTTTGACAAATTATTCGGCAAACTACTTCCTCTCATTGCTGCTTTTTGGTGGTTTGGAGAACAATTACTCAGAGTCGCCCTCTGTCGTTTTCCACAGAATTATACAATGGAGAGCACGTCAAGCATAAAAGCCTAACTGTGTGTTCACACCGCCGGCGGCGAGAGCGTCAAAGTGACGCTAGTCATTCATTTTCAATGAAAGCCGACGGCGAGCTCCGGCGAGAGCGGTGCGTCTTGGACGGTGAGAGCGTCGAGGAGAGTTGAAATCAGGTTAACTTTATGGTAATGAGCTATGACGCTGTTCGGCGGCAACCAATTGGAATGTAGAGGTCCTCGCTTGAGAGGCTTCCGATTGGTTGACGCGACTTGTCATTTACTTTGACCCTCCCGTCGGCGGCGGTTTGAACGAACAGCACAGCGTTGTTGGCAGGGCGGCCAAGGCGACTGTTGACGCTCTCGCCGGCGGCGGTGTGAACGCACGGTAATAGGTTTACTGAGGAGCGCGCGCAGTAAGCTGGTAACAGGTTCATGGCGTAGAGCCATGCGAATTGCGCAAGTATAAACAAGGCTTCAACTGCACAAAGCTAAAGAGAAAGCGGAAAGTCCTATCTAAACATTGTAATGTTTATGTGTACGAAGCCATGCTTGCTGATATTGTGGTCTATAACTCCTCCCCGAACTCACGTGAACGAGCAGCGATTTGCCTGTGATTTCGGGCATTTGTCTGCGATTTCTCAAAACCTGTCGGCGAGCCAAAATCGGGGCTAAAATCGTGCAGTCTGAACTCGGCTTAACATGCAGTAACGTTAAAGGGATAGTTCACCCAAAAATGAAATTTTGATGTTTATCTGCTTGCCCCCAGCGCATCCAAGATGTAGGTGACTTTTTTCTTCAGTAAAACACAAATGAGGATTTTTAACTCCAACCGCTGCTGTCTGTCAGCCAAATAATGGGAGTAGATGGGGACTTCGGCTAAAAGAGTAAAAAAAGCTTGCTTAGACAAATCCAAATTAAACCCTGCGGCTTGTGACGACACATTGATGTCCTAAGACACGAAACGATCGGTTTGTGATGTCTGATCGCGCTCTGACAGCGGCAGTGATGTCTGATCGCGCTCTGACAGCGGCAGTGATGTCTGACACTCATTAAAGTATATGGGCGAGACATCACTTCCGTTGTCAGAGCGCGATCAGACATCACTAACCGATGCTGAACGGAGTTGGACATAGTCGTGTATTAGAGGTAAAAAATGATATAAATACTGTTCGGTTTCTCGCACAAACCGATCGTTTCGTGTCTTAGGACATCAATGTGTCGTCACGAGCCGCAGGGTTTAATTTGGATTTGTCTAAGGGGGGGGATTGGGGGGCGTGTCTGGTCTGAACCTGGTCTGAACCTGGTCTGTTGATGCAACTAGTTGATGCATGAAAACAACACCCTGATAAAGAGGTTGACTGTCTCAAAGTATTTTGAGTATTTTGAAAATACAAAAATACTCATCTTAAATGTATTTAAATACAAATTACATTTGATTTTTTCCAAAGGCTTTAAAATACAAAATACAAAATAGTATTTTGTATTTCAAATACGTATTTTAAATACATGTATCTGAAATACTGCCCATCCCTGCACATACATACATGCACACACGTTCGCGGAGTTGATGAGTTATGAAAAGTCCCAAGTTCAGTGCTAACTTAACTCATACCCTGAGGAAAATCACAAAAGCAGAGCTTTGGCTTGATTCTTTAGGTTTAAAGGAGTTTCACCAGTTTCCAGCAAGAGAGAGAAGTTTGCTTGTACCTGCGTTTGCTCTGACAGCTGAGGTAGTCGGGTTGTTCCGTGACTCGTGTACAGCGGAATCCCGTTCTGGATTGGCTGTCTTTCAGGTGAAGTCTTCCCGGGAAAGCCCTGTGGGTTGCGCGGAAGCTTTGAAGGATGTGGCTGGCTGGTGCAGCGCACTGATCTGAGCGTCTGGCTTGAGCGGCTCTCTTCTTGGGAGACTTTGGTCAGATATTTCACAGAGGGTTTTGGAGTCTGGATGTGACGGCTGTTGAATGATCAGCGGCGCAGCTCGTGGTTGAAGTCGGAAGACTGTTAGATGGAAAATCAGCTGGTCAATCAGTTCTCAATGACCCATGCGACTTTTCCGCCGTGGTCAAAGTAGCGGTGCTTCGGCTACCGGGCTTCAACGACTGTGCTTCAGTCCGACTTCTGACCGATTTCGAGCGATTTCTGACCTATTTCTGACTTCCAGCTTCTGACATTAGCTTGTTCGGACAGCATAGTTTTAAGGGAGCAATTCTGGCTCCATCCTTCAGATGCGATCCTCCAATGAGATGTTGCTACGGAGATTAGACACGCCTCGTCTATTGTCTATTGATCACATCGCGTGATATCTGCAGAACATTCTCCTGTTTAATTAACAACTTTATAAAGTTTCTTAATATTTTCCTGATACTGAATTTCAATGTTTCATTCACACAGAATTACAGAGAATTATAAACTCTGTATTTAGAGCTCAAACATGACACACTTATTCCACACATATTACTAGACTGACCTAATTAAAAACAGTGATTACAAGAGAAAGAAAATGCATACGGGAATACAAACATATAATGCATTGAATCCAACATGTTAGTAATCACATCATAGCAAATGTTATTCTGGATATAGTTAATACTTTAAGTAATCGACAATTGTCCCTTTTGAGATTCAAGATTGAGTCCTTAAGCATAGTTTAAACTTTGACCGGAGTCACGAGTGACCGGGTCAGGATGGATTGCTCACACAAGGGAGGTATTGATAGGACAGATTCGTCTTTAAATCCGTTGATGGGTGTTTTCCTGTTCCGTCCGATAATACAAGAGGGTTTTGTGAGAGAATCAATAGATTTAATGTGATCAGATCCACGTGATGGGTTCTGATTAGTTTATTGCTGATGAGCTAAGAAGTCCTTTAGACAGAGTCCTTTGTTAAAAGAAGTCACGTCATCACTTCTGTTAAGGCTAGGTGTTTCCTGTCAGGAAATGGATCTTTTGGACCAAATGAAGCTTTGTTCAATCATGTTGTTCATTGATAAAGTCATTGGTAAGTTCTGTCGAGCGATGCCCTACACATTAATGGAGGAATTTGCAGCTTTATTCGCAAACTACAATTCCTGTTCATCAATAAGGTGAGAAGCAGACCCGTTATAAACCCAAGTACTAATTACATGAATTGATAAGTGCACTATCAGAGTATTAATATAGATTTTTGCTGTTGTTATGTTGATAGTAGTGCACAGAAAAGTAGTAACTGTTCTGTGCTCAGGCATGGTTAGCGCTCACACTGCAACCGAACCATGCTCTGGCCGACCTCTTCAAAGCGGGCCAGGGACGGCTAAACGAACTGCGCCCAGGCATGGAACGGAGCGATCACACTTGTCAAACGAACTGGGCTTTGGGGGTCAAATGCGCTTGGGCATGGTTCAGAGCACCTAGTGGGAGCCGGCTCTTACAGCTCCCAAATGGCTCTTTATTTAGTCTCACTCTGAGCCTTCTATTTTAGCCCAATTTAGCAATTGTGAATGGTTTGTGTGTTAATAAGCAGTTTTTTATTCAGTGTTTTCATAAAATCCTTATTTTTATGCATTTTTTTTTTTGTTACAAAACAATACACAGTTACTATTATTTAATATTTTAATAAAACTTTAATTAAACAATTGAACACAGAACCACAGCAAACATATCGTTGGATGGACGGGTCTTTCCTCGGCGCGGGCTGCCAAACGGACGCCCCACAGAGACCCGCCCCTTTCTTTCCTGAGCTCCATGAGGAGCTCACTCGTTCATGGCGCTCCCCTCAGTCAGCCCGAGCCCATGCACAAGGGTCTCAGCTTCTCACGACAGTGGAGGGGGCAGAGAAAAGAGGGTATGCGCGACCGCCTCCCGTCGAGGACGCAGTCGCGGCTCATCTGTGTCCATCCCGAGGCTGGAAAACCGCCTCACTGCCTTCTAAGCCATGTCGAGCCACAGCTCATATTGCTGAAAAGGCATATATTTCGGCAGGACACGCAGCAGCTGCCCTCCACACGATGGCAGTCCTGCAGGTATTCCAGACACGACTGCTGAGGTCCCTGGATGAAGAAGGCCCGGACCCAGAGTCGCTCCGCAAATTGCGGACAGCAGCTGATCTAGCCCTGGCCGCATCTAAAAAGGTCGCCCAGGGAATCGGCCGTAATATGGGCAGCCTCGTTGTTTTACATCGTCACCTGTGGCTGACGCTTACTGAAATGCGAGATGCAGAAAAGAAACAGCTGCTCGACGCCCCGGTGAGCCCGCAGGGTCTCTTTGGAGCCGCAGTGGAGGTTTTTTCAGAAAAATATTCAGAAGCACTAAAGCAGTCGAAGATGTTGCCGCACCTCCTCCCTAAACGATCTAACGCTCCCCCCAGGTCAAGGTCCAGATCGTCATCAGCTCAGCGTTCGGCTGGATATGCTGGTCGCACTCCACCCGCGAGCGCGGGCTCGCGCTGCGAGCCTGAGCCGCCGTTTCGTCAGAGGCAGTTTAAAAAATCCCGCTTCGGAGCGAAGCCGGTCTTTTCGCCAGCAGGTACGGCCTGCAGAGAAGAAGGAGCAGCATTCCTGATGTTCGTGCCAGGAGGAAGAGGGCGCGGTCCGTGTGCGACAACGGGCCAGTAGCCAAAAGAGCGCGTTCTCGCTCAGAGTTCGCTCGGCGGCCAGAAGAAAAACCCGAGAATGCATGTTTAAATGTTGTGTTGAAACCGATGTGTTCTGTTGTAATAAACATAAAACATTACATGCCTCACCAAAAGAGCTCTTTTCCTCCCTTGACTGTTACCAGCCATATAAGCGAAACCTCTCCCTCGGGGGATGTTTGGCAGAGCGGAAGCTCGGGGCAACCCGAGTTTACAGGTGCAGATGTTCCCGTGCGCCGCGCCGCGGATGTGTCACCTGTCGTTCTTTTAAGCAACAGTGTTTCCCCGGCGACTGGTGCACAGCCCTTGCTGCAGAGAACACTATCGAGTCGCCTGAGCGCGTGGGCAGCGCTCCCGTCGGCGTCAGATTGGGTGATAAACACTATAAAGCGCGGCTATACTCTTCAGTTCGCTCGCAGACCACCTCGTTTCAGCGGCGTTATTATGTCAGAAGTGTCAGAACAGAGCGGCCCGCTGTTACGGGCAGAAATCTCCTCCCTTCTAGCCAAGCAGGCAGTAGAGATAGTACCCGAGGAGCAGATGAAGTGCGGGCTATACAGCCGTTATTTCCTTGTCCCAAAAAAAGACGGGGGCATGCGTCCCATTCTAGATCTAAGGCCGCTAAACAAAGCGCTAGCGAAACGCGCGTTCAAGATGATTACAGTGAAGCAGATCCTCGCGCACATTCAGCCCGGGGACCATTTCATAGCGGTGGATCTGAAGGATGCTTATTTCCACATCCAGGTAGCCCCTCATCACAGGCGCTTTCTGCGATTTGCATTCGAAGGTGTTGCATACCAATTCAAAGTGTTGCCCTTCGGGCTGGCGTTGGCTCCCCGTACGTTCACGATGTGCATGAATGCGGCGCTCTCGCCTCTGAGACTCGATGGAATGCGCATGCTGAATTATCTCGACGACTGGCTGATCATCGCTCAATCGAGGAGTGTACTCGAGGAACACAAACACAGGCTCCTCGCCCATCTTGCCTGTCTAGGTTTGTCTGTGAACATGCAAAAGAGCACGCTTCAGCCCTGCCAGTCAATTACTTTTCTGGGTATGGTTTTGGACTCGCGCACAATGATCGCGCGCTTATCAGAGCAGATGATCCAATCCATTCACAAGACACTAGCCTCGTTTGTACACGGCAAGGTGGTTCCTCTGAAAACGTTTCAAAGACTGCTTGGTCTAACGGCAGCTGCAGCCTCCGCCTGCCGCCTGGGCTTGCTGCATATGAGGCCGTTGCAACTCTGGTTGCAGGACCGAGTCCCGCCGCAGGCGTGGAGAGAGGGGACGAAGCGCCTTGTCATAACGCGTTCATGTCTCGAGGCTCTGACACCTTGGTTCGGCACAGCTATGTACGAACGGGGTACTGCGATGGGCAGAGTAGTCAGACGGATAGTGGTGACCACGGACGCGTCGCTGTCAGGCTGGGGAGCCCTGTGCGACGGCAGACCGGCGTTCGGCGTGTGGACGACAGACCAGCAGCGCTGGCATATAAATTGCTTGGAGATGGAAGCTGTTCGTTTGGCGCTGCAGAATTTTCTTCCGTTTGTGAAAGACCACCATGTTCTAATACGTACGGACAACACGGCGGTGGTGGCGTACATCAATTGCCAAGGAGGAATGCGCTCGCGCGCCCTGCACGGCTTAGCAAGATGCCTGCTCTTATGGGCGGATCGGGTACTTCTCTCGATTCGAGCAGTTCATGTACCGGGCAGTTTGAACCATGGCGCGGACATGCTGTCCAGAGAGGGCATTGTGCACGGAGAGTGGAGATTACACCCTCAAACAGTGAAGTTGATTTGGAGTCTCTTTGGTGAGGCGGAGATCGACCTTTTTGCGTCAGAAGAGAACGCCCACTGTCCGCTGTACTTCTCGCTGACGAATGCTCCCCTGAAAGGGGACGCGCTGTCGAGCAGGTGGCCCACGGGTCGGAAATATGCATTTCCCCCTGTCAAAATAATGCCGCTAGTGCTGCAAAAGATCAGAGAGGAGAGGGATGCTGTGCTTCTGGTAGCGCCAAAATGGCCCAACCAGCCGTGGTTTCCGGAGTTGGTGAACCTGTCGTTGAACCCCCCGTGGCGGATTCCACTGAGGAGGGATTTATTGTCCCAGGCGAGGGGCACCATATGGCACCCCAGGCCGGAGTTATGGGATCTGCATGTGTGGCAAGTCAATATGGAGTGAACCAGTTATCCGTTTCACAGCGTGTATTGCACACGATAACGGAAGCTAGAGCGCCTGCAACGAGGCGCCTGTATGGCTTGAAATGGAGAGTTTTTGCGAACTGGTGCGCTAGCAGGCATGAAGACCCGATAAGCTGTGATATCCCGGCTGTTCTGACCTTTCTGCAGGAACGTCTGGATGCTGGCAGTTCTCCCTCTACGCTGAAAGTTTATGTGGCCGCTATCGCCGCCTCTCATAACATGCTGGAGGGCCGCTCAGTCGGTAAACACCTCCTAATATCGCGTTTTCTTCGTGGGGCGAGGCGGCTGAATCCTTCCCGCCCTCGCCAAATGCCAGTGTGGGACTTATCATTAGTGCTCAGAGCGCTATCTGATCCACCGTTCGAACCAGCTGGGTCTAGCGATATAAAAGTGCTCTCATTTAAGACAGCGTTGCTGCTCGCACTAGCATGTGGAAAACGGGTTGGTGATTTACATGCCCTATCAGTCAATAGTGCTTGTATGCAGTTTGGCCCAAACGATTGTATGGTCAGGCTCATGCCTAGACTTGGCTACACACCTAAACTGCTCTCAACCCCGTTCAGGGCCCAGGTTATAACTTTACAAGCGTTCTGCTCCCCCGAACCAATTACCGATTCAGTGTCACAGGAGTACGCTCTGTGCCCCGTGCGTGCGCTGCGTGCTTATGTAAACAGAACTAATCAGTTTCGAACTTCAGAACAGCTTTTCGTCTGTTTTGCGGGCGCTAAGAAGGGCGGACCGCTGTCTAAACAGAGGCTGTCTCACTGGATTGTGGAGGCCGTGCGTCTAGCCTATGATTCCCAGGGACTCGACTGCCCGATAGGAGTGCGTGCCCACTCCACTAGGAGTTTGGCATCCTCATGGGCCTGGGCTAAAGGTATGTCTATTCAAGACATTTGCTTCGTGGCGGGCTGGTCATCTCACAGCACTTTTGCGAGATTTTATAACTTGGATATTCCCTTGTTTGCACCACATGTCCTGTCAGTGCAGGAGGGGAAGGCTGAACAGTCATTGGACGACCGAGTCGCCTGGGGACACGCCCCAGTCTGGCTCGTGTTTCAGCCCATGGTTTCAACTAGGTCGTCTAGGTGAGACGGTACAATATCATGTTAATTTTCTTGTGTCTGTACAGTCATTTACTAAGTGAAACAAGCACACATACAAAAGTGTCCCCATTCATCTATGCCCGCTTATTCAGGCCGGCAGTGTTTTTAAGCACCAACATGTTTTGCTGCCTTATTTTCAACCCCTATATATCACCAGTTCAGTGCTGTTCAACTGTGTACAGGGAGGCGCTGGTGGCGCCGGCGCCGTGCTGGCTCGCTGCCAAGGTTGCATCAGAGTGTTTCAACCAGGTCCGTTACCCGAGCGCGCTGAATTCTCTTGCTACTGCCTCAGTGCGTAGCCTTTTTACATCGGCTGTGTGCGAGTTCACTAACATAAGTTTTCACTCGGCGGGGTTTTATACGTTCCCCATACGTAATGTTGAGAAACCGACTCGATAAGGGAACGTCTCTGGTTACTCAACGTAACCTTGTTCCCTGAGAGGAGGGAACGAGACATTACGTAGATTGCTGTGTGAAAACCTCCAACAACCTCAATAGCTCTCGTTCAGTCGAAAGATTCTGAGGAATTTTGGCGCCCGACATCGCTTATATAGTGGCTGAGCCAGCCAATCAGGCGAATGCTCAGACGCCATTGGCTATTGCAAAGCAATAGAGTGATTCAATCAGGCTTCAGCATTTCGAGGAAAAGGGTTTTCCCCATACGTAATGTCTCGTTCCCTCCTCTCAGGGAACAAGGTTACGTTGAGTAACCAGAGACGTTTTTTAAGGCGACCGTTATTTAGAACGTATCACTTTATGGTTTTCATGGTGACGCGTCATTGCTTGTTACGTGACACACCGCAGCACTGTATGAATGATGATCTGCTTTCATTTAATTTTTCCTTTTTTATTCAAAATATTCACAAATTTGTTAACTATAGCATGAAATATCTAATATTCCGATTGCCAAATATGTGCAAGTGGATGTGTTTTGCTGTTTAAACACCTTTATAACGATCGCTTTGGTTGAGCCATATGAGCGATGGGCGCCGCCATGTTAGTTTGCACCGCCCAGAGAATCGGATCTGTTGGATTTACAACCCGTGAATTTATCCACTTCTCCCGAAATACATGAAAGTAAGTGTGCCGGTGAACTGGGGAAGAATAGAGTAAGCTTTTAAGTTACTTTCACAATGTGTATCTGATATGAATTAAACGTGTTGTCAAGTTATAATGGAAAGGGTTGTTATTTCCGCTTCTATAGACATCATTGTGTATTTTACAAACTCTAAATATATTGTTTTGTTAGTACTCATGTGTATTTAAATGTCTGAAACCTGAAATGAACATTATTTGGTTGAAAACACTGCATATATGTGATATATGAAAAGTGCTGCGCGTGTCCGTCTCTGGCTTAGCGCCAGTTAAAGCGTGCACGCACATTTGAATTTGGCAGTTGATCACGTAATGCACTGAACGTTCTAATCACACCGGTGTGATCGTACGCTCCTGGGGCTAGCCAAGACTGATCACACCGGTGTGATCGTACGCGTCAAAGGGTTAACTTTCTCCCAATGCGCTTGCATTTAAATCCGGCTCCCCCGCCTCTCTCTGTCGCTCTTCGGAGCGTGTGTCCCTCTTCCTTCTTTCACATAATGATATGATCCTAGTCTGTCCTCCCATGTGATTGGCCGCATGGTGTGCCCATCCAAATAAAGTCCTGCCCCTGCCTGCAGCTGAAGATTCTGGCTCTCCCCGACGGGAGTTGGCTCTTCTCGTTTGCTACAAAGAATCTTTCTAATCTCTTAGAGCTGGCTCGTTTGCGAACAACATATCACTAGCCAGAACCTGATCAGAGGACAGTGCTGACCTTCAACCCAGAGCCGAAACCCCAACAGATTCTTTGTCATCACTAGTCCTGTACTTCACAGAGTCTTTGCCACCGCCAGTCCTAGCCATTACGGAATGTTCATTGATGCGACCTACCCTGTCCTTCACCAAGCCTGCTTCCTCCCCTAGTCCTCTCCTGCACACTCCACCAAAGACAGCCATTCCGCCACCGTTGGCTCTCAACTTCACCATCAGCCCTGCCAAGCAGCCCTGATCTGCCGTGGGGCCTTCAGTCCCCAGCTCCACCCTGGAGAGTCGACCCGTGGGCTCCACTTCGATCCTCCGAGCCCATCGCTCCACCTCAGCCCATCGACCAGTCGGCTCCGCCTTGGCTTCCTTCCTAAGCATTGTTGTCCTTACGGCTCCACCGGGCTTCCTAATCCCGGTGGCTCCACCTCGGTCAATCGTCACTCTGCCATCACCACGGACTTCCGGGTCTTTAGCTGCGCCTCATCCATCCAACCCTACAGCTCTGTCGGGCTCCTTCTTCCCTTCGGCTCTGCCTCTGTCCTCACTTGCACTGTTGTCGCCACAGTCCTCTGGCACCCAGGCTCCACCTCGGCTGCATGTCACTGCGGCTCCACCTCGGTCTTCCGGATCCTCTGTGTCACTTGGTCTCTCCGGCTCTATGGCTACACCCGGTTCTCCAATTCCTTAGGCTCCATCTCCATTGCTTGTCCCCATAGTGTTGTTGAGGGCATCTACACCATGGCTCCTACCTCCCTCAACTCCACCGTGGGCCTCAGTCCTGGGTACACTCTGCATCACCACCACCTGGCCACACCTCCCATCATCTCCTCCATGGCTTCATCATCGCATCCTTGGTGTGTTCTGCCTGCTCTTACCAGTCCTTCGCCAGCTCCTCTCACCAGCACTTCATCAGCCCCTCATCCACCTTCAAATCCCCAACTTTTCATCCCTCATCTCATCTACTATGATGCGAGGTCGTACCTTCCAGAAGGGGGGCGTACTGTCATGGTTCTGTTATGTTTGTACTTTTAGTTTGTTTATCATCAGTCACGTGTTCCTTTATTTGAATTTCCTGCCACTCTTTAGTTACCATGGTTACAGTCATCATTAGTTCCTTGTTATCAGCTGTGTCATTAATTACCTTTTCTCCCCGAGTATTTAGTTCCTGAGTTCCCTTGTTTTAGTTCCTGTGTTTTCAGTTCTGTTTGTCGGTTGTTGTTAACACAACCGTTATGGTTATTTTTCGTTATTTATTTAGTTGAACTGAAGTTATTTAGTGAATTCTTCATCATTGTCTGTCTTTTATCTACACTACGCTTAACCTTTGTGACAATTGTAGTTGTACCACCTGACATGGAGATTAGCAGTGAGCATTTGAGAGAGATCTACAGACCTTTTCACTCTGCACAAGGATTAGTTGGGGTCCTCTGGATGATGCATATCATGTTTACTGTTATTACCTTGTCAATTCATAAAAAGAGCCATATTTGCAGTTCTGCCACCCTGACATTTGAGAATATACATGTTGCTGGACAGCTTTAAAACTAATATTTATAAAATTTATTTGTTTCAAACCGAAAAGGATGCCATGGTATTTGGTTTTATTGTTTTATTAAGACACAATTTTAAATAGTTTTCTTAATCTGTTCATTGGTTCAGACAGTTGCACCACCTGACATTTTGGGGGTTTAAGATAACAAAACATAAAATAATATGTATTATTTAAATGTACTAAAAATGAATTCAAAGTAAATAGGTTTTATAGAATAAAGTGATATATGTCATGAATTTATCAAATTATTTCAAAAGGAAATAATGCACTCGGACACAAAAATATGCACGTCATGTCATTGACCCCTGTACATTTCAGAAGAACAGATTATCTTAAAGTAAAGCTTTTTAACATCATTGGAAGGTTTTGAAGAGTGTCATATCTCCAAAAGATCTTTAATTAAGGTTTAAAAATTCATTTCTGTTCTTACAGTTTTTCCTGAAATTAAAAATTCAAACTGCACACAAATTACATATTCCTAGAAAGTTTAGTTTAGTTCCTTTAGTTTAGGGTATAAATGATGTGTTTCTCAGTTTTCGGTTGTTGAATTTGAATATTTTGTCTCTGGGGATTGAGAATCACTAAAGCAGACGGAGCAGCTGCAAACTGTTGAGCACTCAAGGAAACGTTTTAATATCGCCAAACAATAATAAACTTAACAACCTAGCCTATATGCAATTTCTAACAATTAAGCTTGAAGAGCTAAACAATTCAAAACAATTTGCAATGCTATAAAATGCATAAATGTATTAAGAATTAATTTAATTGTAACAACATCCTCTTTATGTGTTACAGCTAATACTTAAGATTTACTTAAATTGCATTTTGTGGTCCATCCAAAATTGTGCTGCTTGAAACATTTGCTGAGAATTTGGAATGTTCCAATAAAACTAAGTTTAAGTAAAAAGTAATAATTAAGTCTAAGTAATTTTGCTTTGCTTATATGCAAATGTGGTGGGCTAGTGTTTACTTTGACTAAGTTCTCTCAAAGGAATTTCAGAATTAGATCTGTTTCAGAGCATCTGTGTATTCAGGGTCTCACTTTCTTCCTCTTTTTTTCTCACACATGCTGAAGTGAAACTGTGCTCATGATTATGACTAACAGGGGCCATGTCAGAACAGGCAGGGAGGGGTGTCTTCCATGGACATAATGGGACTGGTAAGGTGTCTCCAGTTGGCTCAGTGGTCAGCTCAGAGCTGACAGAAGGTTCGTGTTGAGGCAGACATGAAGATCAGGTACAACCTCTGTGGTTACAACAGGGCAGACAGGGATCTCAGGGACAACCTCCTTGGTCGTATCAGGGCAGACAGGGAACTCAGGGGTGATTTCTGTGACTGCATCAGGGCAGACAGGCGTAGCCATCTTGTAGACATCTTGTCATAGACATATGGTGAGGTTTTCTGTTACGAAACTGCTCCGAGACTTGAGTGATGATGCAAACGCAGCTTTATTAGAGGGATAATCGAGACACATAATCCAAAATACAGACAGCAGGTCAATAAACAGGCAGGCAGTCCAAACAAGCAAACACAAAACAAGGCTGGGTACACAGGCAAAAGAGTAATCCACAGAACAGGCAAATAATCCAAAATCAAGAGACATGAAACCAGGAAAACGTTCAGAGATGTAGTGTAATGCCTGTTTCACGCATACTCCGTTTGCAATGCATATGCAGTATTGGTTGCAGTATACATGCGTTACAGGAGCAGCATGCACTAGTGTGCTTTCACATATTACGCGTTTGCAGTGCGCAGCTGATCCATGGCTGTATATCACAAACACAACATTTACTTATTTTTATTTCAAACCCAGCTGTTATGGCTTGTTAGCACTGCAATTCTCTTTGTACATAGTCTACACTCTTACATAGATGTCACGTTTAAATGCACTACATTTAAACAACGTTTTATTCAATTCATTACTTAATATTTATATAAAGTAATACTAAAAGTAATTTATATATTATGTTGCTCAAACAAGTGGCAAAACATTAAAACATAGGCTATATGTTAAAATCACAAACATTTTAACTTAAAACTTGCAATAGATGAAAACAGCCGAATCTCGTCTTTTCTTCCACAAGAAATCCTGCAGGTCATAAAGAACTTTTGTTTTTCCACCTCCACAAAGATGTGAGTGCATTCCATTATGTCTCCTTGTTAATGTAAATATGAGGTAATTTCCTTGCGGTGTAGCACAGCAAAAATAGACTCTGTGCAGAAACGATCACTGTTCTGCTGCAGACACACTGCTTCTGGAACTCATTGCTGGACCGTATCCGTGTGCAGTGTGAAAGCTCTAACCTGTTACAATGGGTATGGAAGAAAGAAAAATACGCACTGCAAATGGAGTATGTGTGAAACAGGTGTAACAACTAGCAAAACCTTGCAGTGAATGACAGAGTGAACAGGGTTTATATAGGCTGGGCTAAACAAGGTAATGAGGAACAGCTGCAGACAATTATGGATGATGAGACCAGGCAATGAGTTATGGGTAATGTAATTCTTGATGGGGTGTCAAAAGTGTGGGGTGAAGTAGCCTTTGGTGGTAATCACGGGCACTGTAGCTGGTGACTGTGACTATGTTGCACTAAGGTAACCACAAATAAGAAATAAAGCAATAATAACTTTGCAATTTAACTAACTCAGTCAGTACAGCATGAATGCTAAGGACAAGGAAATAATCAACTCAATTTACATTGAACAAAGCTGTAACTATACTAAAGTGCACAATCTAAGCGCATGGTCTAAAGCGCACAGCGCAAGTGCACTTGGGGCATGTCCAAATCCACTTTTGCTAGTTTAAGAACGGGAAATGTTGTTAGACCCGGCATATGGTCTAAAAGGGTTGTCCCTATTCTCTTAATAAGTAATGGGTGTGTTTTGGGCGTAACATGCAACAAACCAATCAGTCTTATTTCCCATTCCCTTTAAAAGCCAGTTGTGCTCGCGCCATGGCGGATTCACTATGATGGAATTTGAACACTTCTCTAGTGAGGAAACGGATCAGCTTGTGCGCGAGGTTAAAGCGTGCGAGCAGATCATCTATGGGACAAGTTGAATTCCACCAAAGCATTTTTATCTTTATGGACGCAATAATAATCTTTTACATTGTAATCCTTTTATTTTTAATATTTGGCATGTGTGTGTGCTGCTGCACATCCCTGTGTGTGTGTGTGTAATAAACAGAGTGTATGCGCGTTGTGCACCCGCATATAGGCACATATTACTAACGCACTCTTTAAATAACAAAACAAATATTGCGCCATTGACTTTAGACCAGGTTTCAGTTGGTCAATGGCGCAGTCTATTTCAGTTGCCTCAAATTAGTAACGCACCAACAAAGCACCTGAACAAACTTTGTTCACTTTCGAAAGGGAACTCTACACTGCGTTTGAAATGCATATGGGGAACGTCATCATCTGAACCGGTGTCTGAAAGCAATTATCAAATCTCACCAATCCTATTGGCCGGCGACAGCTTATGATGTCATTAAAGACATGACATGGAAGTATAAAAGGAGCGCCTAGAGAAGCAGTCAGTATCTTTTCGTCTTTAGGGACTGTTTTGTCTGATTGCGATTACTTCGAATCTGGTAAGAGAATTTACTATGTCTGACAAACGTTTCAGGAAGAGTGTGAATCCATGTCCCAGGTTTCTGACACCCGGTGACACACACAATCTGTGTGTTTGCTGTCTGGGGGAGGAGCAACCATGGACAGTGCTTGAGGGCGCTGTCTGTGTGAATTGTGAGTGTCTGCCTATTAGGACGCTCCGTTCTCGTCTGGCCCTCTTCTCGAGGAGAGAGGAGCTGGCATCTGTGCCTGGTGGTTCTGGCCCCGCCCGTGCTGAGGCAGAGCGGCGGCTGAAATCATGGTGTTCTCAGGTGGAGCTCGCGGAGGAGTTTGAGAGAGGTGTAAATCTCTCTCAACCCTCAGTGGCTGACGAGGGTGAGCTGCTGGATGATGACGATGTCCTTTCATTCATCATCATCAGCGTTTAAAACCTGCATACCGCTCAGATCTGATCCTGGGCCCAGACAGACAGGAGGTCCTGGCCTGTCCCGATTGAGGATCGGAGACAGGGCCAGAAGCCCAGTGTTGCCTCTCGGGCACCTCCTCCTCAGAGCAAGTCCCAGAGAAGGCGGGACTCCAGGAAGAAGCAGGATCTGAGGGAGGTAGCCAGCAGCGTCAGTGATTGATTTCCTCTCCATGAGGGTAGTTCACATCTACCCTCTCCTCTCTTCTTCCACCTCCTGAATAATGGAATTTTTCTTTTAAACACGCTCAGGTGCTTCTTACAGTCAGGCTGAGGGCTGGGCCCATGATGAATATTTTTCTAATGGCTCGCCTTCTGGCTTGATAATAAAGAAGCTCTTTTAGGCTTAAAAGAACCTTAGATTCCATCCCTTCCATGATAAGGAGTCTTCAGTCTTCAAGCCACAGGAAGGTAAGCTGGGTCTATATGTTATAAAATATTTGACCTTACGTTTCCTGTATAGTTTTTTTCCTGGGCATGTAGAAGGAAAAAGAAAAAGGGGAAATTAGGGCTCTGAAGTTCCATTAGGTTGGCTTGAAAGATTTATTTTTGGTGTTGGCAAACAAAATGGCCACCTTTACAGCACCATTGGTAGAGTAGCTTCTCCTCTGGTCATAGTTAGAGTTTGTTTCGAGATTAGCACTCTTTACTTAAGATAGATCTATGTTTAGCATCAATCATTTAGCCTGACATTGTTTGGTTAGAGGTTGAGCTTTGCTCCTCTAAACTCTTATTTTATATAGTTATTTTCAGAGTAGCCTCCTCTCTAGTGAGAGTTTAGATGCTGAGTTTAAAGTCCCAGGCAGATCTATGCTTATGTGTGGCCCTATAGGCCCACAGCTATAGCTGGCCTAGGCTAGAACTAGGGTTTAGGTGATTGCTAAAGCATTTCACCCTCTTTATTACTTTCCTTGTAAGGTTGTATAGTTTTCCTAGTTCTGGCCTCCTCTTTTCAGAGATGTCAGGTCAAAGGCCCTTTACCCCTTTGGTGCAAGATAGATAACAGCTAAGGTAGCAGGCTATTGCCAGCCTCCCTGGTGCCGTTTTCTCAGGTGGTAGGCCCCTTATCATTATGTGGATAAGAGAATGCTAGTGTTGCGTAGGCCCCACTTTGTCTAGAATTTTCATTCATACTATGTTTTGTCTTTTCCCCTGAACCCCTTGAATTGACATTCAAGCTTGAGTGTAACGGTGTTAGCTTTGATCTAGCTCTCACTTAGAACTAGCACTGCCACAGGTTTATGCCCGTGTCTATTTGAAGTAGTAGACCAGTTTGGGCCTCCTTCAGAGCATGGTAGCATATATTCTTTGTACTCCCCTACTACAGAGTTAAGAGTGTTTTTACTGAGTACATTGCCTGTTGGAATGTGTAGATTTAAGCTCAGGTTGAGTTAAGCTAGGTGAGTTAAGCCTCACTCGATTGTTTGGTTCTCAGATTAGGCTCTCTTAGAGCTTAGACAGATGCCACTAGCTGAAGCCACGTGTCTTTCTGGAATCGCAGGCCCTGTTTTTGGGCCTCCTCTAGGAACATGATAGCGCAGGTTTATGATGGTTTAATATTGACACTGCCACTGGCTGACGCCCGTGTCTTCTGGAGTAGTAGACCCGGTTTGGGCCTCATTCGGAAGCATGTTTTTTTTTTGTACTCCTCTTGCTTTAAGAGTTTTAAGAATTTTACTGAGCACATTGCCTGTTGGAATGTGTTGATTAGAATTAAGCTCAGGTTGAGCTAATAGTTAACCTCACTGGATAGTTTGGTTCTATATATGGCTCCCTTAGAGCTTAGTAACTGCTGGCGCCACGTGGCTTTCTGAGTTGTCCTTCAGAGCATGATGGTGTAGGTTTGTACTCCTCTTGCTTAAAGAGTAAAAGGTGTTTTACTTAGTACATTGCCAGGTGGTATGGTGGATCAGGTTGACTTAAACTAGTTAACCTCACTGGAGAAGTTTGGTTATCATACTTGGCTCCCTTAGAGCTTAAAACACTGCCGTGAGCTGACCCCACATGTCTGGAAGTTGTAGGCCCTCTTTTGGGAATCCTGCAGGGCGTGATGGCATATGTTGTACTCCTCTTGCTTTAAAAAGTGTTTTTACTGAGTACACTGCTCATCGGATTGTGTTAGGTAGACTGTTATGTGGGCACTCTACAGTCCAATCTGCTTGGTTAACTCGGTTTCATTCTGAACAAGTTAAACCCAATATCTGGGTGTTCTCTAAGCAGATTGAGCACGTAGCTTTGCATGTTAGGCTGCTGTGATGTATTTCTGAATTTGTGTCATGTTGTAGGCCCCTACCTGGGCCTCTATGATTTTGTGCCTACAGTACAGTAGTTTATCTGTTAGGTCGAGCTCTCTACTCCCCTCGTTTGAGGGTTGTCCTGCATAGTACTTAGCTCCCTATGCTGGTCAGTGGTTGAAGGCCTCTCTGAGGCCTCCCTATTGAGGATCAGTCTCCAGGCTGTTAAATGTACTCCCCTTGTTGGGTTCCTTTAGAGTGCACAGCCTCCTCAGTGCAAAAATCACGCGCTGAGTAGATCCTAGGATTGAGCAGAGTGTTACTCCCCTCATTGGTAAGGGTAAAAAGCACTGAGTCCTGCTCTCCAGGATGTCCCTTTCTACGCTCTGGTCTGAGTTGGTTACTGCCGCTTTGCAGTCACTCTCACTGGATATCTTCTCTGAAGAATGTGATTTGAGACTCTGTGATCAGACAGGTTGTTGGCCAAGACTAGGTTTCTGTAAAAGTAGACCAGGTCAGGCCTCCCTGGTGGCAATCAGGGTCGAGTACGTTCCCCTGACAAGTGACTGGCTAGGGTTCCCTCGGGCCCCCTGGCCACATTCCCTTAACCCTCTGGGGTCTGAGGATTTTTGGGGCCCTGGAGAAGTTTTGACATGCCCTGACATTTGTGCTTTTTTCAGTTGTTCATAAACATATTAATAGAAAAAGTGTCATTACACTGTATTCAGCACAAACTAGGCTACCATAATATGTGAGGAACATGTATGTACATGTTTGTGTTTTTGAAGGAATAACGTTTATGCGTGGTTATTGAAAAAACAAAAAACTTAAGTCACTGAAATAAAGCCAAAAAAATAAAAATAAATAAATAAATCTGTGTTCATAAGACTTCTGGGTATTGGAGGTTATAGACTAGAGTTTTTGCTTAAAAATTATGTAAAAATTATGCTGCCTACTCGTTCATTTATAACAATATATTGATTTAGTTTTTGTAAGACACTTTTTGTCAGGAAGCACAGTATTTGTGGAGGTGTGAATCATCATGAATAATGGGTCATTTACACCTGAGAAGACAAGAATCGCATAATGAGTTGTAATGACTTGCATATTAATGAGGCCTTTCAGTCAGGTAGGCTGTGAAAAAAACCCTCTGTGATCATGTCTCAAGCTCATCATGGTGTATATCAAACATACAGAAAAAACAGCAATACTGTGAAATATTGTTACAATTTAAAATAATGGTATTCTATTATATACTTTAAAATATAATGTATTTCTGTGATGCAAAGTGTCTGAACAATTATGTTACCTCTATGGCATTTCATATAGCCTTTTAGCTTAAAAGCATGCACATTTGGAGAAATATTGATGGATTCTCATATGTTTATGTCAATTTTCTATACAGAGGAGTAATATTTATTTAATATTTATTGTCCTCACTATGAGCGCTGGATACTGTGTTTTCAATTCATACTTGCAGCCGGAGGGCGCTCTGTGCACCTTTAGTCCACAAATGCCTCCTAAAAGAAGAACCACCATGTGACTCTCCAGGAACTAACAGAACTAACAGAGGCTTCCAGAGATCGCTATAATATGCAGATAAACACTTTTCAAGACAATAAATACATGATTGAGATGATGTATTCATGTATTGCCTCAGAATTTGCGTCTGAATAGCGCTGGCTCCATGGGCGTGGCCGCCCATGGATGGATTAGTGGATAATGAGCTGAATCATGGACTTCTGACATGGCTCTATTTTCATACAGATTACATAAACACAGAATTTTTGTTTTCGATTTGACTTACACGATTTAAAGGGGACCTATTATGCAAAATTCACTTTTGCCTGGTGTTTGGACATAAATGTGTGTTGGCAGTGTGTGTACACAACCACCCTATAGTGATAAAAATCCACCCACTCCTTTTTTTTTAATCCCCATAAATCATAAGCAGTGTCTCTGAAAAAGTATGGAATTACATTTGATCCAAAAATAATGAACGTAACTTTTCAAAAAAACTAATAAAAATATAAATTGAAACTGAATAAAATGTCTTTGAAACTTAAAAAAATAAATCGCAGGCAAAATGTTTGACTTTGTTTTTAATACACTGCATGTTTTGCTAACAGTTTCTTTTCTTTCTTTCACTGATCTTTACTTACAAAAGCATTTCCAGAGTTTTCATTTATGCTTCTGAAGTTTTCGCTTACGATCCCAGAGTTTTCGTTCGTCTTTCTGGCACAAATCTCTCGCGGGGGCGGGGCCAGCAGTGGTGTGTTCTCATTGGCTACTGAGTTTTTGATTGACAGCTTCTTCTTGACCTGGAAGTGAAGACGTCAGCGTTGTGTTTACAATTACATGTGTGGAGGTGAGCGTCTGTAAGCGGCTTCTTATTTCATTTAAAGATATGAGTTTTGTTTTTGAATTTTATCTGTATTTATCTGCGGCTTCTACTTTGTCGACATAAACTTTTAGGAGCGTGAGAGATCAAACGCGAGAGAAAATGAATGTCTTGAGGTTTAATTGTACATTAAAGGTTATAATACTGAAAATATTGCATAATGTCCAATGTTTTTGGAGAATATTTGATTATTTGTGATGATTCTTCTCTATTGTTGGGTCTGATTAGGTTGTGCTGTTAGAGTTTAAAGAGAATACTAGTATCATATTCAGCCGTCAAGAAAGTCTCACTCCAACCAGGTAATCAAGGTTGGCAACCATGGCCATCACTCTACCCATTGTTAGCATATGCACATACACCATCACAATTAATGATCACTCAATTCTGAAGGATTCAAACAATATGAAAATAATAACTGTCGTGGCTTGCTGCAAGACGGTATAGACCTCAAAGGGCATTTCAGTACTCCACACAAAGAATGATCTTGTTGCCATTTTTTATCATTCTGATAATTTTATTTAGTTAACATTATCATCTAACATATAAAAGTAGATTTTTTTTTAACAATCATCAACAGTTTCAATTGTGACAGTTGAATAAATGTAAATGAAAATATGAATCAATTCAAATAAATTTAAATTCTTTATTGTCACTACAGCATACACACAAGTATCAAAGTGAAAGTGTTGGATGCAATTATGTTGTGAAAGGAACGACCAGAATCCACAAAACACTAACTGCATATTCATGTAATGCACAGTATTCTCATGATATACAGTACATTACTATAAAAATGCACAAGCACCTATTATAGAATACATGTGTATTACCATTTTTTTTAAAATATAGTGAATAAACTGTATTAATGAATGGAATGAAATGTTCATGTTGTCTGAATACATTTTGGTTTGACTGTATGACTTTCATTCTCCACATAAGCACAAATATCTTTAATAAAATAGTCCATCTCTGTGAGCCCATAAGTGGACTGTAACCCATACACGTATGATGGTTGGTGGGAAACGATTGTTAATAATTAAAACAGTTTAAATTAATAGTATTTTTCTCATCTATTGTTTCACTTCAGAAGACATTGATTCATCCACTGGGGTCGCATGGATTACTGTGTCTTTAGGACTCGAAGACATGTATTATTTTCCTAAAAATCCTAATTCATGTTTATCTGTAGAAAGAAAGTAATATGCATCATGGATGGCATGAGGGTGAGTAAAATATATGAGAATTTTTTTGGGGTGAACTATCACTTTAACATTCATATGTTGTTGGTATGCTAATCCAAGATCAGTATGGACTAATAAGAATAAAGTACAACCTCTTGTGTGTTTGTGAACTGTCTTGTTTTAATCTAGAGCTCCAAAAAAATTAAAATATTTGCATAATATCAGGTGTCTGAAGATCAAGATCCCAGTCAAAGGTGATGTGTCTGAACAAAATAAGATTCTTGTCTGATGGGGACAGTGGATCTCTGGGGCTACCACTCCCTCCTCTGGGTCAGCATCAGAATTTTGTTAATGGAAAAGTTGCTCCACTCCCTGGACAATAAGAAATCAGATGTATTATAATCTAACAATACAAACTGCTTTGAATTCCCACATAACAAATTATGCAGACTTAAAATATTTATTTCAAACAAATTATATATAATTTCAGCCATAATTACTTTCATGTATTAGGTTTTGCATTTGGCCATACAGTACTGTGCAAAAGTCTTAGCTTTGTTGTTTTAGCAATGTTTTAATGACCACCCATGTTTATTTTTTGGTCTTTATTACAATGCAAACAGAAAATACAGGAAATATGCACAAAAAAATCTGAACAAAATTCATTCTATAAGCAAAAATCAGTATTTAACGTGACCTCCTAGACTTCCAGTTTTTTCAAAGGAGAAACTTCTGATCAGATTTTGAAAGTTTTCTTGGCCTTCCAGTCATTTTCTATTCCATTTAGGTTTGAGAGAGACTTCGGTAAAGTTGGTTTTATATTTGACAACCAACGATTGTCAACTTACAACATTTTTCACAATCGATCAAAATAGGCAAGTATAGTTTTAATGGCATATTTACTTGTGAATGTCCAATGTAGTGTGATTAACAAGGCTATTGAATACGGATGTCCGAATGTGCGAATATAAAACCAACTTTACCGAAGTTTGAGAGAGCCAGGTTCTCACTATTACTCAAGTGTAAGGAGAGGTCACTAAATACTTGCCACTTTAGCCTGTAGAAGTATTTTTTTCTGTTTTTTAATAATGCTTACAAATTTAAAGTATTTCCTGGTCATATACTAATAAGAAGTCTGAAAAAAATTATATGGTCACTATACCATTGCCAAAACAACATCTAATGGTGTCCTAAGACTTTTGCACAGTACTTTATATGTATTATTATTAAAGACTACCTTTTCCCCTTTAAATATGATCTAATCCAAGGCTGTATGTACAGTACATAACCAGATCATGTAATGATTGGGTTAAATCAAGACAACACTGCTGTATAAAGTGGGCTCTAAATGAGCTCTAAAATACCTCTCCATCTGAAAAAGCAAAAGCAAGTAATGTTACTTATATTGATTTTGTAAACGTAAAAAATACTGACTTACCGCGAGTATCCAGATAACGACGATGATTGATGATAATGATGATTATATCATTCGTCTGTGCTAGGCCTAAGAAATCATCTCACTATAGTAGCAGCAGCTACAGATAAAATAATAAAAACGCCTATCTTTACATCACTAAAATGAAATAAGAAGCCGCTTCCAGACGCTCACCTCCACACATGTAATTGTAAACACAACGCTGACGTCTTCACTTCCAGGTCAAGAAGAAGCTGTCAATCAAAAACTCAGTAGCCAATGAGAACACACCACTGCTGGCCCCGCCCCCGGGAGAGATTTGTGCCAGAAAGACGAACGAAAACTCTGGGATCATAAGCGAAAACTTCAGAAGCATAAATGAAAACTCTGGAAATGCTTTTGTAAGTAAAGATCAGTGAAAGAAAGAAAAGAAACTGTTAGCAAAACATGCAGTGTATTAAAAACAAAGTCAAACATTTTGCCTGCGATTTATTTTTTTAAGTTTCAAAGACATTTTATTCAGTTTCAATTTATATTTTTATTAGTTTTTTTTTTTTGAAAAGTTACGTTCATTATTTTTGGATCAAATGTAATTCCATAAAAAAGCTGTTTCCAGATCCCTGGCAGTGTGAGGTCACAAAAGCCACAGGCCCCGCCCACAGTGTTGACTGACACTTAAGTTTGGAAATAGAACCGCCCTGAGCGCGTTGTTTACAGTGAGTCCGCCATTACTGCACTGACGAGAACATCTCCCAAGCGTTGTGTTTGGTGTTCTGTAGCTGGATGGATTAATCCACATAGCTCTCTTCATTTGCTGCTGAAAACTAGGTGGATTAACTTGGTTTTCCAGGAAAATGCTCCCTCAGTTCTGCCGAAATTCGTTTATGTCTGCGCGAATCATTTCACACCGGACTGCTTTGTGAACGAATATAAATACAAAGAGACTGTGCTAAAAACATGCTACTCAAGGATATACAAGTAAAAACTGTTTGTGATCCAGATTACAGTCTGGATACGGCAGTAATGAAGGTAAGGGGACTTTATTACAGTTCATCTGAGCCTATTTACGGGTATAAAGTTTATTAAGCACCACCTGAAAGGCATAAGGTCTTTATATATTTGTTTACTGTTAGTTGTAACGAGTGTTTCTGTGTTATTTGCTATGTTGGTGATGATAATACAAGGGAAAGAGACAGAGAGTTTATGGATAATATTTTAATGCACACTTGCAGTGTTTTACTAAGCTCTTACAGTGATTTTCTAGAGTGAAAATGGACTCTTCATCTTTTCTGTGAAGTACAATAAACGTCATAAAACTCATCTGTATAGTTTTGGCCATCATTCGGACGGTACAACAGGCCTGTACTAATATAGTAGATTAAAAACAAGAAGACAATATAAGTTATAACCGTAACTGAACTAAACTATACCTGTTCTATCTCCATGATGCAGCATATATTCGCAGTTTCTGACATATATGCTGTGTCTCATTTCATTTAATTTCGAAGGTTGCATCCTCCAGAGGACGAATCCTGTAAAGGATGCGGTATACAGAAGGTGTTTCTCAATGTCAAGGATACTTCCTTGGCAGGACTGGTCCTTCCAAGTCACTTCCTTCAGAGGCTAGGCGAGGCTCCTCTTTAGCATTCGGAGAACACGTAAATGGAACAGACTAGCAAGTGCACGTCATTGCGTCATTACCCCCCAGTAAACAGCTGCTTGTTTTCTACACGGAGACGTATGAACGCCTCCGTTTGTTCCTTGGTCCCTGTTAAAAAAAGACGAGAAAGCTATGAATAACGCTGTGAATGGTATAATGGTATAATATTAACGTTAAATTACTTTGGACAACTTAACTAGTTATTTATAAAGGAAATGCCGGTGACGGCAACCAAGCTAACAATTGTTAAAAGACGGTCCGGTTCAGTTAGCCATCAATAACGTAATTTGTATTTGTATAATTTATAATATCAATACGGTAGTAATTTGTACTGGCATTTAAACGTTAAACTTTATTTATCTGACATATTTACTACAGTTATAACAAATGTTTGGTAACGTAAATATACTTACATTTGAAAGCATATTGCCCGCTAACGTCCAACATTTTTTTAAACATTTTTGAACAAGATTGCAAAGCTGCGCGCATAGGATTGTGGGTGATTTAAGAGCGCGAAGGCTACACATATGCATCCTTTCCTGTGTATGGGATATTTTTCGAATGAAGGACTCAGTCCTTGTTTGAAATTCCGAGGATCCTCGACATTGGAACAGTCCTTTGACGGATGTCGATGACGTAGCATCCTCGAAATTCTGGCTTCCGAGGATCCTTCCTTGACATTGAGAAACGCCTAGAGTGTCCTTTACCAGAATTAAACGAGACGTCCTTTGTAGGACACACAGGCAAGAAAGGAAACAGGAAGTATCGCGTTGCTATGCCAACACGTTCACGGCAGCGTAGTTGCGCTCTAAATGAATGAATGAATGAATGAATGAAAATTATTTATAAATTTTAAAAGAATTTGATACGAAAATGTGTTTGCTTGTTTTATTTTGGGTAATGCTTGAGGAGTTGAGGCGAATGTACAACAGATATTTGTTAAAGAGACAAAGGAGGAGGATTTTAAGAAGAACCAAGTTTATCCGTTTTTACCGGAGATTTAAGGTAAGTTAAATAGGGTAATGAGGCGATAATTAACTACATTTATTTAACACATAATATTACTATTTACATCACACACAATATTATTATTGGTGTTTCCACTGTCTGTAAAATTGCTTCAAATTACATAATTTATCATTTAACCCAGTGTTCATGATTTTAAGATAATTTTATGAAAAACTAAGCAAAAAAATAGATACTGTACAATAAAGTTTTTTTATTATCATGATTAAACATTCAGAATGAACAAAATGTAATGTTGTGTGTAGTATATATTTATTTATTTATTTATTTTTACTATCTTGCTTCATACAGACAGACATGAGTTATTGCAGGCTCAACCTCCATGTCCCTGTTCTTGAGAAGTTTTTTGATGGAGGAGATACGAAAGCAGACTTTGGTCTGAAGAGAGAGAGCCTCAATAAACTCCTAGAGCTGCTTCATCAGAAACGGAGGCATGGCTGGGGTACGACACTCCAGACACTGGTGTTTTTGTATTGGTTGGCCTGTGGTGCATCTTACAGGGTTGTGTCGCAGGCTTTTGGGATCCCACGGCCAACCATACACAGAATTATTCATCGAGTAGGTGATGAAGTTATGGCTATTTTGCCAAAAGTTGTGGTCCTGCCAAGATCAGAAGAACATCTGCTCCAGATTGGTTCTGGTTTTGCTTCTCTCGCCAATCACCAGGCATTTGGTAAAGCTGTTGGAGCAACTGATGGATGTCATGTCAGAATAAAACCACCAGCTGGCCCTGACGGACAGTGTTACAAAAACAGAAAGCTGTTCGCCTCCATCTTGCTTCAAGGGATTTGTGACCATAAAGGAGCATTTTTGGACATTTTTGTTGGGTACCCTGGGAGTGTCCACGACTCGCGGGTACTTAAGAACAGCCCCATTTACAAACAGGCTAAGTATCCACCCCAGAGCTTTTTCCTCCTCGGCGATGGTGGGTACCCCTGCACAGAGAAGCCAATCACAATTATGACCCCATTTAAGAATCCTGCCTCACCATCTACTCAGCGCTTCAATGCACATCTTTCCAAAGGCCGCTCAATTATTGAGCGGGCCTTTGGAATGATGAAAACGAGATTTAGAGCCATCTTCCTTCAGGCACTTGAAGTGCATCCAACTTTTGCACCAAAGGTTGCATTATTTTTCTTTATATTTCACTTTTTCTTAACACACAACTTCAATGCAAGATAAAACATTTTTTACATAGAATGTTCTGTTTATAATATATATATATATATATATATATATATATATATATATATATATATATTTGTGTACAGGTGATAGCAGCATGCACTGTGCTGCATAACATCTGCCTTGGTGTTGGTGACATTATACCACCTGAAGACAACCAAGAGGAAGAGGAGGATGATGTGGAAGTGTACAATCCAGGGGAGGCAGTATCTGGTGCAGCATGGCGTTTGAGACTGTGCAACCAAGTGTCTGCCTTACAGGATGTCAACCAGGACCATGACTACATAATTCATCCCAATTAAAAATGTAAAGTGGAACACTTTTTAATATCAGGCTAAAAATATGATTTTGATATGAAAGTCTTTACTTTTGTGTATGTCAGTCAGGAAAAAAAACAACAACTCTAAAAACACCTTCAGTGCTTAAAGGGCTAAACTTAAGTTTAATATAATAAGTTTATACAGCATTCCAATTGATTAACTTTTATTGGGTTATTTTATTTTAAGGTCGTGTATAACCCATACTGTTCTTTTTCTTCTTAGGTTTTCTAGGAACTCAGCATGAGAATTCACTCAACACAAGCCATCTTTTTCACTTTTTTTTTTTTTTTTTTTTTTTACATTTTATTTAGGTTAATGAGTAACAAAATTAACATATTAATTAATGAATGCATTTATCCATTTATCCACACGGCCAGGTTTCAGCTGTTGGCTTTCCACTGCTAAGGCCCTCACCTAACCCTGGGTGTTTGCATTCCTAAGCCAAAAAATGTAATGGTGGCATAAATAGCATTAAGTATTCTGATTTTAAGTTTGTAAAGGTGTCAATACAATTTAAGGCTAAAATGGTTGAGCTAATTATCAACATGATGTATTCTAGAAGAAATGAAAATTAAAATTTCAATTTTATAGAGTTGAGACACATTTAACATGGACTGTACAAGGGTACTTACATCTTAGCTTACCTTGTATTTTGTTTTTAAATTGTCCCACTTTTTCTTTGCTTGTGCTGGTGTCACTTTACTGACCAGGTCCATTTTCTCCAGAATAAATCTACAATCATAAAAAAACTCAGATCCACAAAAATAACATAAGCATAACATGACAATTTAGAGAGAGAGAGCGCGAAAAAATCAAAATGCTATGTGTTTAGTAAAGACAAGGAAAGAGTTCAAGAAATCTGCTTGAAGATACTCTTTCTGTCTAACAGAAGTACTTCCCACTCTTTAAACCTCCCATCTTACCTCCAGCCATACAAGGCTGTATTTTTAGCCCCAGTGAAGAGATCCGAATGTTCCTGTCTCAGTCTGATGAATTTTTCTGTATTTTCCTTGCTCCCTATTCAAAACAAAATTTAACATGACACATTTTTACATGTAGTCACCTTCCATGTACCCTCTAGTAGTGTTTGGTCATTTTAGGTAGTTTGTTTTAAATTCAAATTTGAAACAGATTTGCAAACACCAATACTTCATTTTGAAAAAAAAAAGAAAAAAAAAGTTGATAGTCCATCATGATCTAGTGCTACACCATGGTATGATATTCTTTATTTTTTTCCAGATGGCACCAATTCCTCCCTCCATTCATTGTATTTTAAATGTTTTAGCCTTTTCCTCTTAAATAATGTATTAATTTTATAATAGTATATACAGTTTGTAAATAGTTTTATTTTATTAATACTATATTTAATTTATATACTTGATTTAGTTAAAAGGTGCATAATATGTGAATATTGCCAATCATAAAGAAGAAATGTCATTGAACGAGATACAAATAACATTAATTTCATAAAACTAAAAGTAGATATCAATTTATTATAAAATTATTGTGAGATTATTGTCTCGGGTACATTTCTACAGTGAATATGAAAGTGACCCCGATATGTACAATACCAGAGGGTTGGGTTAAACAAATGAACTATTTCTTACCATACGGCAAAGTACTGTTGTAGACATTTACAAATCACTAAACACTTGTAAACGTGCACCACACAACTATACCAACTGAGATAATACAACTTTTAAAAAAACAAAAGACAAGCTTGAAACTACTTACATTTAAACACTACATCTTCGCTTGCCGCCGCCGCCTCCGCCATTTTTTTCAAATAAATGACGGTTGTTAACAGCGACGCAAAGAACTGTGGGCTATCTACAGCAGCAAAGGATACACCTAATGCATCCTCCGAATTCCTGTGAAAGAAGGACGTATTCCAAGGTCGCGTTCGGAGAGTCCTACTTACTTTTGTGAAATGATACAGCCTCGATGACGTGTGCAACCTCCGAATGCGACCTCTAGAGGACGCAAACTTCGAAATGAGACACAGCTATAGTGTGTCCTGACTGACTCCTGACGGGGAGAACGAGCTCTTGAAGCTCCGCCCTCTTAGGCAGAGTGCAGCAGCTAATTTGCATTTAAAGGGACCGCTCGTTTTTGCTCAATCACTAAAAGTAGCAATTTTAACATGCTATAAAAAATTATCTGTGGGGTATTTTGAGCTAAAACTTCACATACACACTCAGGGGACATCAGAGACTTTTACATCTTGTTAAATAGGGCATAACAGGTCCCCTTTAAAACCTGACATTTCAATGTTTCTTTAAGTCTAATTTTTTTTGTGATTAGTATTCACTAAGTTACAGTTCATTTTCTGAGAACTATCAGATTAGACTTCGTTCAGAGGGAGAGGAGAGATCACGCATCATGTTAGTTTTCTTTATTTTGCAAAAAGCACAACATTTTGTTTTTACTCTGAGTGTACACAAATAAAAGAAGATATTCCACAGATTAAAATGGTGTATACCTCTTAATTGTATGTGCAGAATTGACAGAGTATTTTGAGTCTCTTTCACACTGGTAAGAAAAACTGGTAAGAAAAACTTTCACACTGGTAAGAAAAAAAGCAATAAGCCTCTTTGCTTGGGCTGTTGGCCATAGGGAATGCTGTCACTGACAGCCTATGAATGACCCGTAGGGGGAGTGGTTCTTGCATTTCAGTTGAAGCTGCTAGTTCTGACATTTGTCTAGCCATTTTTGGCATGCACTCCCCTCAAGCTTGGCGGCGTGGGTATATCGTTCCCCATATGCATTTCAAACGCAGTGTAGAGTTCCCTTTCGAAAGGGAACGTTTCAGGTTACGTATGTAACCATGGTACCCTGAGAACAGGGAACGAGACACTGCGTTACCTGCCATGTATCGGGCTGCCTGCTGAACAGTCCCTTCAGACGATAAGGTAGTGACTGCTTCTCTAGGTGCTCCTTTTATACTTCCGAGTCACATCTTTAATGACGTCATAAGCTGCCACCGGCCAATAGGATTGGTGAGATTTGATAATTGCTTTCAGACACCGGTTCACGTGATGACGTTCCCCATATGCGTTTCAAACACAGTGTCTTGTTCCCTGTTCTCAGGGAACCATGGTTTTTTCAGATCAGCACACCCATGGGCACACAAATGGGTATACATGCATTTGCTATTTAAACAACATGGCACAGGATGTGAAAATGATAACTGTGTCAGGGCTGAAACTAGCAAAAAACTACTATTAACTAACAATAAACTCTGATTAATGAATTAGTAAGTAATAGTGCTCAGTTAAAGGTGGTAGTTCACTATTAACTAATCAGTAACTACTGTTTTTTTCATACCTCCCAGAGAACTACCAAGAACTACTATATACATGTTCGTAATTAATGTGAATAATGAATAATGTATAATTAATTCTAGAGTAAAGGCCTTGGTAACCCACTAGTAATGACTGAAGTATTACCAAATACTTAAGAAGAAATTACTAATTATTTGGATCAGTATTCTAAAGTGAAAAGCATGATAACTCTCTAGTAACTACTGTAGCCATTGTAAACTTTTGAGGTTTTTGTAAAGTATTGGATAGTAATAACTCAAGAGTTACTATATAACTCTAAAGTAACTACTTCTTATTTGGATCAGTATTCTAAAGTGAAGATCATAGTAACCCACTAGTAATTACCTAAGTGTTACTACATCCTTCAAAAGGAACTACTAATAATTTAGATCAGTATTCTAAAGTGAAGATCATGGTAACCCACTAGTAATTACTTAAGTGTTATCAAATATATCATAAGGAATTACCGTACAAAAACATACAAAAACATCAAAAGTTTACAAAGATTTACGATTTACCCTGCAGAAAGAGTCACCGCTCTCCCCCACCACTAATGCAATTTAGTCCGTCTGGATTGAGGAAATACATGACAAAACGAAAATCAAATTCGAAGAACACCATATTTTTTGCTTAATTTGATTTAACATAATTATTATCTTTATTTCCCTTTCAAAAACAAAATAATTTTCACATAAACAAACTGCTTTTAACAGATACAGAGGTCATTAGCTCTGATGACAGTTGAATCCATTTGTTCACTGTAATTGACAATTCACAGACTTTTTGAATGAGTAAAATATAGAACATTTGACATCCTTAAAATAAAAAATGACATATGTTTACACAAAATATTTCCATGTATCTAACATTTTAGACCATATTTGTTTCTTCAGGTGTCCACTGTGTTGAACTGATCCAGACTGATTCTGTGGTCTTAAGGCCTGGTCAGGTTTTGACTCTGTCCTGTAAGATCTCTGGATATTCAGTGACTGACAGCAGCTACTGCACTAACTGGATACGACAGACTGCAGGAAAAGCTCTGGAATGGGTTGGAGAGATATTTGGTAGCGGTAACACATATTACAGTGATAAACTGAAAAGTAGATTTCAAATTATCAGAGACTCTTCCAGCAATAAAAGAAAAGAACAACAAAATATTACAAAGCATTTCAAAAGTCAAAAGATCTCGAGCAGGAGACAGTTCTAGAAAAATCAAATCCAAAAATATAAGAATCCAGCATTTAACTGAAAGTGAATGAAGAGGGTCCGTGTACGCAATCATCTTTTTAGCAGCTGTGAGGCCAGCTAGTACTGTGTGCTTATACTGATTATTCAATATTGTTAGCTAAGCTTATTCAATAACAAGACAGGCACCGTTACAAGTCTGTTGCTGAAACCAGATCAGACAATCTGCATGCTAATTTTAAAACTTTATTGCAATTCACTGAACAGGTGAGAAAAGCAAGTCTTTCTGAAGATGGCCCAACAGAAACATAAATTATTACTGCTGTTGTTGCCGTCAGATATAACATCAATAAAATAATAACACAAATATAATTAATATATGCAATAAATTACATAAAATCTCTAAAGAAAAAAAAAAGAACAAGACATATTTAATGTATAAACTTTAATTGGCATAAATGCTCTGATCAGGGCAAATTCGATCAAAAAATACTTTATTTAACATTTTGAGTTTGAATCACTTACAGTCACAATAAACTGTTTACATTTTCTGCTAATGAACTTCAACCATATCAATAATAACTAAAAGTTCAGGACAGTGTGATGATGCCTCTTCATGTAATCCAAATATTCTTGTTGTTTGAGCATGTGGAGTTGATTATTAGCTCTGTGTTTATGTAAATCTTCTGTTGCATATTTAAACACCAGACATGAGTCAGTTTATACATTCATCTGATCACTAGAGGGAGAGAAGAACAAACTGTGCTGTGAAACACACCATGATCTCTTCATCTTTAGTGTTGCTTCTGGCAGTAGTATCCTGTAAGTTTAGTCTACTTTTCTGTGTGATACATCATTTTGTTGCTAAAAAGCTTGTTAACCATCTTTAAACTTAATTCTATTTTACTAACAGCTGTTATTTGATTTGATACAGGTATTCATTCAGATGAACTCACTCAGCCTGAGTCTCTGACTGTCCGTCCTGATGCCACTCTATCAACTGTAAAGTCTCATATTCAGTTACAAGTGAACATACAGGCTGGATTCGTCAGCCTGCAGGAAAAGCTCTGGAATGGATTGGAGTGATCTGGAGTAGTGGACGCTTAGCCTACAAGGATTCACTGAAAAGCAAGTTCAGCATCACCAGAGACACCTCCAGTAACACAATAACACTGCAGGGAAATAATATGCAAGCTCAAGACACAGCTGTGTATTATTGTGCCAGAGAATCACAGTGACAGACACAAACAGCCTTACAAAAACATCTTTATCATCATCATTAAAAATTAAGAGTGTTTCTGATGGTTTTCCACATTAGAATTGATGATTTTCTCAGGTTTTCAGAAATAAAATTATAGAACTTAATTCAGCTGTATAACAAAAATCCTGTTAAAAACTAATAATAAATTTGAGTAAATGCATTATTTATCAGGAAATATTTACACCAAAGAAATAAGCATTTGCAGCATTTCACTTTGATATTTGCTTCAAGTTCTTTATAATTATGTGTTTGATATGAAGTGGCAAATAACTTTTAAATAACCTTCGATTTAATGTAGTAGCCAGAAGCTAAATAAATAAATAAGTAAATAAATACTATAGAGTGAATGAAAGTGTCATGACGAAAACTGTATACAAATTGGATTGCACATTACAATCATTGAAAAGGTCAAAGTAATTCATAAAACAACAAAAACGTCTCAGGTTACGTATGTAACCATGGTTCCCTGAGAACAGGGAACGAGACTCTGCGCTGACTGCGCTATGGGGAACGTCCTCCGTGACCCGTGCTCGAAATGCCAAAAATCACCACACTCCAATCCTATTGGCCGGCGACAGCCTATCACGTCAAACGCCGCGAACCGTGACGTATAAAGGGAGCGCCTGGGGAAACAGCCGACATCTTCTTGTCTTTAAGCGACTGTAGCAGGCATCCCGCAGCATGGCATGAAAGCGCAGAGTCTAGTTCCCTGTTCTCAGGGAACCATGGTTACATACGTAACCTGAGACGTTCCCTTTCGAAAGGGAACTGTACTCTGCGCTGACTGCGCTATGGGGAACGATATACCCACGCCGCCATGCTAGAGGAGAATGCCAGTCCAAATGTCTGGACACACATCCGGCAGTTCCAGGGAAAAACCGGGGGCAGAACTCCAAGGCTGTCAGTGACAGCATTCCCTACGGCCAACAGCCCAAGCTGAGCCTAAAAGAGGCCTTCCGAAAAAAGCCTACCAAGGCTGCTCGAGCATCTGGAACCAACAGCCCGAGAGGGGGTGGTCCCTTTAAGGGAATGTGGCCAAGGAACCAAAGGAACCTCGGCCAGTCACTAAGCTAAATCTGGCCTAGCCAACCTTGTCTGATATACAGAATCTCCAAGCGCAAACTCCAGAGAGGAGAGCAGGAAAGAGCGACTGCGAAAGGGCAGTAAGCAACTCAAACCCACACGCAGAGATGGGCATCCTGGAGAGCGGACTCAGCTAAACCCTCTGGACCCTCGTATGAGGGGAGTACAACCACTCATCCAAGGATCTACTCAGCCGTTAACAAGGTGCTGAGGAGGCTGTGCGCTAAAGACCCCTGACCCAGGGGAGCACAAACCAGCCTGGGGGCCGGTCTAACGGGAGACTTCATAGAAGTCTACAACCATACCAGCTTAGGGAGCTAAGCACAATTACGCAGTTAACCCCGAAGGGAAGTACAAAGTTCAACCTAACAGACAGACCGTAAAGCGGGCACATAGTCATGGAGGCCGGGAAAAGGGCCTACAACATAACCAGAGTTCACCAGAGAACTGAATGCAGATGGTGGTAGCCCAGGATGACCTGTAGGGACACACCCTATTGCATATCAAGGTGGAGCAAACTCCAAGACATAACAGCTGCAAGTGCCCACGAAACAGCCCGTCCAACACAAACCAACGAGCAGTGCACTCGGTGAAGTACCTTTCTACTCTTTAAGCAAGAGGAGTACAGCATACGCCATCATGCGCTAAGGAAAGGCCCCATGGGCCTATAATCCCAGCAGGCACGTGGCATCAGCTCGTGGCAGTGTTATCACTTAAAGGGAATAAACGCACAAAATACTCAGTAAAAAAACATCTTTTACTCTCAGTGAGAGGAGTACCAAGCTAAACTCCGACATGCTAGCAAAGGAAGGCCTGAAAGCGGCCTGTAACCTTAAAGCGCGCGGCGATAGCTAGTGCATTTACCCAATCATGGAATGATGCCCGTACACGACCAGCGTAGCTGGGCCAACAGGAAGCTATAAAAGAGGCCTGGAGAGGCCTGCTATTTAAAGAACCATGTGGCACTAGCCCGTGGTCATGACAGGGCCCTAGCTACAAGGAAGGGCCAGTATAACCTAAAATGACAAATTTAAGGGAACTAGCTACACAACCTGAGCCTAGGCATACACATTCCAGCAGGCAATGTTAAACATGCTAAACAGCGTGAGCGTAACAAGCATTGTAAACCAACAGCGCTGTATCCAAACAAGCTGCATACAGAGAGGCTAAAAACAAATAGCCAACAATCAAACAGCAACGAACCCCAGATGCTGTGGTGCAAACGACCGGGAGAAGTCGGGTAAACAAAATTCCCAACACTCATCCTGAGTGTGCGATCCAACAGGTGATGCACTCAGTGAAACACAAACCCTAACCGGGGAGTACAACAACAACACCGTATTCATATATAGAGGCCAGAAAAGCCTGCTATCATAGAGAACAGGTGTAACCTGTGGCAGCACAAACACGCTCACATAACACGCCTGCATAAACATATAAAGGGGAAATATGGGCAAAAAACGGCCAGCAACTTCCTCAGAAGGAGGCCAGAACTAGGAACTATACAACCACAGGGGAATAGTCATGACAGGGGGATGTAAACAAACATACACCTAACCTAGTTATAGCCTAGCCGCTAGCTAAGGACTGTATGTAGACCACGCTACACTCGGGCTACAAATTCCCAAACACACGGAGAAAGCTGCGCGAGCGACAGCATTAGGTGGCCATAAAGCCGGCCAACACATAACTGACAATAGCGAAAGCTAGTTCTAGCTATACACAGTATCAGCCGAGAAACTACATCAACGCTAAACAACAAAGCGGCCATAAAGGGCCTGCCTGTAACAGTCAGCCTAACATACAGTTATTTGCCCAAATAACCCCATAAAACATGAACAGATGACAACTATATGCACGGGAAGCTATACAGGCAAAGCAAGGTCTATATAGAGAATGAAAAATGGACCTGGCTTACCTCCTGCGGCTCGTAGAACGCAGATTCCTCCCGATTCATCACACGGAGGGGAAAATCCAAAGTTCCAAAGCCCAAAAGCACTTTCACTATCAAGCCAGACGGCGGGCCGTCAGAAATATATTCATCATAGGCCCACCACATCAGCCCGACTGTAAAGCCCGCAGCATATAGATGTCACAAAACGCTACCGGGAGGCGAAGGAAGAGCGAGGGCTAGAAAAAACCCTCGCGAGAGCGGGGATCTATTACTGGCGCTGCTGGCGCCGCTCCTCGATCACCTCCCTCAGATCTTGCTTCTTCCTTCTAGCGTCTCGCCGTCTCTGCGACTTACTCCGAGGAGGAGGAGGCACACGAGCGGCGACACTTTCCCTCTGGGCCTGCCTCTGAGCCTCGGCTCGAGACGGCCCGGGATCTCCCGGCTGTCTGGGCCCAGAGCTGGATCTGAGTGGGATGCAAGATCTATACGCTGCGGAGCGCGTCTTCGCCTCCCTGAACTTCTCAACCACCGCCTGCACCGAGGTGTCAAAAAGTTCAGTGGGCGAAACCGGGGCATCGAGGAGAAAATGTTTCTCTTTCTCCCCGATGTCCGCACAGTTGAGCCACAGATGCTGCTCAGTGGCCACCATGCCTGCCATAGATCGACCGATCGAGGCGGCAGTTTGTTTGGTGGCCCTCAGAGCGAGATCCGTGGTCCGACGCAACTCCGCGACCGCCTCAGCGGAAAGACCTTGACCCTGATCAAAATCCGTAAGCAGATCAGCCTGATACGCCAGAAGCACTGACATAGTGTGCAACGCCGCACCAGCCTGACCTGCAGCGGCGTAAGCCCTGCCATTCAAACGTGACGTCACCTTCAACGCTTTGGATGGCAGGGCCGGAGCTTTCAGTGTCGGTGCACTCCCTGTAGCAAGATAGTTCGCAAACGTCTCTTCCACATGAGGCATCGACACGTACCCATGCTGGCCCAATCCCTCAACATCAGCGAAGTCAGCTCGCTGATACTGATGCTGATGGATTCGGGCCAAGTACGGGTTCTTCCATGCTTTCTCGATCTCAGCATGAAGATCGGGAAGGAATGGAAGGCTCGCTGGAGTTGCCGGGTTGGAATGGAATGGAAGGCTCGTTGGAGTTGCATGCGCTCCCAGGGCAGCTGCAGTCTGCTCGAGGTGCGTTCCATAACCTCCAGCAACTCCGAAAACGCCGCGCAGGGAGGCCTAGCGGGAGCCGCGGGCTCGCCCGCTTCTCCCACCTCGGCCATCTCCTGCTCTCCGGGGCCTTGGGCCAAGAGAGCACTCGTTCCTGGGTCTGAGGATGTTAAGGATAAAACATCGTCGTCATCCGCCAGAAGCGCGTCCTCGTCAGTCGCTTCAGCTTGAGAAAGATTGACACCCCTCTCAAATTCTTCAGCGAGCTCCACCTGCGAGCCCCATGATTTCAATCACCGCTGAGCCTCAGCATGAAATAAACATGAATTAAGAGGTTATGCTGAAACATGCAGTGCAACTATACTGAAATGCACCATCTCTGGTGTAATATTCCAATCAGTGTTTCACCTGCAGAAAGTCACCAATAAAACCACGACACTGGTAGGCCATGTGACAGCATGGTGGGTGTAGTACATCTGTACAATCCAGAAGAGTAGTCAAAACAGGCACATAATGCACACAGCATTCCAAACTAGGCAGAATCCAAAAACACAGGCAGAGAACATGGAGAAGAGTCCTCCTCAATCTCTCCAACAGCGAAGGAAGACCCAGTCAGCTGAAGGGCGTAATCTAGAAAATCACTTAGTGATCCTCGAGGACCATCACAGATACACATTGACTGTAGAGGGTTGTTAAGTCCATAGCAAAAGAAGTCAATGAGAGCACAGTCTGGGAGGTCAGTGAAATTAGCATAATTACGAATGCACTGCTTGAGTGAAGAGACTTGAGTGAAGATCCACGTGCAGCATTTATTTAGGACAATCCATAAGAGTAGTCAAAACAGGCACATGGTCAAATACACACATTATTCCAGACTAGGCAGAATTCAAGAACACAGGCAGAGAACATGAAAACCAAACCAAATGAGAACACAGCTTAAATAGACTAAGACAAACAAGCTAATGAACCACAGGCCGAAAACAATCAGGCATGATGAGGATAATTTGAAGAGAGTTATGGGAAGTGTAGTTCATGTGTGAATGTCAGTGAACAAGAGGCTGGTGATCATGACTGTCATTTACAGTCATTTAATGCCCATTGCTCTTTAGTTAGCTAGAAAAAAGAACTTAAGGGAAGAGCATATCACTAAAATATTGAATGTATTGTTCAATATGCACTAAATTATACATGCAGCATGCTGTATATATTTTTTTACTTAAAGGTACACAATGTAACTTTTGGCCCGTTTAGCTGTTTAAAAACAAAACTGCATGCATTTTTGCGGAAGAACATTATTTTGGTTCTTCTTAGTTTTTTCCTAGTCAGTTATGTACATTGGGTTTTATGTTACATCTAATGTTTTTAAATTTATGTTTATTGCATTTTTAAAATTTCGTGTCTGTTACCATGATGGTGTTTAGTGTTTGTGTGAATGAATTTTATTTTATTTTTTTTACTGTAAATTTAAGTTAAATCTGTAAAACCTAAAATGTTGCTACCGTATTTTTTACAGTAAATTTCTGGCAACCACAGCTGCCATGTTTTTAAATTTAACAGATTTTTTTTACAGTGTCTAAAATAAACAGTTATGAACCATAATTATTACAATATAAACCTTTAAATTATATGGTTCTGAACTGTAAAATAGACAGTAAAACCTAAAATGTTGCTACCGTATTTTTTACCATATTTTTTACAGTAAAGTTCTGGCAACCACAGCTGCTGTTTTTTTACAGCAAATTTTACGGGGATTTTTTTACAGTGCAGAGCAGTGGTGGACTTAACCAATAAGTGAGCTTAGGGTCCCAGGGAATCAGGTGCCCCCCCATCAAATACACAGAAGCCTATAAAAATCATATATACCCTTTTAATTTTCAGTCACATTTTGTTTGTTCAGGATATTACCATTGAAGTTTTAACATTATTTAGGATTTGTTGGGATATATACCATATAAGTGCATGATACACTTGAAAAAAAGGGTTCAGTGCTATGAGAGAGAGACAGAAAAATAAGGGCTACAAAAATAAAAGGGTACATAATTAGTTTGTTAGGGTCCCATACCTGGAATTGCTTAGGGCCCCCAAATCACTAAGTCTGCCCATGCTTGTCTTGTCTTTAAAACACTGTCTACACCGTCTTGTTGTTGTGTCGTGTTGTGCTGCACCGCATCCATAGACAGCATCACTGAATACAATGGGTTCTATTTTTTGTCGTGTCCCACTGCTTGCGTCTGGTGTTTTTAGTAGTTGTGACATTTGAAGTAGATTGTCTGCATTACGTTTACCTTGCACTGGCAATCCTTTCAAAAATTTGCCCATTAGTGCCGAACAATGTATGATGTAATGATGTAAAAAAATGTCATATATATATATTTTTTAATAATTTTGTGTTCAATTATGTATTTATGTGGCAGGTAGAAGCATGATTAGCAGGATCATTTCACAGGAGGGTCTTGTATAACCCTGAAGAGATTTCTTTTGATAACAGTCTGCTGACTGTAGATGATCCCTTAGCCTTGCCACGCACCCCTTTTTATAACGCTGGGCCCCCCAGTTTGGGAATCACTACAATAGATAATGCTTTACAATGGACTCTGTTAGAGAGCTACATACTGTATGGCAACTTATCTGTTCAATAAAATGACCTCATCTGTTGAGTAATAAAAATCCCATCCCAACATGTATGCAATTTCTGGCAAAAAACATTATGTCAGGTCTAAAATATAAACATTTAAAATAGGCTTAATCGGGGTAAAACAAAATCACTTTTTGGAAGAAGGATTAATGATGTATTGACTCATTATTTAAATGTTGCTAATTTTGAGAAAAAAAAAAAAAAAAAAAAAGTTATATAGTCTACCTTTATCCTGTTATAATTGAAAAAAACAAACAAACAACAAAAAAAAAACAGCATAGACTTTCCATTTTTATTCCGTGTATTAAATTCAGTGTTTCCAGACTACAATGATTTAAAATTATTCTAGCCTATTATGGTTTTGACACCATTAAACAAAAGAAAAAACAACCACTGATACATGTGTTTATGTAAATTTTTGCTTCATATATAACCAGTGGACATGAGTCAGTTCATCTGATCTCTAGAAGGAGGGGCGAGCTGCTCTTTTCATTCAATCTGTCCTAAAAACGTCACCATGTTCTCTGCAGTTTTAATCTGGCTTCTGGCAAGTGTAAACTGTAGGTTTTTTTAACATACTTTTTTTTTTTTTTTTTGCAGATTTAGATGAAGCTTTTAAATAATTTTGTATGATTATTTTATTTCTCAACAGGTATTCATTCATATGAACTCACTCAGCCTGAGTCTCTGACTGTCCGTCCTGATGCCACTCTAACTATCAACTGTAAAGTCTCATATTCAGTTACTAGTTATGATACAGCCTGGATTCGTCAGCCTGCAGGAAAAGCTCTGGAGTGGATTGGCTGGATCAGCTCTGCTGGAGGCTTAGCCTACAAGGATTCACTGAAAAACAAGTTCAGCATCACCAGAGACACCTCCAGTAACACAATAACACTGCAGGGAAATAATATGCAAGCTCAAGACACAGCTGTGTATTATTGTGCCAGAGAATCACAGTGACAGACGCAAACAGCCTCCCTGTACAAAAACATCATCATTGTACAAATGAAGGCATTTAATACATTTAAAATATAACATTTAATCAACAGTACAGCAGAAACAATTCCAATTCCATCGAAAACACACTAGTTCATAAAAGTGTGAGATTTGGTGGTCATCCTTATATTTTGTACAACCACATTGACTTAAACACAGACAGACAGACAGATAGATAGATAGATAGATAGGCTGCAATGTAATGTAGAAGAATTTATTGTCTGAATTGCTTACAGCTAATTTATCTGATCAAAATAGGTAATAATAATAAAGCATGTGAATTCTATATTTTTTCAGCAATGGGAAAATACAAATACAGAATTGTTTAACAGACATTAACATGCACCAGTTCCCACAAAAGATTAATTATTTTTTCGATTCTCTTTTCTGTTGATTCAGTTATCAAGCAGCATGAATGAATATCATGTTATCTAGTTGACTGCAAACAGCATGAGCATGTGTGATCAACAAACAAAAAATAAAATGCAGAAAAACTTTTCTTATTGTGTATTGTGGACATATAACAGTGAACAGAAAGGTACATATTCACATTCACGTCATACTGTTCTTAAATAGTTTAGTCCTTCAGTCATGATTGTATCTTGTGACCCTCCAATGCAAATCAAACACTCCTGTATGTTTGTTCAGTATTTATGTGCTTCTGATTGGATCTGGAGCGTTACATCACCACTTTCAAGATGAAGAGTTCACTCTGCTTACTGCTGCTCTCATTCAGCGTACACCGTGAGTTTTCTCATGAAACACATTTCTATTGTCAGTTCTAATACATATATGTTTCAAATGAAATCGGTCTTTTTTAATCTTCCTTTTAGGTTTAAAATGTCAAAGTATGGAGTCCATTGAAAGCACAGTTCAGAAAAAGCCTGGAGAAACTCTGACTCTGTCCTGTAGAGGATCCGGGTTCAGCTTTGACTGCTGTAGCATGCACTGGATCAGACAACAAGCTGGAAAACCTCTTGTGTGGATTGGACGTGTTTATAGTCATGGTAACAGCCATGACTACGCCGAAGCCTTCAACAGACGAACTGAAATCACCAGAGATAATTCAAAGAATATGGTATATCTGAAACTGTCGGGCCTGACAACAGAAGACTCAGCCACATATTACTGCGCAAAACAAACACAGAGACACAAAGTTCTTCACGGCTGAAGAAAAACCACTTGAGTGTTTCATCTCTTGTCACTAGAGTTCAACAGGTGGCAGCAGAGAATAAAAAATCCATAAAATACAGCCTAATGAGAAGATATACCATCTGTCACAGCATTATTAAAGCCTGTTATATTACTGTTAAATTTACAGTGAAGTTCACTATAAAAGCTCTAACATCACACAGCACAAATGCATATCTGACTCCTTTAACACAACACATATTTTTGATATGTAGATTTGTGGTAGTGGCTACACATTTTACAGTGACAAACTAAAAATATGTTTCAATTAAACAGAGACTCTTCCAGGAGTCTACAAGTGAAAGTGACTCTACAAGGGCAAAATATATTAATGAATATCAGCATCGTACTGTGAATACAGTAATAAACAACAAGCAGTTCTAAAACATCTTGAATAAAAAGAAAAATCCTCTGAATATAAAAATGCAAGAGTTGATTCAAGTGTTTCAAGTGATTTTGATTTTCTGAGTTCACAAGTTTTGCTTCATTATTACAGGCAAAATTGAGGCCTTTAGTCTTTCAGATGCAGGTTCAACAGAACCAGATTACTGACCTACTGCTTTTGTTGCTTTCCAATACCAATATTAGTTTTATCAACCCCTGAATTAAAAGAATTAAAGTAGATGGAGATATATAAAATGTGCAGTAGAGAAAAAATATTGACAAAACATAAGCTTGATGCCATAAAATTCTCTATGAGAGAAATAAATAATATGAACAGTAACATAAATGTTTTTTAGCATGTGGAGTTGATTATTAGCTCTGTGTGTTTATGTAAATCTTCTGTTGCATATTTAAACACCAGACATGAGTCAGTTTATACATTCATCTGATCACTAGAGGGAGAGAAGAACAAACTGTGCTGTGAAACACACCATGATCTCTTCATCTTTAGTGTTGCTTCTGGCAGTAGTATCCTGTAAGTTTAGTCTACTTTTCTGTGTGATGCATCATTTTGTAGCTAAAAAACTTGTTTACAGTCTTTAAACTTCATGCTATTTTACTAACAGCTATTATTTGATTTGATACAGGTATTCATTCATATGAACTCACTCAGCCTGAGTCTCTGACTGTCCGTCCTGATGCCACTCTAACTATCAACTGTAAAGTCTCATATTCAGTTACTAGTGATAGTACAGGCTGGATTCGTCAGCCTGCAGGAAAAGCTCTGGAATGGATTGGAGTGATCTGGAGTGGTGGAGGCTTAGACTACAAGGATTCACTGAAAAGCAAGTTCAGCATCACCAGAGACACCTCCAGTAACACAATAACACTGCAGGGAAATAATATGCAAGCTCAAGACACAGCTGTGTATTATTGTGCCAGACAGACACAGTGACAGACGCAAACAGCCTCCCTGTACAAAAACATCATCATATTCACATTAGGGTATTCATCATGTTTTTTTCCTCAAAAGTTTTATAACAACAGATTTACATATAAAGTATTATATGTTTCAATATGAAGTCAATAAAATCAGTAATCTCTTCTATGTGTCTCACAACATTGGCTTTGCTTTCTTCAAGATTGCCTAAGCCAGACTCGAAGGAAACTTTAAAAGAGTTTTATGTCTTTGTTTTGACCCTGTGTTTGAGTTTTTAGCCACTGTTTCAACAGCACAGATCTGTGTCTGTCAATGAACTGAAGCACTTTAATCTGTGAGTCTTACAACAGTATTGGCCAAACACCAATAGATGGCAGTAATGCATCACTAGAATTGATATTGTCTTATATTTTATTTTTCTACATTGTTTTTTAGTGGTTTTAAACTTTCAATATTGTGTTATTTAAAAAATGTAGACTACATGCAATAAAATCAAGAATCTGTGGTTTGTTAATTCTCTTTAAACTTTATTTAACCAACAAAAGTACAAAGAAAAGATGTTCAATGTTTTCACTGACCAACTTAAGTGTATTTTGTAAATATAAACAAATTTTGATTTTGAAGGCTGCAACACACTCCACAAAAGTTGGGACAGAGGCATGTTTACCATTGTGTCACATCACCTTTTCTTTTATTTACACTTTTTAATTGTTTGGGAACTGAGGATACTAATTGTTGAAGTTTTGCAAGTGAAGTTTTTGCCCAATCTCGCCTGACACAAGACAGCTGCTCAACAGTCTGTGGTCATCCTTGTCTGATTCTCCTTTTCATGATGGGCCATATATTTTCAATAGGAGTCAGATCTGGACTGCAGACAGACAGTCAAGCACATCCCCTCTATGGTGTAGAGCATCTAGAAACCACTCTGTTTCAGCATGTGCAGAATGAAGCCTGACATTGTCTTGCTTCCCAGGAAAGATGTCGTCTTTATGGCAGTTTATGTCTCTGTACAATCCCAGTATACGCCTCCATGTCAATGATTCCTTCACACATGTAGTCACCCATACTGTTTGCACTGATGCACCTCCATACCAAGACAGATGTTTGATTTGTCGCTGATAAAAGTCTGGATGGTCCCCTTCGTCTTTGGGAGAACTCAATGTCCGATTTTTCCAAAAACAAGTTGAAACTTGGACTCATCTGACCACAGCACACATTTCATCAACAGCTTGAAGGTCACGCACATTTAACAGAGGTTTCTTGCCTGGCCCAACGCGGACTGAGATTTCTCTGGATTCCCTGAATCTTTTCACAATATTATGCATGCAGATGGTGAAAGACTTAAATACTGTCCCAACTTTTTAGTTTTTTTAGGAGTGTATTGCAGCCATCGAAATCTAAATTTGTTTATATTTACAAAATACACTTAAGTTTGTCAGTGAAAACATTGGAAATCTTTTCTTTTCAAAATATCCCAACTTTTCTGGAAAACCCATTTGTGCCCAAATTTTTCTGAATGATTTCATGCATATAGTCCTGTTAATAGTGTCCTATGTGAACATGTTCTGCATTTATTTTCCCCAGGTTTTTTGGGGTTTTTTTTCTTAAAAAAATTATTTGAATGTGTGGCAACTATAGTTGCCGGTGGGCAAATATGTTGTATACACCCCTTCAATGTAAAATTTGAATAGGAGAAGGAAATTTGGCATCTAGCTCAAAATAACTGCTTTCAACAGATCAATCAAAGTCAAAGAACATTCGAAGTGAACACAAAAAAGCTGCATCTCGCTTATAATTTCTTGATTAAGAAAAAACAACAAATCCATTAATAACAAAATTACTCCAATATGTGACTTTTGACTAAGTATACAAAAAAAAAAACTATAGATCTCTTGTAAGACTTGTTTTGTTTGGATGATTCTAGAGACCCTCATGATTATTTATATATATGTCAACACAAAATTCTTAATATTAACATGAAAATTACTTTTCTTTGGGAGGGTTTGCCTTCAATATGCTTTCTGGAAGTAGGGGTTGGAAGTTGACAGCCTCATGTCACAGGAAGGAAGTGAATACCTTTTTTTTGTTCTTGAAATACTTTATTTGGTTGTTTTCTTGCATGTCATTGAGACATAAAACATGGAAAACCTCTAGAAAAAAAATGTACAAAATGAAAATGACAACCATACACTGCGGCAACTATAGTTGCCAGTGGGCTAAAATGGGTTAAAAGTAATACAATACACAAAAATGACTTATCTTTAACATCTGAAAAATAATGGTCTGTTTATGAACCATTAAAATCTAAATCTGGACTAAACAAATGTCAGCCTTTCATACCATCAGTTATCTGATTTTAATATATGCAAATCACCTTCCTTCTTTAAATGTGTCAATCTTTGTGATCTGAACAGACATCTGAACTCTAGGAACAAAGTCTGTCTTTCTGGTTTAAACTAAAATACACCATGTTTAAGAAGATTCTTGTATTTGTAATTCTGGCAGTTTTACCATGCGAGTCACTGCATAGGATTATCATTAAGAGTGCAACAATGTAACTAATGATGGGTCAACAGCGTGAGGATCCATTTGCAGGTTCTTTATTAAGACAAGATAGCACAAACAGAGACAAAGCAGTATCGTTAACAGGGACAGGCTTGGGTCGAGACAGGCGGCAGAGAATCAAGGTCTTACAACTAGGGTTGGGAACCGAGAACCGGTTCTCATCCGGAACCGGTAGTGTTTTTTTGAAAAGAACCGGAACCGTGCAAGATTTCTAAGTTTCGGTTCCGAAAACGGTTCTGGTGTGATGGGTGGGCGAAGTGCGGGAAGCGTAGGCCTATCGTTTAATAGAGACACCCCACCTCATGAATATAGCAATGAATGCACTGAAAAGCCCTCGCGCTCATATACGTCAGATATCAATGAGTGAGAGGGAGAGAGCGAGAGATAGATGCACAACGCTGCACGATTAATCTTTAAAAGATCGCGTTCTCGATTTCATCACCCACATGATCTAATTCCTAAATGACAACGATTCGCCCGTGTATATTAAACCTTTGACAAAAATAAAATCACTACATTCAAATCTGCGTTCGCGCTGCCGTTGATCTGAAGAGAGTTCTCATGTGTAACGTTACATATAAACAGCTTCACAATCTTTTCAAACACACAGTATCATTATTCATGTGTGACAAATATTCCAATTATCACAGAAGTATAGAAACGCCGATGTTACCGATCAAAATATAATAAATCACCTTTTGAAAGTAACTGGACTTCAAATGACGACTGTATTGATTGCATTGTTACGCCACTAGGTGGCAACAAAAATCACTGAATCATTCTTTCAGAAACAAGTCTTTCTGAATCCAACTTACAAAAATATTGTTTCACCTGTCTGGATCTTACATGTGTAAAACTTTACAATAAGGCTCATTTATGAACTAACCATGAGCAATACATTTGTTAATCTTTGTTAATGTTAGTTAATGAAAATACAGCCATTCATAGTTTGTTCATGTTACTTCACAGTGCATTAACTAATGCTAACTAATTAAACTCTTGATTTTAATAATGTATTAGTAAAAGTTGAAATTAACATTAATAAAAATTAATAAATGCTGTAGAAATGCAGTTCATTATTAGTTCATGTTAATGTAGTTAACTTATGTTAACTAATGAACCTTATTGTAAAGTGTTAGCGAATATGAGATTAGCAGTCTGTTCAATTCATTTTAAAAGAATAATAAACACAAAAAGGACTGTTTGAGTCGAGTATTGTGCATTTTTCCCTTGCTACCATTTTTTATTAGTTGTTTGTTATTTTAATGGAACCGGAACCGGAACCGGAATCGTTAGACAGAACCGGAATCGGAAAATTTCTTACGATTCCCAACCCTACTTACAACAGGCAGAGGTCGTGGCAGGCGGCAAGCAAACACAGTCCAGGAAACAGGCAAGGTTCAGGGTCGGCACTATTATAGTCTGTACATCTGTCTGTCTGTCAATAATAAAAAAAAAAGAAAGCATTACCTCAAAAAAAACAAAAAAAACACACCTGGATAAATGCCACATAAAAAAAAAAAAGGTTCAGGGTCGGCAGCAAAGGTTCACAGAGGTAAGGCAGTCCAATCGATAACAGGGAAACTTCGCGGTGTATGGATGCGTGTGTGAGTGTTTTATAGTGTGAGTGTGATGTGGTGCAGGTGTGTGCACAATCAGTCCCAGGAATGAGGGCCTAATAATGTAGTCCAGATAGGAACAAGTCAATATTCTGGTGACGGCTCCCTCTGGCGGCCGGGATGAAGAGCCGCGGGAGCCGTATTCGTGACAGTAACATTATAACATCTTTATAACATTTAATATTGTTTCTTTTTCCACAGGTATTGAATGTCAGACATTCACTCAGTCTGAAACAGTGGTTAAAAAACCAGGAGAGTCTCATAAACTTACATGTACAATAAATGGATTTACATTCAGCATATCTAAGTTGCTAAGCAGGCTGCAGTAAAAGGGAAAAGCTCTGGAATGGGTCGGAGAGATATGTGGTGATGGTAACACATATTACAGTAATAACCTGAAAAGTAGGTTTCAAATTACCAGAGACACTTCCAGCAATAAATATCAGTGTTTTACAGCCAAACAAATATTTGAGAAATGAGCTGCAGACCTTTCTTTGCTGCTGTAACAACAAAGTTATGCCCCCCCCCCCCCCCTTTTCTTTTCTTTTCTTTTCTTTTGCTGTGTGCAGTCACAGTAAAGTTATTAATCTTTAATGAGAATACTGCTGATATTACAATAGAGGGCACTGTCTGCCTTTGTGACGCCCAGTCCAGCAGATCAGAGATATTGTATAGGATTAATGTTTCTTGCTTCATTTTTAAAAGAAGAAACAAAAGAAAAGAACAACAAAATATTACAAAGCATTTCAAAAGTCAAAAGAACTCGAGCAGGAGACACTTCTAGAAAAATCACATCCAAAAATGTAAGAATTCAACGTTTAACAGAAAGCTCGAACTGTGGCCTTATGCTTATTATTAATATTCAAGATTATTAGTTTAGCTTATTCAATAACAAGACAGGCACTGTTACAAGTCTGTTGCAGAAACCAGATCAGACAATCTGCATGCTAAATTTAAAAGTTAAAATTTATTTAAATTCACTGAACAGGTGAGAAAAGCAAGTGTTTCTGATGATGACCCAACAGAAACATACATTATTACTGCTGTTGTTGCTGTCAGATGTAACATCAATAAAATAATAACACAAATATAATTAATATATGCAAAAAAATACTATAAAATCTCTAAAGAAAAAAAAGAACAAGACATTTAATGTATAAACTTTAAATGGCATAAATGCTCTGATCAGGGCAAATTCAATCGAAGAATACATTTTACATTTTGATAGTTTGAATCACTTACAGTCACAATAAACTGTTTACATTTTCTGCTAATGAACTTCAACCATATCAATAATAACTAAAAGTTCAGACAGTGTGATGATGCCTCTTCATGTAATCCCAATATTCTTGTTGTTTGCGCTTGTGGAGTTGATTATTAGCTCTGTGTGTTTATGTAAATCTTCTGTTGCATATTTAAACACCAGACATGAGTCAGTTTATACATTCATCTGATCACTAGAGGGAGAGAAGAACAAACTGTGCTGTGAAACACACCATGATCTCTTCATCTTTAGTGTTGCTTCTGGCAGTAGTATCCTGTAAGTTTAGTCTACTTTTCTGTGTGATGCATCATTTTGTTGCTAAAAAGCTTGTTAACCATCTTTAAACTTCATGCTATTTTACTAACAGCTGTTATTTGATTTGATACAGGTATTCATTCATACCCAGATAGCAAACGGATGTGGGCCACTTCAGGCAATGATGCGGCACTGCAGGCCTTCTTATGGCCCGGACAAAATGTATGTGAGCCTTAAGTGGCCCACATGTAACATGGCAAATATGGCCCAAATATTTCAAATCATATGTGGGCCTTTTTAGGCAAAGATGCGGCACTTACGGCAATGTGTAATCTGAATGTGAGCCTGAAGTGGCCCATGTGATAAATAATGAATATGGCCCAAATATCACAAACCAAATGTGGGCCATCTTTGGCAAAATTGTGGCACAATCAACAATGGCTAATCTGGCTTTAAACCAAATGTGGCCCACATATGCTGCAGCAAATGTGGCCCAGTTTTCTTAAAACACAACTGGGCCAGTTTTGGCAAAGATGTGGAAAATAATCACTGGCAATTCTGAATGTGAACCTAAAGTGGCCCACACATGGCATAACAAAAATGGGCCGAATACATTACTCCAACTTTGGACCACATTTGGCAAATGTACGGCACAGTCAGCACTGGCTAACCAGGGTGTGAGCCTAAACTGGTCCACATATAATGCAGCAAATGTGGCCCAGTTATCTTAAAACATATCTGGGCCAGTTTTGGCAAACTTTTGGGACAGTAATCACCGGCAAATCTGAATGTGAACCTAAAGTGGCCCACAAATGGCATAAAACGTATGGCCCGGATAGATTATTCCAACTTTGGACCACATTTGGCAAATGTACGGCACAGTCAGCACTGGCTAACCAGGCTGTAAGCCTAAACTGGCCCACATATAATGCAGCAAAGGTGGCCCAGTTATCTTAAAACACAACTGGGCCAGTTTTGGCAAAGATGTGGAAAGTAATCCCTGGCAATTCTGAATGTGAACCTAAAGTGGCCCACAAATGGCATAATAAATATGGCCCAGATACATTATTCCAAATTTGGACCACATTTGTCAATTGTATGGCACAGTCAACACTGGCTAACCAGGCTGTAAGCCTAAACTGGCCCACATATAATGCAGCAAATGTGGCCCAGTTATCTTAAAACATATCTGGGCCAGTTTTGGCAAACTTTTGGGACAGTAATCACCGGCAAATCTGAATGTGAACCTAAAGTGGCCCACAAATGGCATAATAAATATGGCCCAGATACATTATTCCAAATTTGGACCACATTTGGCAAATGTATGGCACAGTCAACACTGGCTAACCAGGCTGTAAGCCTAAACTGGCCCACATATAATGCAGCAAATGTGGCCCAGTTATCTTAAAACATATCTGGGCCAGTTTTGGCAAACTTTTGGGACAGTAATCACCGGCAAATCTGAATGTGAACCTAAAGTGGCCCACAAATGGCATAATAAATATGGCCCAGATACATTATTCCAAATTTGGACCACATTTGGCAAATGTATGGCACAGTCAACACTGGCTAACCAGGCTGTAAGCCTAAACTGGCCCACATATAATGCAGCAAAGGTGGCCCAGTTATCTTAAAACACAACTGGGCCAGTTTTGGCAAAGATGTGGAAAGTAATCACTGGCAATTCTGAATGTGAACCTAAAGTGGCCCACACATGGCATAACAAAAATGGGCCGAATACATTACTCCAACTTTGGACCACATTTGTCAATTGTACGGCACAGTCAGAACTGGCTAACCAGGGTGTAAGCCTAAACAGGCCCACATATAATGCAGCAAATGTGGCCCAGTTATCTTAAAACATATCTGGGCCAGTTTTGGCAAACTTTTGGGACAGTAATCACCGGCAAATCTGAATGTGAATCTAAAGTGGCCCACAAATGGCATAAAACGTATGGCCCGGATACATTATTACAACTTTGGACCACATTTGGCAAATGTACGGCAAAGTCAGCACTGGCTAACGAGGTTGTAAGCCTAAACTGGCCCACATATAATGCAGCAAATATGGCCCAGATATCCTAAAACATATCTGGACCAGTTTTGGCAAACTTTTGGAACAGTAATCACTGGCGATTCTGAATGTGAACCTAAAGTGGCCCACACATGGCATAACAAATATGGCCCAGATACATTACTTCAAATTTGGACCACAAAGATGACGGAGTGTAATCATTGGCGATTCTGAATGTGAACTCCAACTGTACTCCATTACTCCAATTTTGGACCACATTTGGCATATGTATGGCACAGTCAGCACTGGCAATCCAGGGTGTAAGCTCAAAATGGAACAGTAAGCATGTTAATAGTTAATAACAATTAGGGACAATGTTGGTAAATATACAGTACAGTTGACACAGCAAATATGCTCTAAATATCATAAAAAACAAGGCCACTTCTGGCTTTGGAAGGAGCACCTTTAAAAACTGGTTAATTTAGATGTATAGCTAAAAATGAAACTGAAAATATAGCATTAATACTTTTCAGGGATATTTGATATAGGATGCAACACTTAATTGTACAGGCTAATCTGGAGAAGGCAGATATTTCAGTTTTTTTTAACATAACTTTATTGGTGTGTTTGTGTGTGTGTGTTTGTGTGTACAGGTATATGTGGTTTATGAGTACACAAATGTCTGTAATGACATATGCATTACAATGTAAACATGGTTTATGAGGACACTTCCCTTGTCATCGTAAACCAAATGGCTTAAAAACATACTAAACTTCTTTTTTTTTAATTCAAAACAGGCAGAAAGTTTTGTGTGGTGGGTAGGTTTAGGGCTAGGGGAGGGGGGTATACAATATATGGGGGAGAGGGGGTAATAATAAATTATGTTTTTGGAAAATGTAAATTGTAGAAAGTTTTCTGTGATGGGTAGGTTTAACGTAGAGGGATAGGTTATGCAGTTTGTACAGTATAAAAACCATTATGTCTATGGAAAGTCCCCATAAAACATGAAAACACAGCGTGTGTGTGTGTCTGTACTGTAGAGCAGAAACACAGACGTGCACTATTAAAGCTCTTACAGTCAGTTATGCTGTACATGTACTGTAAGTAAAGTGTCTGATTGAGAAACGTGTACAACATAGTTAAAATTAGTGAACTGTTTTTATGGTCTTGGAACATATGTTTGGTAGAGAGACATTTTGAGCTGATGTATGTTAAAAATCTTTGCCATGGTTTCAAGCAGGACATATTCAACTGTCCATGTTTTGTTGATCTGGTAACAAGATCCCTACAAGTAAGTCCTAACGCTACCCCTAAACCTAACCCAACCCATTATCCTTAAAGTAAGAAATGATAACCAGCACAAAACCCTGGTTGTATGCATGAACTTGACATAAACTGTAAACTTGTCACTCAAATATGATTGGTTGAATGAAATGCAGGATTACCAATGTAAGCAGGCAGTGTCATTTTATAAACTGCTTAAGTGACCCTGATATTGTAATAAGTACATAAATGAATGAATGAATGAATGAATAAACTAATAAATAAATAAAACATTACAAAACAAACATGAATAAAAAATAATTAATTTGTCTTACATTTTAACTGAATATTGACATTTACATTTATAAATGACTTTTTTATGAATAAAAATAGCCTTTCATATTATTAAATGAGTGTGTAAATCAGCACAAATCAGCATAAAACTGCAATGAGAACTTTGTTTTTTTGATATTTGATTTGATATTAGGCTATTAACTTTTCAAACATTTTATTATTATTATTATTATTATTATTATTATTATTATTATTATTATTATCATGTTATAGGCTTCAGCTAATTTTGTTAGAGATAATAATCTTTTTTTAATCAGAGTTCAAACTGGTTCGAATTTTCCGGTCCTTTAAATTTAAAAGTAGGCGCGCGCAAAAGGCGGAACAGCAGAGAGGATCGGCTGGAGAATTGACGGTTGAAAACTGCACATAGTAAAGTCAAGGTAAGATTTTATTAAAAATAATGGATTTAAACAATGTCTTTATGTTGTTGGCGATTGCTTCGTTATATTTGATTGGAGTATTAATGTGATATTAAAGTTAGCTAATGATAACTTAAATCGTTAGCAAGCAAACATAAGGCTATTTGAAGATAAGTTAGTCATTTTTAAACTTTTGCTATCTCTGGATTTTCAGGATTTTTTTTTAAATATGAATGTTTGTGTAGAGAAATGGGCTGAATGATTTGTAGTTTGTGTAGGCTGCAATGATTAAGTGACCGTCACGTGACATAGTAATTTGCTATGTTCGCGCTGTTTACATTTTTCTTATGATACTTTGCTACGGCCAGTAGATCAAGACTGATTAGTTCATTGTTTTTAACTATTTTATGTAATATCTCGTGAATAACGTTGATTAGTTCACCTCCGAGTCTTTTGAACCGAGTCTCTTTCATTCATTCACGTCACGTGACGGCATACAGTTAACGTTAGTTTGGTTTTACTCAAGTAACATGATCTGATCTACAATTAAGTCCCATGAAGGCAGCATGTAGCCCGGTTAAACTGTAAATCCAGTGGTCAACTGAAGTGATACACTGTCTGTCTCCTCAATGTAGATCCTCCTGCTGTAAAAACCAGCATTGACCAGCATGAATTCCCTTTCAGTCACTGTCTACCAACCTGCAGTCGGTTCAACACGGTACTGTAGACAAGTGTTTTTACTCATGTTTTATTATGGCATAACAGTAAAATAAAAATTATGACTATAATTCAATTGGACATTCATCTATGTATTCATTGTACATTATACTGCACTAACTAGTTTTATTACTTGTCAGAAACATCAGGCTCACAGCAACAGATTAAGGAGAATCCTGCATCAAAAGATGGCTTCAACTTGCATGTGAGACAGAGTGAGAAGAGAAAAAGAGGAATGAAGATGGACTGTCTAAGAAACCTGTAAGTCTGTTACACTGTATATTTTGCTATATGTGTGTAATAATTTGTATTATACTACGAGGCTATTGAATGCTTGAATTAGAGCTGTGACGATAACCGCAATACCGCAGTAATGAGATGCCTACCGCGATGTTGAGGCCATCACCGTCTTCACCGCACCGTTTCTATGGTAACCAAGAGCTCCTGCACTCATCAGATTCATGCGGCTGCAGCTTGTTTGTGGTATCGGCGAAAAGAATGATTTGTTGAACATCCAGGAAAATGTTAAAGTATGTAAAATAGTGACTGAACTTAAACATATGCTTTTATTAAAACTGATGCTCTGCTGTGCCAAGGGACATTTCGAAACATTTCACCGGTTACTTTCGTTTTACCGCATAGACCTTTATGTCCTATAAATGTGTCATATTCGTATTTGTGTGAAAGTCCATGCAGCTTTCAGTGGGTGGAACTGTTGGCATTAATAATAAAGAAACATGAATGAATGAGAAAGTAAAGAGCAGGACATTCTTGATATTAAAAATAAAATTCAATACTGGCAAGATGTTTCTATGCGCATGCTCCGAGTGTAACACGGACAAGCATTGAAGCCTCTGTTTTCAGTTGCGCGTCTAATTGGTCAAATACACCGTGTCAAAATGCCTGCACTGGTGAGTGTTCACATGAACACAGTAGATGTAAGCACTGTCCGTGTGCGTTGTTCTTCACTCACACACAGTGGCGTAGCGCAAACCAAACCCGAGTTCAATTGCACCCACTGGACTGTGTTCACATTATATTATTTGGGTCCGAACAGCGGTTCGTTTGCGTCATCAAACCAGTAGCTGTTTACTATGTTGCTTAATAACGATGGCACAGGAGAAGGCAGCAAAATGCATAACGTTGCTCTCCTCACTATTTTTGTTTTTAAACCGTTGGTTTTGTTCTTAACGGAACTTGCGTCTATCTCCCGCGAATGTAGAATGCTGAAGGCGAGCAGAATGAGAAAAGTTATGCTACAGCTCTCTGTTTGCAGCATGTCAGTCACGCTCGTTGGGAGAGTGAAACACACACACAAACACACATTTTTATCAAATAATACGGCATTAATAGCGGTACACTTCCGCAATTTGGTACGTTTGCATTCAAATCAGAAGCGAACTGTACCGGAGTTCACTTGAACCGCACCCCAGACCACCCTTTTTAAGTGGACTCGGGTACGGTTCGCGGGTGCGCACCCGAGTTCAGAAGACAGTGTTCACATCATCCAAGCGTATCGAACTCTGACGTCAATTGAACCCGGGTGTGCACCAAAAGTGCTAATGTGAAAGCACCCTAAGAGTCATTTTTTTTCCCCACCCCTAATGGACACACACCTGGACACACACTTGCACATAAACCTGTTGTCAGCACTGCTCTATTTTTATCAGTAAAAACTGAACTAGCAACTTAAAAGCTACATGACATTTCTCACTAGCGAGGTAACGCCACTCTTCTTAAAGCAGATAAACTTAAACCAGTATCGAGTTCTCTGTCATGCTTGAAGAAACAATAACACACACGATAATGTCAAAAATGTCCGTTTTGTTAAATATCACCATTGGAGCAGCTTTGAATGAGTTAACGTCCCCGTGAACCGGAAGTGCAAACGTCTTTTCTCCAGTGTTGTGACATATTTCCAAGTGAAACAGAATATTGAATAGAGGGCAGAGTTTTAATTTAACGCTCCTCCTCTCCGTCTCTCGCTCATAGCAGACTAAGGGTTGGAGGGGAGTCGTTTACGCGTTTTCATCCTAAGCCGTCATACTGATGTTATCAGAGAAGGAACACCATTCCTGACCGGAAATAACATTTCAGATTTTGATTAAAAATTACCACGACAAACAATTTTTTTCTGTGTATTAACTTGCACGGATTAATTGTTCACCACAAGACTAGTAATATGCCCTAACAAAGTAAGTAAGGTCAATTTTGATTTCATGACGACTTGAAGTCTTAAATGAAAAGTAAATGAGTTGTGAGAAAGTGGACATCAGTAGCTGTATTAAGACCCGGGTATACTTCAGCTTCTAAGTTTACTCTTGTTTTTGAATTGCTCTTTCCACACACTTCTTCGACAACTGCACACTGTGCTCAGTACTGTGCATCTTGCCACCTAGTGGACTCTTTTGTACAGCTTGCGCATGCGCTGTTGCACATGCACCGTCCGCACAGTCTCGAAATTTGGCCTGCACAAGGACGGGGTATGCAGATGTCCGTGAGCCCTCCAGATGACGAACATTATGTCATGCAGACGGTGCACGAACGCGGCTTTAGTTTCAGTGAGACTGTCCTTATTTCATAAAAACATGCCATTAAAAAGTATTTAAAATATACTCGTTATGTTGTTTCTTTATGTTGTTTTTAATTTAGAGATTAACTGTGACATTATTACATAATAATATGTATTATTAAAAACTTGATTATAACATTACATTTAGATCTATTGCATTATATTTAGATAGTGGCATGAAAGGTTGCAACTTTGAATGAGCATTGTAGCTGATCACAGTCATGTTGAGTGTATGTAAGCAGTGATCTCATCATTGAAACTCGAATTCTGCTCACTAACAATACGTTCATCGTAACTAACAGTGCAAACACAATGTAAATAAGAGGTTTGTTGATTATAATGGGAGTTTTGGTGTGAGTTCAAAACTCAGTCAACATTTTGTCTGTCTCTTCCTTATCCCGAGGTTACCATAGTCAGCTGGATCCCCTCCAAATCCAGATCAGATGCTGGACCTGCATCTTGGCATGACCACAACGCAAGCCTAAATGTCAAAGAAGACCATGTCAACTAGACAAGCCAGACAGATCCCCTGTGAGGACTTCGTTGACAGCCATCGGCAAAGATCCTCAGCAAAGACCACAAGAACCAGAGAAGTCCTCTGCACAGACCCCTACGGCTAGCTTCAACTCTATGCCGGCGTGTTGTATCTTGATCTTCAAACTGATGGAACCATATGAAATATTCTAAATTATACCAATCCACAATCTGACTTGTGTTGCTGCCTGAATCACATCACACCATATTCGTTCATTGGCCAGAGGAGAATTGGTCCCTGACTGAGCCTGGTTTCTCCCAAGGTTTTTTTTTTCTTCTCCATTTTTGTAACCTGATGGATTTTGGGTTCCTTACCCCTGTTGCCTTTGGCTTGCTAAGTTTGGGACACTTATTCAGCAATAATATTGATTTGATTGCACTGACACTATCATATGAGAACTGAACTGAGCTGGACGATGACATCACTGTTTTCTGCAGAGCTGCTTTATAACGAATTGAGCTGATTTCATAATTGATTAACTTTATACAGCTATTGAACAGAACTGAATTAAAACATACTGACTTCAGCTGAACAATGACACCATTTTTTTTAGAGCTGCTTTACAGCAGAATTTAACTGGAATAATTGAATCATTCTCTTGTTTATACCTGTAAAGCTGCTTTGAAACAGTCTATAAAGTGTTAAATTAAAGGTGACTTGACTTTTGAAATAGCCTGATCTGGTAAACAGTAATGCGTTGCCAAAATGTCACCATTCTAGGCAGCATGTGGGCCACATGAGGATTTTTATTTTAATCCACTAGGATTAAAATAAAAATCTACTGTGGCCCACATTAGGGTCAGTTCTGGTTTATTATTTGGTTTGTTATTGGCTTACGTGTGGCATTTCTAAGGCTTGATTGTGGCCCAGATCTTTCAAACAGGAGTGGACTGCTCATCATGCCATCATTCAACGCAGTATGTGGGCCAGAGCAAGGTGTTGGATCTGGGCCAGAATTAAAATGAACTGTTGCCCAGATTAGGGCCAGTTATGCTTTATTCGTATTGCTTATGGCTGACATGCGGCATTGGTATGGCTTGCTTGTGGCCCAAATCTGGCCAACAGGAGTGGTCCGCCTAAGTGCCATCATTCCATGTGGTATGTGGGCCAGAGCAAAGGGGTTGGATCTGTTTCACACTTGACACTTTCATGTGGCCCACATTTGGCAGGAATAATGGCACTTGGGCGGTCCGCTCCTGTTTGCCAGATTAGGGCCACAAGCAAGCCACAGTTATGCCACATGTCAGCCATGAATAAAACAAATGAAGCAGAACTGGCGCACATCTGGGCAACAGTTCATTTTAATTCTGGCCCAGATCCAACACCTTGCTCTGGCCCACATACCGCATGGAATGATGGCACTTGGGCGGTCCACTCCTTTTGTCAGCCATAACCAAAACGAATATAGAAGAACTGGCCCACATCTGGGCAACAGCAAGGTGTTGGATCTGGGCCAGAATTAAAATGAACTGTTGCCCAGATGTGGGCCAGTTCTGCTTCATTCGTTTTGTTTATGGCTGATATGTGGCATAACTGTGGCTTGCTTGTGGCCCTAATCTGGAAAACGGGAGCGGACCGCCCAAGTGCCATCATTCCTGCCAAAAGTCAGCCAAATGAAAAGTGTCAAACTTGCGCCAGATCTGGGCCACAAGCAAGCCATACCAATGCCGCATGTCAGCCATAACCAAAACGAATATAGCAGAACTGGCCCACATCTGGGCAACAGCAAGGTTGTTGGATCTGGGCCAGAATCAAAATGAACTGTTGCCCAGATGTGGGCCAGTTCTGCTTCATTTGTTTTGTTTATGGCTGACATGCGGCATTACTGTGGCTTGCTTGTGGCCCTAATCTGGAAAACGGGAGCGGACCGCCCAAGTGCCATCATTCCTGCCAAAAGTCAGCCAAATGAAAAGTGTCAAACTTGCGCCAGATCTGGGCCACAAGTAAGCCATACCAATGCCGCATGTCAGCCATAACCAAAACGAATATAGCAGAACTGGCCCACATCTGGGCAACAGCAAGGTTGTTGGATCTGGGCCAGAATCAAAATGAACTGTTGCCCAGATGTGGGCCAGTTCTGCTTCATTTGTTTTGTTTATGGCTGACATGCGGCATTACTGTGGCTTGCTTGTGGCCCTAATCTGGAAAACGGGAGCGGACCGCCCAAGTGCCATCATTCCTGCCAAAAGTCAGCCAAATGAAAAGTGTCAAACTTGCGCCAGATCTGGGCCACAAGCAAGCCATACCAATGCCGCATGTCAGCCATAACCAAAACGAATATAGCAGAACTGGCCCACATCTGGGCAACAGCAGGGTGTTGGATCTGGGCCAGAATCAAAATGAACTGTTCCCCAGATGTGGGCCAGTTCTGCTTCATTCGTTTTGTTCATGGCTGACATGCGGCATTACTGTGGCTTGCTTGTGGTCCAAATCTGGAAAACAGGAGCGGACCGCCCAAGTGCCATCATTCCTGCCAAAAGTCAGCCAAATGAAAAGTGTCAAACTTGCGCCAGATCTGGGCCACAAGTAAGCCATACCAATGCCGCATGTCAGCCATAACCAAAACGAATATAGCAGAACTGGCCCAAATCTGGGCAACAGCAGGGTGTTGGATCTGGGCCAGAATCAAAATGAACTGTTCCCCAGATGTGGGCCAGTTCTGCTTCATTCGTTTTGTTCATGGCTGACATGCGGCATTACTGTGGCTTGCTTGTGGTCCAAATCTGGAAAACAGGAGCGGACCGCCCAAGTGCCATCATTCCTACCAAAAGTGGGCCAAAGGAAAGTGTCAAATTTGCGCCAGATCTGGGCCATATCAATTTTGCTATCTGGGTATGAACTCACTCAGCCTGAGTCTCTGACTGTCCGTCCTGATGCCACTCTAACTATCAACTGTAAAGTCTCATATTCAGTTACTAGTGAACATACAGCCTGGATTCGTCAGCCTGCAGGAAAAGCTCTGGAATGGATTGGAGTGATCTGGAGTTATGGAGGCTTAGCCTACAAGGATTCACTGAAAAGCAAGTTCAGCATCAGCAGAGACACCTCCAGTAACACAATAACACTGCAGGGAAATAATATGCAAGCTCAAGACACAGCTGTGTATTATTGTGCCAGACAGACACAGTGACAGACGCAAACAGCCTCCCTGTACAAAAACATCACTATATTCACATTAGGGTATTTATCATTTTATTCATAAAATGTTCATCATTCACAGCTGATATTCATCTGGTGACATTAAAATTTATGTACAACAACAACAACAACAATTACCTAATAAATAAAACACATAATTAGCTAAAATAACTGTCATTAACAGAAACGATTAAAGCATTATTTGTTTTAATAGAAAGTCAATGAAATCCATCACCTCTTGCATCTTTTTGCTTTCATCAGGTTATAAAGTCTGTTGGTCAGTAAAGTTCAGTTTTGAGCTTGTTTTGACCCAGTGTTACTGTTGTCTCAGAGGAGCGATTGGAGTTTTCAGCCATTGATTGAGACACACTAATAATTATTTAGAAAGATAAAATTAACATGCACCTGTTTCCACACGAGATTTATTTATTTTTTATTATTCTCTTTTCTGTTGATTCAGTTATCAAGCAGCATGAATGAATATCATGTTATCTAGTTGACTGCAAACAGCATGAGCATGTGTGATCAACAAACAAAAAATAAAATGCAGAAAAACTTTTCTTATTGTGTATTGTGGACATATAACAGTAAACAGAAAGGTACATATTCACATTCACGTCATACTGTTCTTAAATAGTTTAGTCCTTCAGTCATGATTGTATCTTGTGACCCTCCAATGCAAATCAAACACTCCTGTATGTTTGTTCAGTATTTATGTGCTTCTGATTGGATCTGGAGCGTTACATCACCACTTTCAAGATGAAGAGTTCACTCTGCTTACTGCTGCTCTCATTCAGCGTACACCGTGAGTTTTCTCATGAAACACATTTCTATTGTCAGTTCTAATACATATATGTTTCAAATGAAATCGGGCTTTTTTAATCTTCCTTTTAGGTTTAAAATGTCAAAGTATGGAGTCCATTGAAAGCACGGTTCAGAAAAAGCCTGGAGAAACTCTGACTCTGTCCTGTAGAGGATCCGGGTTCAGCTTTAGCTGCTGTAGCATGCACTGGATCAGACAACAAGCTGGAAAACCTCTCGTGTGGATTGGACGTGTTTATAGTCATGGTAACAGCCATGACTACGCCGAAGCCTTCAACAGACGAACTGAAATCACCAGAGATAATTCAAAGAATATGGTATATCTGAAACTGTCGGGCCTGACAACAGAAGACTCAGCCACATATTACTGTGCAAAACAAACACAGAGACACAAAGTTCTTCACGGCTGAACAAAAACCACTTGAGTGTTTCATCTCTTGTCACTAGAGTTCAACAGGTGGCAGCAGAGAATAAAAAATCCATAAAATACAGCCCAATGAGAAGATATACCATCTGTCACAGCATTATTAAAGCCTGTTATATTACTGTTAAATTTACAGTGAAGTTCACTATAAAAGCTCTAACATCACACAGCACAAATGCATATCTGACTCCTTTAACACAACACATATTTTTGATATGTAGATTTGTGGTAGTGGCTACACATTTTACAGTGACAAACTAAAAATATGTTTCAATTAAACAGAGACTCTTCCAGGAGTCTACAAGTGAAAGTGACTCTACAAGGGCAAAATATATTAATGAATATCAGCATCTTACTGTGAATACAGTAATAAACAACAAGCAGTTCTAAAACATCTTGAATAAAAAGAAAAATCCTCTGAATATAAAAATGCAAGAGTTGTTTCAAGTGTTTTTTATTTTCTGAGTTCACAAGTTTTCTTCATTATTACAGGCAAAATTGAGGCCTTTAGACTTTCAGATGCAGGTCCAACAGAACCAGATTACTGACCTACTGCTTTTGTTGCTTTCTAATAGACCAATATTCGTTTTATCAACACCTGAAAAAGAATTAAAGTAAATGAAGATATATAAAATGTTCAGTTTTTTTTTTGACAAAACATAAGCTTGATGCCATAAAATTCTCTATGAGAGAAATAAATGATATGAACTGTAACATAAATATTTTTTTAGCATGTGGAGTTGATTATTAGCTCTGTGTGTTTATGTAAATTTTCTGTTGCATATTTAAACACCAGACATGAGTCGGTTTATACATTCATCTGATCACTAGAGGGAGAGAAGAACAAACTGTGCTGTGAAACACACCATGATCTCTTCATCTTTAGTGTTGCTTCTGGCAGTAGTATCCTGTAAGTTTAGTCTACTTTTCTGTGTGATGCATCATTTTGTTGCTAAAAAGCTTGTTACACATCTTTAAACTTCATGCTATTTTACTAACAGCTATTATTTGATTTGATACAGGTATTCATTCATATGAACTCACTCAGCCTGAGTCTCTGACTGTCCGTCCTGATGCCACTCTAACTATCAACTGTAAAGTCTCGTATTCAGTTACTAGTTATGCTACAGCCTGGATTCGTCAGCCTGCAGGAAAAGCTCTGGAATGGATTGGAGTGATCTGGAGTGGTGGAGGCTTAGCCTACAAGGATTCACTGAAAAGCAAGTTCAGCATCAGCAGAGACACCTCCAGTAACACAATAACACTGCAGGGAAATAATATGCAAGCTCAAGACACAGCTGTGTATTATTGTGCCAGATATTATACACAGTGACAGACGCAAACAGCCTCCCTGTACAAAAACATCATCATATTCACATTAGGGTATTGATCATTTTGTCCTCAAAAGTTCAAAACCAATTTTCATAAAATGTTCATTATTCACAGCTGATATTCATCTGGTGACATTAAAATTTATGTACAACAACAACAATTACCTAATAAATAAAACACATAATTAGCTAAAAATAACTGTCATTAACAGAAACGATTAAAGCATTATTTGTTTCAATAGAAAGTCAATAAAATCCATCACCTCTTGCATCTCTTTGCTTTCATCAGGTTATAAAGTCTGTTGGTCAGTAAAGTTCAGTTTTGAGCTTGTTTTGACCCAGTGTTACTGTTGTCTCAGAGGAGCGATTGGAGATTTCTAACGGGTTCATCCACAGATCTGTGTCAGGCAATGAACTGAAGTGTTTATTCTGTTATACTTCTTATTCTGAGTAGAAACATAAAACACACACAAAAACAACTAACATTTAAAACATTTTCTTTGGAACTTTTGAACATTTTCATTCAAGTTTATTCATTTACATTGTAACATTCTTAATACAAATATAATAGAAATGCAGAAGGGATTGTGTTGGTAGAGACTCATCAACAGTGCCATTAGATCTTAATATAATATCAGATTTTAAAGCTCCACCCAAATGTAAATGACATAATGTACAGTATTTCTACCAGCAGTATTCAGTGACATTGTAGCAGTTGGTCTTCCTGCATGATTTGAAATGGCAGACATTCCATTCTTATTTTTTCTCCTGATGTGTTTAACTAGTACGTATCACTATTTCATGTTATATTATTATTTAATTCTGCCTCCAGAATTTATTAATGGGTGTACTGTATATGATACTGTGGACCGGTCATTATAACTTTCAATTGTTTTAGGTGTTAATGGTCAGAGCCTGGAGTCCATCCCATCAAGTTCTGTTACCAAAAAGCCTGGAGAAATTTTGAACCTTTCCTGTAGAGGATCTGGATTTGATTTTGGACAATACGGCATGCACTGGATCAGACAGCCAGCAGGGAAAGCATTGAACTGGATGGGGGTTATCTGGTATGATGCCAGTAAAACAGTGTATGCAAAAAGTGTTGAGGGACGAATAGAGATCACCAGAGATAATTCAAACAGTGTTGTGTATCTGAAACTCTCCGGTCTGACAGCAGAGGATTCAGCTGTTTATTACTGTGCAAGATATACACTATAATGCATAAAAGCACTGGGCTTTACAAAAACATGTCAGGGAGGAAAATGGGCAAGAAAAAACAAAAACAAACAGCAGATGATGCTGGAGCACAGTACAACTTTGATCCAAAGAAACAGACACACCTTCTGCTGAAGGATAAAATACATAAGCTATATAAGAATATAAACTATTTAAATGCCCTTATCACTGAGCCTGACATATATGCCCTGAATGATCTTGAGTGAATATATTGAAAACAACAACAAAATTAATTAATTAATAATTACATTTTAATAATTAACTAATCATGAATTAAAAATGTGTTTACTGTTCATATCACATATAATATTAAAATATAATTTCCTAATAGCACATCATTACTAGCAACATTGTCTTCTGAAAGAAATTTAAATAAAACAAAATCATAAAAATATGTAGATACATATTTTCTGGGTTGCATCTGCAGAACTGTATGCAAATAATCTTTCTCTTCCTATTTATTTGATGATTAAGAGGAAGAAGCAGCTTGCTCTCACACTTCTCAAACCATGGTCTCCTCATCTCTCTGGTTGTTTCTGCTGCTAGCAGCTATCTCTCGTAAGTCTCCATAGTTTATATAGAAACCCTTAAAATTAAAATGACTTACTGTATATATGTTTATACAAAATGTTTTAATTTCTCTAACATGTCAGTCCATATTTGTTTCTCCAGGTGTCCACTGTGTTGAACTGACCCAGACTGATTCTGTGGTCTTAAGGCCTGGTCAGGTTTTGACTCTGTCCTGTAAGATCTCTGGATATTCATTGACTGACAGAAACTACTGCACTGGCTTCATACGACAGGCTGCAGGAAAAGCTCTGGAATGGGTCGGAGAGATATGTGGTGATGGTCGCACATATTACAGTGATAAACTAAAAAGTAGATATCAAGTTAGCAGAGACACTTCCAGCAATAAATATCAGTTTTACAGCCAAACAAATATTTGAGAAATGAGCTGCAGACCTTTCTTTGCTGCTGTAACAACAAAGTTATGCCCCCCCCCCCCTTTCTTTTTTTCTTTTGCTGTGTGCAGTCACAGTAAAGTTATTAATCTTTAATGAGAATACTGCTGAAATTACAATAGAGGGCACTGTCTGCCTTTGTGACGCCCAGTCCAGCAGATCAGAGATATTGTATAGGATTAATGTTTCTTGCTTCATTTTTAAAAGAAGAAAGAAAAGAAAAGAACAACAAAATATTACAAAGCATTTCAAAAGTCAAAAGAACTCGAGCAGGAGACACTTCTAGAAAAATCACATCCAAAAATGTAAGAATCCAACGTTTAACAGAAAGTGAATGAGGAGGTTTTCATCTCAACACAATCATCTTTTTAGCAGCTGTGTTTAGCACTATTACTTACTAATTCATTCATCAGAGTTTATTATGAAGATTTGGGTAAGGACTGTATTTGTGCTGGAGTAGGTGGATTTGTATCCGCACTGGTGTGTCGGCAAGAACACATAAGTCACAGTTGAACCAGAGTTTGAGGTTTACTGATGATTCATTTCAAGCAGTAACAGGAAGTGGTAACAGTGAGTGGTCTGAAAATATTAAAGAATAACAATAAGTATTAGATATACAGCTAAATCAATAACATTCACATGTCATAGGCAATCCAGGTTACATTATTAAAGTTATTGCAGTACTTAATCTGTCCACAAGATGGCATCGCGAGCTCACACATGGAAATATGAAAGACGCCATTTTAACGTGTCATTACAGGCAGTAACGGCAGATAAAGAAACTAAAAATAACGTAATATATACAAATATGAGCAAATAGCAATATAAATCACAATCCAGAGATATTACTCACACTATAATGGCACTCAGAAATTAGTTATATATAATATAACAATTGAACTTTGGCGCTTAGGCGCTAATGCGGACTGCCGCGATGGCGGACAAATGAGCCCATGGTTAATCAATAAAGTACACAAATCTGCCTACATACACATCAATAAGTGTACCGGATAATAGGAAACAAACAACTTACTTTCTGGTCATTAACTCGCTCACATAAGTTAACCGCTCAAGGAAAGGATGCAGCAGAGCATTCACAGCTCATCTCTTACTGACTGCGAGGCACTGACTGACGTCATTCAGTAAACTGCGCTCTGATTGGTTGAATACTTCTTAACACGGTCGCCCCCAAATATGCTATGCATATTTGTACTCAATATAACTAATCAGTCTGAGGGGGCTAATGCAGGTTGTTCTTGATCTGTGAATGCAGGAAGGGGGATCAGGCGGGCAACGGGTCGGGTGTAGGTCTTGTCCTTAACCTGGATCTCTGCAGCTCTAATATGGCCATCGGAACCTGGGAAGGTCTTCACAACTTTGCCTACTAACCACAATGCTCTTGGTAGCTGTGGATCGATGAGCATTACAATGGTTCCGGTAGAAATGTCGCTGGCATCTGTGTGCCACTTGTTGCGGGTCTGTAGCGCAGGCAGGTAATGACGAATGAAGCTTAACCAGAACTGATCGGCCAGAACTTGACTCTGCCTCCATCTCCGTCTGCCCATAAGTTCTGTAGCAGGATAAACTACAAAGGGTAGTGAGCTGTCTAGCCGCCCCATAAGCAGATAATTTGGTGTAATAGGGTCAAGGTCAGCTACATTACTGGAAAGGTAACCAAGGGGCTTGCTGTTAAGCATTCCCTCCACCTCAATGAGTACCGTTTGGAGAACTTCCTCTGTTACAACTTGGGAGCTGACTGTGACACGAAGGGCTGTCTTGACAGACCTAATTTCTCTTTCCCACGCACCTCCAAAATGTGGGGCTCCAGGCGGGTTAAAGTGGAAAGAAATTTTCTGTTTAGCTAAATGTAGCTGGAGTTGGGGAGTGAGCGATGTAAAGGCTTCTTGCAACTTTCTTTGTCCTCCATGGAAGTTAGTGCCATGGTCCGAATACAACTCAGAAGGTGTGCCACGGCGAGCTACAAATCTCCTCAAGGCCATCAGAAAGGAATCAGTATCAATAGATGTGAGGAGGTCTAGATGCACGCTTCGTGTTGTGAGACACTTAAAAATGATTCCCCACCTCTTTTCACATCGTCTTCCAATCTTAACTTGGAATGGCCCGAAACAGTCCATGCCTGTACTGTAGAATGGGGGTTTGAGTAGTCTGAGTCGAGCTGGTGGTAGATCTGCCATTCTGGGAATAACTGGTTGGTTTTTCCATTTTTGACAGTCTTTGCACAGATGTTGTTGTTTACGTATAGCTTCCCGACCTCTCAGTATCCAAAAGTTTCTCCTTATCTCTCCGAAGACTCTTTCAGGTCCTGGATGGCAGAGTTTACTGTCATAGTCTTGGATCAGCAGCTTGGTAACCCAGTGATGTGGGTCAAGAACTACAGGGTGTATAACTGACAGCTCTAGTCCTTCAGCTCGACGTAAACGACCACCAACTCTGATAAGTTGGCAAGAGTCGTCAAATTCTGGGGCAAGAGCAAGTAGCCGACTAGTGGAAGGTACAGATTTACCTGCTTTTAGCAGTTTGTACTCATCAGGAAAACTATCAATTTGAGATTTCTGCAGGATATGCCATTCCGCAGTTTGGTAGCCTGCTGCTGATGGTGGTCCTGTATCTTTTAGCCCCTGAACTGTGGCCTCTACTAACTCATTCCAGGTGCTGTGAGTAGAAGGGTCAGGAATGTCAGGCACAACCACTTCCGTCATAAGACCACAGAAGATTCCTTTGCGCTGCTCTGTTTTAATTTCTGGTGGTTGTATGGGAGGAGAGACAGGCCATACCGACTCAGACTCAAGCAGGAACGATGGTCCTTGGCTCCATCTGTTGGGCACTGATAGTTGAGAAAGAGTTTTACCTCGGGTGAGATCATCTGCTGGATTACTGCTGGAATCCACATATCGCCAGGTACATTCTGCAGTCAGCTCTTGAATTTCAGCTATCCTGGTTCCAACAAACACCTTGAATCTGTAAGATTCAGATTTGAGCCAGGCCAGAACAGTGGTGGAATCTGTCCATAGTGTCACTGAATTGATCTTGAGGGTGAGCTCAGTATTCAAGAGTCTGGCTAATTGAGCACCATTCAGGGCAGCACACAGCTCTAGTCTGGGAATGGTCAGACGTCGTTTTGGGGCAACCTTGGATCTTGCTATTACAAAGGCTAATTGAATATGACCACTATCGTCTTCAGTACGTAGGTAGGCAACAGATCCATAAGCTTGCTCAGAAGCGTCGCAAAAGATGTGAATCTGTTTGATGTTGTGAGACTGATCAATGTTTGAGGATGTGACACAGCGGGGTAGTGAAATACTGGCTAATGTAGGCAGTTCTGCCTCCCATTCCGTCAGGTAGATTTGGGTCATCCCACTCTCGTTGCTTGTCCCATAATCTCTGAACTAAAATCTTGGCTCGTGTGGTGAATGGGAGTATGAAGCCTAAGGGGTCGTACTGGGTTGCAAGTACCTTATAAATGTGTCGAAGGGTACATGGTCCAGGCTGGACATGACGGGTTTTATACCCAAGGAGGTCTGATTTGCAGTGCCACCTTAAACCTAGTGCAGATTCTTGCACATCGGTACGATCTTGAGATAGCCACAATTCGGTACTGCTGGATCTCGCTTCTGTTGGTAGGTGGTCCACCACACTGGGGTCATTACTCGCCCACTGGCGAAGTTCGAACCCACCACTGGCAAAGAGGGTGCAGAGTCTGTCTACAAGCTGCCTTGCCTCCTGAGGGGATGGTAGGCTTTCCAAACAATTGTCCACATAGAAATTCCTTTCAACAGTGGTTCGGATGTTGTCATCAGGAGTGCTATGATCCATGACATGTCTTTGGACAGCATAAATGGCACAACATGGGCTACAAGTAGTGCCGAAAGGTAGCACTTGCCACTCGTAGATGTCTGGTGGTTTAGATCTGTCCAAGTCTCGCCATATAAAGCGGAGAAGATGCCTATCACTGGGGAGGAGACGAACCTGATGGAACATCCCTTTAATATCACCGCTAATTGCCACTGGATATTCACGGAAGCGCAGGAATACACCTAACAAGGATGGGCCCAAGGCTGGTCCTGGCAGCAGATAGTCATTCAGGTTATGGCCTTCAAAGTCAAATGAACAGTTAAAAACCACACGGTTTTTACCATTGTGCTGCACAATGTGGTGAGGGATGAACCACGATTCACTTTGTGCATCAAATGATTCAGGTGGGAGTTTGACAACATAGCCTGTGGTCTCCAATTTCTTCATCTCCTGTTGGTAGGCGGCTGCTTTACTGGGGTCTTTCTCCAGACGTTTCTCTGTGTTCCGAAGGTTAGGAAGCACTGCCTCCATGGGAGCATGAAGTATAGGCATATCTTTCTTACGCAGGAGAGGAGTGGCGTAGCGACTCACACCATCGATCAGTACTCTGACAGTCTGTGACTGGAGCAAGTCAAGGGCTTCTTGGTCCTGCTTAGACCGAGTGACAGATTTCTCTGTTCTGTTGGGAATCACGTCTGCTTGCCAGAGTCTCTCAACATTTCGGAACAACTCTGTCATCGAGGGTTTAACAGCAATGTGCAGACACTGTTGAGGTTTCACTCTTGCTGGGCCTTGTAAAGACCAACCCAGTCTTGTCTTGACAGCTGCTGGACCTCCAGGTGGACCGAGGCGGACTGGTTCAATCGGAGTGATAAGGTGAGGATGATCTGCTCCGATCAATAACAGTGGACAGGCTTTGTGAATAGGCTGTAATGGTAAGCCTCTCAGATGTCGGTAACGTCGCTGAAGATCTGCAACAGGGTATGAATGTTCGGCTAAGCTCAGTAGTTCTGCCGTGAAGGCTCCCGTTATATTGTAACTCTTGCCAGGCTGGAATGGGGTTGAAATCTGAAAGGACACTGAGGTACCACGAAGCTTAGTGACATCTTGCCTTATAGTTCTCAAAGCCAAGTCCTCTGCCTGGCCTGTAAGTCCCAACCTCCTGGCTGCTGATGTCAACAGCATAGTTCGTTCAGAACCATCATCAAGCACAGCGTAAGTATCTAGGCTCTGTCCCTTATGCTTCAGAATGACTCTGACTACTTTAAGAAGGACACTGCTGAACCCTTGAGGACGGTCTAGGTATAGTTTTTTGCTAGTTGAACTGACCAAACAAGTCCCTTCCTTCACTGGATTAATGTTGATCTCATGGAGGATCTGGAGGTGCTTTCCATTACACAAATGGCAGAGTTTCTTGAGAGTACACTGAGCAGCTCTATGGTTACGCCCACACTTCCAGCATCTGTTGTTAGTCTTAATCCAGTTGATCACTTGGTCTTTGGTTAGGCACTGGAATGTGGCACATTGACTCAGGTAATGCTCTTTACTGTTGCAGTATGGACAGAAAGCGTAGCCTTTGCCTTGACTCTTGGTTGACACTGGTGGCTCTGGGGGAGATGGTTCATTTGAGCTGTGAAATATGGTAGTCTGTCTAACCTTGGCTTTAGTCTCCTTCTGTTGATCCACTCGGGAACGAGCTCTATCTCTCTGGGGCTTATATCCACCAAAGCTCTCTGGATCTTGGCACCAGGATTCAAAATTAAGCCATTTAGCTAGATCAAGAAGCGTGTACACTGAGCCCGGCTCATAACTCATGTGTCTGCGGAAGGATGCTCTTTGTTCTGGAGGGAGCTTGGACAAAAGTCGAGCCACATGGGATCCACAATGCAATTCAATGTCTCCTTCTGTTCCTAATGTCTTAAGGAATCCTACTAGAGCTTGTATCTGAAGAGCGAAGCGTTCAAAGCCTACAGTGTCGCCAGGCTGAACATCTGAGGCATCCATAATGGCTGCAATTTTGCTTAGGGCAAGCTGATGAGGTCGACCGAACCGTTCAGTGAGAGCTGCCATGGTATCTGAGTAGGGAGTGGATGAATTTAAAAAGGAATCAGCGATGAGGCGAGCATCTGTTAACTTTAGGTGATCCACCAAAACCTGGTACTTGAATAGCTCTGTAGCTTCATCAGGTAGCAAGTTATTCAAGGAAAGTTTGAGACGGGCAAATTCACCAGGGTCTCGACGGGTGAAATCTGGAATGGTTGGCTGCGGACCTCTATAAATTATCTCCTGTCTTGTAGTGTTAGTCTGGATCCCAGGAAAGTTAATTGGTGCTGCATGTGGCTGACTAGAGTAAGGGGTAGGAGATGTGGAGATAATAGAAGCTCTCCTTCCTCCTGTTGGCTGCCTTGTGTCTCTATGAGTGTCAACAGTACCTGAGGATATGTGAGCAGCCACATTATCTGGAACAAAGGCATTTGAGTTAGGCCGCACTGAAGGAGCATACTGTGCATAGCTGACTTTAGCTGCAGAAGGATCTGTATTCTTAATTGTAGAAAGGCGGCGCGGTGCAGGAACTGGAAAGGCTCTAGGAGCTGGTGTAGGCACTGGAGAGTCTGACTGTCTGCTTGAAACTCTAGGCGAAGGAACTGGAGGGGTTAATACATGAGACTGTGGCTTAGGAGGAGGAGTTGACCTTTGACTTTGTGACTGGTTAATCAGCATCTCCTGCATGCTTTTCTGTATCTCTATAAGTTGGCTGATCTCTTCCCTCATGGATAACTGAGCAGCACGGAGGCGTCTGTTCTCTTGTTCCAGATCATGCACTGTGCTTTGAATGTCAGGAGGTAAAGAACGTGCATACCGTTGAGGGCTGTGTTCATCTCTCTCACTCCAATGATCTGTGGTAAGGTACCAGGGCTCTGAAGCCAAGCGTGGTGATTCTAAAGAATCAGGTGATCCAACAGCCCCTTCTCTTTGATCATAATGAATACTAGATGCTTGTGGATGGGCCATAGGAATACCTCTGTCCTCATCATCTTGTTGAAAGTGGTTGTGGTGTTGACTGAGGCAGTAGGACATTAGCTCTAGGCAACCCAGCATACTGCAACTCGAAATCTTGTAGGTAGGCTGGCTGACGAACTATACGTCTAGGGCGTGCTCCTTGAACTTGATACTCTGCATTCTGGTCCTCCGACATCATTAGTCCAGTGTAGACACAATATCCGGCTCGAAGGACCAAATTTATTATGAAGATTTGGGTAAGGACTGTATTTGTGCTGGAGTAGGTGGATTTGTATCCGCACTGGTGTGTCGGCAAGAACACATAAGTCACAGTTGAACCAGAGTTTGAGGTTTACTGATGATTCATTTCAAGCAGTAACAGGAAGTGGTAACAGTGAGTGGTCTGAAAATATTAAAGAATAACAATAAGTATTAGATATACAGCTAAATCAATAACATTCACATGTCATAGGCAATCCAGGTTACATTATTAAAGTTATTGCAGTACTTAATCTGTCCACAAGATGGCATCGCGAGCTCACACATGGAAATATGAAAGACGCCATTTTAACGTGTCATTACAGGCAGTAACGGCAGATAAAGAAACTAAAAATAACGTAATATATACAAATATGAGCAAATAGCAATATAAATCACAATCCAGAGATATTACTCACACTATAATGGCACTCAGAAATTAGTTATATATAACATAACAATTGAACTTTGGCGCTTAGGCGCTAATGCGGACTGCCGCGATGGCGGACAAATGAGCCCATGGTTAATCAATAAAGTACACAAATCTGCCTACATACACATCAATAAGTGTACCGGATAATAGGAAACAAACAACTTACTTTCTGGTCATTAACTCGCTCACATAAGTTAACTGCTCAAGGAAAGGATGCAGCAGAGCATTCACAGCTCATCTCTTACTGACTGCGAGGCACTGACTGACGTCATTCAGTAAACTGCGCTCTGATTGGTTGAATACTTCTTAACAGAGTTACTTGTTAGTTAACTATAGTTACTAGAGTGTTAATAATGCATTATTCATTTGTTCCTGTGCAGTTATTCATTTATGAAGGATCAGTATTCTAAAGTGTTACCTCCATCATTATGACTTTGAAAAAAACGCCTTTTCAACATAGTCCAAGTTTGATTTCCACCGATTTCACTCGGGCTTTGGAATTTCAGAATGATCATAGATGCGATGAGGCCGAAGATTATTCCAGTTATGAATGAATTATTCTGTCACAGACTTTTTTAATGCACATGCTTAATAAATTTACTACAAGTTTCTTTTCTAAATATATTTCCATCACGTTTTATGTATTTTGTTGAATTATAAGTATCCACCCCAGGGAGTGTACCAGTTACATTTATTCACATCTTGTGCAGTATATTAAAATGTGCAGACGTAGTTGTTTAAAATTCTGTACTACTTACATTACTGCATGCATAAGTTTTAGAAACCCACTTTAAAAATGACAGAAATGGTAATAATAGATATGTGCCCATATTAGGGCTGTAACGATTCACTCGTTTTCTCGATGCATCGATTATAATTCCTGACGATGCATATGCATCGATCTTGAAACATGTTTTTTGAATCGTGAATCGTTTATTTCGGTCGATAATCGATGTAAAATGTAAATAATCGGATTAATAGCGATTCTATAGTGATTCAGTGCTTTAAAATGTATAAACATTAAATTACTACATGCGCGATTTGATGGAGACGTGCGCCGTCATTTTGCGCCTTCCCTCACAGCTCTCCTTCACAGACACGCGCTGCACTCTTTACCGCCTCTCACTGGATTGCGCTCGCGCTCAGTTCGTAGCCCACGTTTGAGCTCTCCTCAGGACGACCACTGCTGTTCACATGAGGATAGGACAGTTCTCTATTAAGACAACAATAGTCCTGAGTCAGACTGCTCAAGCCATTGATAAAGCTGCCAAGTCATTGCGCGGTCACTACTGTTGAAATAAAACGCTTTTATTGCGTGGAAAAGTCGGAAATGGTTCATTGACATTACCTGAGCAGTTTCAAGGCGCGCATTTATTGCATGATCGGAGCAAACACATAATGTAAGTGTCTAAATGCATACGCACAGTTCAATGAATGATAAATGAAATGATTAACTTAATGTCATTAACTGAATGTGCGAGGAAACTGCTGAAATAACTACAACACTGACATAAGAGCGCGCGGTTTATCAATCAGATGCGCGTTAAAGTTGCGTTCGTTACTATAGCAACAGTAGAAACCCAGCGCGTTTTCTTTCAGAATTACCATAAGGAAAAAGTTCCATATAAAGAGAACAAAGATGGCTTTTATAACTATTCCGTGAAGAAAAGTTAGTTTAAGAGTAGTTGGGAAAGTGCATGATAGTCTCTCCATGTAAGCATTAGTATGTTTAATGTACCTGGAACAGTTTAATAAGGTTGTGTAGCCTTTAACAATATCCTCCACTATATTTAACATGAACTAGGCCTAAAAATACTTTTAAAGCCCTTTTAAAGTTTTGGCTTATGTAAATTTTTCACAAATGCCAATTTTTATAGGCTGTTAAAATAAAGTTATGTAGCATCATTGAGAACTAACATGAACCAACATTAACAATAGACAAAAGGGTTTTTCTGTTTGTTTGTTTGTTTTTGCCCTTACTCTCTGACCCCCTGAAGGCCGCTGTGTAATTCACACCCTGAATAAGACACGTTGAGGGAAGCATTTCAATGTCCCTATAAATGCATTTGAATCGAATTAATCGAATCGCATCGAATTTTAATGTGAATCGTCTCGAATCGAATCGTTCTGAATTTGCAAAAATCGTTCTTGAATCGAATCGAACACCTATGAATCGTGAATCGAATTGAATCGCTGTCTACCCAAAGATTCACAGCCCTACTCTGTGTGTTTATGTAAATCTTCTGTTGCATATTTAAACACCAGACATGAGTCAGTTTATACATTCATCTGATCACTAGAGGGAGAGAAGAACAAACTGTGCTGTGAAACACACCATGATCTCTTCATCTTTAGTGTTGCTTCTGGCAGTAGTATCCTGTAAGTTTAGTCTACTTTTCTGTGTGATGCATCATTTTGTTGCTAAAAAGCTTGTTAACCATCTTTAAACTTCATGCTATTTTACTAACAGCTGTTATTTGATTTGATACAGGTATTCATTCATATGAACTCACTCAGCCTGAGTCTCTGACTGTCCGTCCTGATGCCACTCTAACTATCAACTGTAAAGTCTCATATTCAGTTACTAGTTATGATACAGCCTGGATTCGTCAGCCTGCAGGAAAAGCTCTGGAATGGATTGGAGTGATCTGGAGTGGTGGAAGCTTAGACTACAAGGATTCACTGAAAAGCAAGTTCAGCATCACCAGAGACACCTCCAGTAACACAATAACACTGCAGGGAAATAATATGCAAGCTCAAGACACAGCTGTGTATTATTGTGCCAGAGCATCACAGTGACAGACGTAAACAGCCTCCCTGTACAAAAACACAGCATTGTACATATTAGCGTATTCCTCATGTTTTTTTTCCTCAAATGTTTTTTAACAACAGATTTATAGAACAACAGATTTACATATAAAGTATTATATGTTTCAATATGAAGTCAATAAAATCAGTAATCTCTTCTATGTGTCTCACAACATTGGCTTTGCTTTCTTTAAGATTGCCTAAGCCAGACTCGAAGGAAACTTTAAAAGAGTTTTATGTCTTTGTTTTGACCCTGTGTTTGAGTTTTTAGCCACTGTTTCAACAGCACAGATCTGTGTCTGTCAATGAACTGAAGCACTTTAATCTGTGAGTCTTACAACAGTATTGGCCAAACACCAATAGATGGCAGTAATGCATCACTAGAATTGATATTGTCTTATATTTTATTTTTCTACATTGTTTTTTAGTGGTTTTAAACTTTCAATATTGTGTTATTTAAAAAATGTAAACTACATGCAATAAAATCAAGAATCTGTGGTTTGTTAATTCTCTTTAAACTTTATTTAACCAACAAAAGTACAAAGAAAAGATGAAAGTTGGGACAGAGGCATGTTTACCATTGTGTCACATCACCTTTTCTTTTATTTACACTTTTTAATTGTTTGGGAACTGAGGATACTAATTGTTGAAGTTTTGCAAGTGAAGTTTTTGCCCAATCTCGCCTGACACAAGACAGCTGCTCAACAGTCTGTGGTCATCCTTGTCTGATTCTCCTTTTCATGATGGGCCATATATTTTCAATAGGAGTCAGATCTGGACTGCAGACAGACAGTCAAGCACATCCCCTCTATGGTGTAGAGCGTCTAGAAACCACTCTGTTTCAGCATGTGAAGAATGAAGCCTGACATTGTCTTGCTTCCCAGGAAAGATGTCGTCTTTATGGCAGTTTATGTCTCTGTACAATCCCAGTATACGCCTCCATGTCAATGATTCCTTCACACATATAGTCACCCATACTGTTTGCACTGATGCACCTCCATACCAAGACAGATGTTTGATTTTGCACAAGTCGCTGATGAAAGTCTGGATGGTCCCTTTCGTCTTTGGGACTGAGAACTTAATGCCTGTTTTTTCCAAAAACAAGTTGAAACTTGGACTCATCTGACCACAGCACACATTTCCAATGTTTTTTGGACCATCTGAGATGAGCTCAGGCCCAGAGAACTCGGTGTCATCTCTGTATAGAACTGATGTATAGATTTCTCCTTGTGTAACAGAGATTCAAGTTGCATTTCCTGATGCAGCGGCAGACTGTGTTAAGTGACAGTGGTTTTCCAAAGTACTCCTGAGCCCATGTGGCTATTTCTAACACAGCAGCATGATGGTTTCTCATGCAGTGCCATCTGAGAGCTTGAAGATCACGCACATTTAACAGAGGTCTCTTGCCTGGCCCAACGCGGATAGAAATTTCTCTGGATTCCCTGAATCTTTTCACAATATTATGCATGCAGATGATCAAAGACCTAAATACTTTGCAATCTTGCATTAAGAAATGTGATTTTTGATTTGTCTGACAATTCTGTCATAAAAATTTGGCACAAAGTGGTGAGCCATGACCCATCTTTGCTTGCAAAGACTGAGATGCTCCTTTTATACCCAATCACGATCCCCTCACCTATTACCAATTCACCTGCTTATTGTGGACTGTTTCAAAATTGTTTAACTCTGATATTCTATAACCTTTTCTTTTTATTTTACAAAATATCCCAACTTTTCTGGAAATGGGGTTTGTAGTCATATCTGAATTTCATATTATAATTAAAATCAATTACATTAAAATCCATTAAAGAATTAAAAATGAAAAATAACACAATACAAAAAAATGACTTTTATCTCTAATAATAGAAAAAAAAAAAAAAAAAAGGTCTGTTTATGAAGATCTCAAACATTAACCATTAAAATCTAAATCTGGACCAAACATACGTCAGCCTTTCATACCATCAGTTCTCTGATTTTAATATATGCAAATCACCTTCCTTCTTTAAATGTGTCAATCTTTGTGATCTGAACAGACATCTGAACTCTAGGAACAAAGTCTATCTTTCTGGTTTAAACTAAAATACACCATGTTTAAGAAGATTCTTGTATTTGTAATTCTGGCCGTTTTACCATGTGAGTCACTGCATAAGATAATCATTAAGAGTGCAACAATGTAACATTATAACATGTTTCTAACATTTAATATTGTTTCTTTTTCCACAGGTACTGAATGTCAGACATTCACTCAGTCTGAAACAGTGGTTAAAAAACCAGGAGAGTCTCATAAACTTACATGTACAATAACTGGATTTACATTCAGCAGTCTATATCTACATTGGATCAGACAGAGTCCTGGAAAAGGACTGGAGTGGATTGCATACATCAGCACATCCAGTTCTCCGATCTACTACTCCCAGTCAGTCCAGGGAAGGTTCACAGTGTCCAGAGATGACTCCAGTAGTCAACTGTACCTGCAGATGAACAGCATCAAGACTGAAGACACTGCTGTCTATTACTGTGCTAGAGAGTCACTGTGAATGAGTTCAGGGTCAAACCAATACAAAAACCACTTCCTCATTCACATAAACAGATGATAAATATTAACTTATCAGCTGCATTGCATCACATAAAAATAATCAGTTAGAAAAACTCGTTCTAACATTTTAAAATGGTAATGAAAAAAGTGGGCTATTTTAAATTTCCATTGTTTCCTGCCCCTATTTTGTGTGAATTATGCTTATGCTGCGATACACTATTTCTGGTCTAGGCCATTATTTGACCTGCAGAGGCTCATGACTGCATTTTACTGAATCAAAATCACAGTGACATATAGGCTACTGTAAGCTTCCCTCTGTCATCAAAAAACAAACACACTCATATAAATACTAACTAAACAATATTACACAAGCAGAAGGGCTGTGTCACAGACACGTCAGGTTCCACCATCCACCAATCCCAGTGCACTCAATCACCCGAATACTAATCACCGCCACCTGTACCTCACCATCACTGCAATCACCAGCACTATAAGGATCCCACACTCACACACACTCTTTGTCCGGTCTTGTTTGCATAAAACTTACCTGTATGCTTACCTTAAGGACTACAAGCGATCTACTTACTTGTCTCCAGCATCTCCTGTACAGGGATGGGCAGTATTTATGATACATGTATTTCCAATACGTATTTCAAATATAAAATAGTATTTTGTAATTTTTATTTGATAGGGTTGATGAAAATGGCTTTGTATTTTGTATCAAAATACTTTAGTGTTTTGTATTTTTGTATTTTTAAAATACTGTAAAATACTTTGTAAGAAGTCTACATGATGACATCATAAAATTGCGGCCTCTGATTGGTGCTTACTCAATAGTTTGCAGAGACTTGCTGCGATCAGAACAGAAAATTGATCCATATGGAAGAAGGTGGTCAAGAAACATGCAGGCTGCCAGCTTTCCATCAATTTTTAGCATGAATTTCTATAATTTTTAACAGTTCATGTTAAGTTTTGGTGTTCATTTTGGTAGGCTAAATAGTATACCAATTTATAATGTTCTTGAAAACATTACCGAGCAGCAACCCCCTGTATTTATGATTAACAATTAAATGATTAATTGGTTAAAAACTAGTTGCTATGAATACAGGAGCCATCAGTTGTCTTCTTATAAATGAGTTGTTGTCACTGAGTCAGTGTTGCTGATGCAAAGTAGGCCCTTCGTTACCAAACACCAAGTAACTAAATTAGGATACAATTATGAGTCATTTGCAAACATTATACGGTTGATTACTTTAAAACTAAACTTTATCTGGGAGATCACAGGGATATGTGAATATTTGATGCCACAATATTTTTGCCTTTAAAGATCGCTAATTCAAAACAAAGGCGAAGCTCGATGACACCTTGATTTCACGGAATCATGGGATGTATTGTCTTCACGTCTACAGCCGGTGGAAAAGAATTGGGACAGAAATCATGTTTATGGAGAGATTATTAACGTACTGTAGTGTGAAGCAGAGCAGGACTGAATGCTGTGAGAGCAGTAACGAGCCCACGGGAGCGATTACTAATAAGAGATGAGTGCAACACACGGCTCGACAGCAGCGGATCTTTTATTATGCCACAGTCGCCGCTTCCGCTTCTTCCGGTCATGTGCACGTAGGGTAAAGCAGCGCTGCTTATCATATTAGATACATTTGTGTGTTGAAAGTTGTTATGATGCTACTCTGTGCGTTCGCTCAGCAGCTACTATGAGACACTTGATGCACACTGCAGTAAAATAGATCAATATTAGTCATGATAAAACATGGTACTCGCGATAAATCAAGAAAACGAGATTCAAACAAAAAGACTTAGGGCCAGATTTACTAACAGCTTGTGCCAGCGCAAACCCTCTTTTGGCGTTAAAAAACTACTGTCGGGATTTACTAAAGACACGCAGTGTAAAATTAGCGCTGAAAATGCATGGACTGAGTTGTGTTTGCGGCTGACCTTATCGCATATGCATTTTTAGGAGATTCCCTTTCATATGCAAAACTTATGGGAGGAGAGTGTTTAAATGAATCACACAATGCGATTTACTAATGTTTGCGTCAATTTACTGGTATTTACACCATTATTTAACGCCCTAAAAAAGCACGTCTGAACCCATTTTGTGACATGGCTGCAATTGTTGCTGTTAGGAGGAGACACCGCAGAGAACAGAGAGCGCTTGGTAGAAGGATTATTAATTTCTTTGAAATGCCAGAGTAAGACCTTATCCGAATATATCATTTGCCAAGCTATGTTGGCTTATATGCCAACATGGCTTGTCAAACTATATTATACAGTATATGTGTACGTGTTTGTCAGATTACATGTTAAGTTGGTAATGATGTCATTGATAGGCGACACACGGACACGGTGTGTGTCCTGGTTAAAATTGCTTTAGAATTTCTTGGAAAGATTTGGGATAATGTAAGTACACAAGACAACAAAAAATATAACATTGTTTTAGTGGTTTTTGAATATTTTATATATATCTAATATATCTAAAAATCCTACATATTGTGCCTTTAACTGGTTGCATATGTCAGATTTATTGCATGACTCAGGCAGAGAAAAGCTGTTGCTATCAAACATTGTGTACTTAATCAACTGAGTCAGTGTAATGGTGAAGGGATCGATCAAATGGGCCAACTGATGGAAAATTTCATGCTCCCTTGTAAAAGTATTTTATAGTATTTTCAAAATACAAAAATATAGTAGTTTATTTTGATACATGGTGTGGCTGCTGTATTTTGTAGTTTATTTTGATACATTTAAAATTGAGGTATTTGGTATTTTATTTTAAAATACATTTTGATGTATTTTTGCCCATCCCTGCTCCTGTACTCCTTGTGTACATTCCCATCTGTGTGTGAGTGTTTCCTGTCTCCAGTCTCCAAAGTCTCCAGCGTCATTCAAGTTCTCCAACCCTGCGATCACAAAAGGACAGTATTACTTCTCTGCATTCAATCCATCAACTATACTTCACATTATACTCACCTGCACAACTGCTTAACTCTGCTGGTATCAATAAACGTCACTGTTTGTTTACTCCTGCCTCCGACCCTTCTGTGTTGTAACAGGCTGTTGCTATCAGCACAGCTGTGATTAATAATCACAGACGTGATTATAGGCCAATTCAGAACAAAGTCACAATTGTGATATTGATTTTTATACAATAGTTTGATAAACATTAAGATATAATAAGATATAATATTAAGAAACATACATTTTAGACAGATACTTTGCCTATTTTCACTGTATCACTGAAGATATTTCCAAACGAAGCCACAACAGAATTAACCACCACACCTCAGAGCAACACACAATAGTGGAGTTTACTTCCTGAATGAATCAGTGTTTTTGAATGAATAGGTTGAATGAATGACTCAATGATTCACTCATAAACACAGTAATTTGTCGCCACCTACTGGTGTAACGATTTACCCTGCAGAAAGAGTCACCGCTCTCCCCCACCACTAATGCAATCTAGTCCATCTGGATCGTGGAAATACATGATAAAACGGAAATCAAATTCTAAGAACACCATTTTTTGTATAATTTGATTTAGCTAACATAATTATTATCTTTATTTCTCTTTCAAAAACATGAAATGATTTCCACATAAACAAACTGCTTTTAACAGGTACAGAGGTCATTAGCTCTGATGACAGTTGAATCCATTTGTTCACTGTAATTGACAATTCACAGACTTTTTGAATGAATAAAATATAGAACATTTGAACATACTGACATCTGCAGAACTGTATGCAAATAATCTTTCTCCTCCTCTTTATTTGATGATTAAGAGGAAAAGAAACAGCTTGCTCTCACACTTCTCAAACCATGGTCTCCTCATCTCTCTGGTTGTTTCTACGGTCGTGTCTCTCGTAAGTCTCCATTGTTTCTATAGAAATACTTCATAATAAAAAATTCTTAAACGTGGTTATATAAAATGTTTTAATTTCTCTAACATGTCAGGCCATATTTGTTTCTGTGGTCTTAAGGCCTGGTCAGGTTTTGACTCTGTCCTGTAAGATCTCTGGATATTCAATGACTGACAGCAGCTACTGCACTGGCTTCATACGACAGGCTGCAGGAAAAGCTCTGGAATGGGTTGGAGAGATATGTTATAGCGGTAACACATATTACAGTGATAAACTGAAAAAGTAGTTCCCTTTCGATACTTCACTCTCACTGCGTATGGGGAAAAGTCTCCCTTTTTCCCCGTCACTGAAGCCTTTTTCAATAACGCAGTGTAACTGCACCGTCATTGGTTCACGTTCCGTTTCTTAAGGGGTTCTAGGCGATTAAATCCACCTCGTCCCCTTACTGTGCCCACTTGGAACCTTTCTCTGGTCCTCAGGGCCCTAAAGGGCAAACCCTTTGAGCCGCTGCATTCAGCTGACCTCAGGTCCCTGACGCTAAAAACTGCTCTGCTCTGCTACAGGCCCTCTCTGTGAGCCCTGCATGCCTCGAATTCAGACCTAATGATTCTAAGGTCATTCTGAAACCCAGGCATGGCTACATTCCCAAAGTGCTCTCAACTCCGTTTAGAGCTCAGGTCATCTCACTTACCGCTCTTCCTTCCTCTACGGATGAACGAGAGCTGGAATTACTCTGCCCTGTCAGGGCATTGAGGACCTATGTGGAGCGATCTCAGCCTTTCAGGCAGTCGGATCAGCTCCTTGTTTGTTTTGGTGGCCGCACCAAGGGGTCTCCGGTCTCAAAACAACGTCTCTCACGTTGGATAGTCGACGCCATTAATCTGTGTTACTCCTCCCTGGGTGCTGAATGCCCCATAGGAGTCAGAGCTCATTCCACTAGGGGAATGGCTTCCCCATGGGCTTGGTCCAACGGAGTTTCCATAAAAGACATCTGTGAGGCGGCCGGCTGGTCTTCACCGTCCACTTTTGTCAGGTTCTACCATCTTGATGTCCCGACCTTACAAGCTCGGGTTCTTTCAGTGTGATTGGCGGCCCCTTATGAGTTCCGCCCCACGCCGTTACAGGATTCATTTCCTTGTAGTGTAACAAGGGGTACGGCGGCTTTGCCTTCTTGCTTGTTTCCCTGGTCCCCTCCCGGCATCCGAAACAAGTTTTGTCGTTCCCTGCCGTGGCACGGCGCGGTTGAATTCGTTCCCCATACGCAGTACGAGTGAAGTATCGAAAGGGAACGTACTCGGTTATTAACGTAACCTCGGTTCCCTGAGGTACGGAACGAGTACTGCGTTACTTGCCGTGCCACGAGGCTGCGGCTCAGAGTCGTCGCTTCAGTCGATTGGCACTGATATCCTATGGCGAAACGCCTGCTTATATAGCACTTTACCCCGCCCATTTCGGCGGGAAAGTTTGCGCGCTTTCTCGCCATAGGTCGCGCAGCTATGCCGCGCCGCCATTGGTTCAACAACTTGTCTATGAGTGAACCAATGACGGTGCAGTTACACTGCGTTATTGAAAAAGGCTTCAGTGACGGGGAAAAAGGGAGACTTTTCCCCATACGCAGTACGAGTGAAGTATCTCAGGGAACCGAGTACGATTTCAAATTACCAGAGACACTTCCAGCAATAAATATCAGTTTTACAGCCAAACAAATATTTGAGAAATGAGCTGCAGACCTTTCTTTGCTGCTGTAACAACAAAGTTATGACAGAGTTTCATCTCAACGCAATCATCTTTTTTAGCAGCTGTGTGAGGCCAGCTACTGTGCGCTTATGCTGATTATTAATATTCAACATTGTTAGCAGTGGCGTAGCAAGTCAGCCTCGGGCCCATATGCAAACATTTTTAAGGGGCCCCTTCGGTCTATATGGGCTCCTCCATCATTATGACTTTGAAAAAAACAGCTTTTCAACATAGTCCAAGTTTGAATTCAACCGATTTCACTCGGGCTTTGGAATTTCAGAATGATCATAGATGTGAATAATAAGTATCCACCCCAGGGAGTGCAGTTACATTTATTCACATCTTGTGCAGTATATTAAAATGTGCAGACGTAGCCGTTTAAAATTCTGTACTACTTACATTACTGCATGCATAAGTTTCAGAAAGCCAATTTATAATGACAGAAATGCGAATACCGGTCAATAATAGATATGTGCCCATATGCATGTGCATACCCTGCATGCCCAGACGCTACGCCACTGATTGTTAGCTAAGCTTATTCAATAACAAGACAGGCACCGTTACAGGTCCATTGCTGAAACCAGATCAGACAATCTGCATGCTAATTTTACAACATAAAATTTATTTAAATTCACTGAACAGGTGAGAAAAGCAAGTGTTTCTGATGATGACCCAACAGAAACATACATTATTACTGCTGTTGTTGCTGTCAGATGTAACATCAATAAAATAATAACACAAATATAATAAATATATGCAATAAATAACACTAAATCTCTAAGACATATGTTTAAACTTTAATAAGCATAAATGCTCTGATCACGACCAGTTCAATCAAAGAATACTTAATTTTACATTTTGATAGTTTGAATCACTTACAGTCACAATAAACTGTTTATATTTTCTGTTAATGATCTTCAACCATATCAATAATAACTAAAAGTTCAGGACAGTGTGATGATGCCTCTTCATGTAATCCCAATATTCTTGTTGTTTGAGCTTGTGGAGTTGATTATTATCTCTGTGTGTTTATGTAAATCTTCTGTTGCATATTTAAACACCAGACATGAGTCAGTTTATACATTCATCTGATCACTAGAGGGAGAGAAGAACAAACTGTGCTGTGAAACACACCATGATCTCTTCATCTTTAGTGTTGCTTCTGGCAGTAGTATCCTGTAAGTTTAGTCTACTTTTCTGTGTGATGCATCATTTTGTTGCTAAAAAGCTTGTTTACATTCTTTAAACTTCATGCTATTTTACTAACAGCTATTATTTAATTTGATACAGGTATTCATTCATATGATCTTACTCAGCCTGAGTCTCTGACTGTCCGTCCTGATGCCACTCTAACTATCAACTGTAAAGTCTCATATTCAGTTACTAGCTCTGATACAGCCTGGATTCGTCAGCCTGCAGGAAAAGCTCTGGAATGGATTGGATTGATCAGCTCTGGTGGAAGCTTAGCCTACAAGGATTCACTGAAAAGCAAGTTCAGCATCACCAGAGACACCTCCAGTAACACAATAACACTGCAGGGAAATAATATGCAAGCTCAAGACACAGCTGTGTATTATTGTGCCAGACAGACACAGTGAGAGACGCAAACAGCCTCCCTGTACAAAAACATCATCATATTCACATTAGGGTATTTATCATTTTGTCCTCAAAAGTTCAAAACCAATTTTCATAAAATGTTCATCATTCACAGCTGATATTCAGAATATTGATATTCTGATTGATATTCATATTGTAGCAGTTGTTCTTCCTGCATGATTTGAAATGGCAGACATTCCATTCTTATTTTTTCTCCTGATGTGTTTAACTAGTACGTATCACTATTTCATGTTATATTATTATTTAATTCTGCCTCCAGAATTTATTAATGGGTGTACTGCACTGTAAAAAATTACCGTGATTTTAACAGTAAAAGACTGTAAAAATGCTGCGGTGAAAAACTGTTAATTGGTTTACAGAAAGTTTCCGTACTATATACGGTGAATAACTGTAATAGATCTAACGGTACATTTAATGTAATTTTACGGTAAAATACCGTTACCGTTTTTTGAAAGTGAAAAATAACAATTCATTGTAAAATTTACAGTGAAAAACCATAAATTGACATTCCCACAATTCCCTGCGTGACACTTCACATTTGATATAGTTTTTCTTATTTTTTTCTAATCAGTTATGTACATTAGGGTTTTATGTTACATCTAATGTTGTTAAATAAATGTTTATTGCATTTTTAAAATTTCATGCATGTTACCATGATGGTGTTTAGTGTGTGTGTGAATGACCCTGTGTGCTCCTTCTATGTATTAGTATTGTCCTCCTCAGCTTGTGGAAAAGCTGCTTGTGATGAACTTTGATTCATCATGTGACTCTCATCACCACTGTGTTTGGTGACTGTCAGTGTATTATAAAGGTACAAAACAGATATTAGTACTTCATTAGGTTGGTAAATTAACATTATATCAGTTAATGAAATATGTTATTTTATATATATTGTTCTGGTAACTACAGCTGCCGGTATTTTTCCGTAGAAACAACGGGATTTTTTTTACAGTGTGTATGTGATACTGTGGACCGGTCATTATAACTTTCAATTGTTTTAGGTTTTAATGGTCAGAGCCTGGAGTCCATCCCATCAAGTTCTGTTACCAAAAAGCCTGGAGAAATTTTGAACCTTTCCTGTAGAGGATCTGGATTTGATTTTGGACAATACGGCATGCACTGGATCAGACAGCCAGCAGGGAAAGCATTGAACTGGATAGGGACTATCTGGTATGATGCCAGTAAAACAGTGTATGCAAAAAGTGTTGAGGGACGAATAGAGATCACCAGAGATAATTCAAACAGCGTGGTGTATCTGAAACTCTCCGGTCTGACAGCAGAGGATTCAGCTGTTTATTACTGTGCAAGATATACACTATAATGCATAAAAGCACTGGGCTGTACAAAAACATGTCAGGGAGGAAAATGGGCAAGAAAAAACAACAAACAAACAGCAGATGACGCTGGAGCACAGTACAACTTTGATCCAAAGAAACAGACACACCTTCTGCTGAAGGATAAAATACATAAGCTATATAAGAATATAAACTATTTAAATGCCCTTATCACTGAGCCTGACATATATGCCCTGAATGATCTTGAGAGAATATATTGAAAACAACAACAAAATTAATTAATTAATAATTAAATGTTAATAATTAACTAATCATTAATAAAAAATGTGTTTACTGTTCATATCACATACAATATTATAATATCATTTCCTAATAGCACATCATTACTGCAAACACTGTCCTCTGAAAGAAATTTAAATAATACAAAAATCATATATAGAAATACATAGATACATATTTTCTGGGTTGCATCTGCAGAACTGTATGCAAATAATCTTTCTCTTCCTATTTATTTGATGATTAAGAGGAAGAAGCAGCTTGCTCTCTCATTTCTCAAACCATGGTCTCCTCATCTCTCTGGTTGTTTCTGCTGCTAGCAGCTGTTTCTCGTAAGTCTTCATAGTTTCTATAGAAACCCTTAAAATTAAAATGACTTACTGTATATATGTTTATACAAAATGTTTTAATTTCTCTAACATGTTAGGCCATATTTGTTTCTATGGTCTTAAGGTCTGGTCAGGTTTTGACTGTCCTGTAAGATCTCTGGATATTCATTGACTGACAGCAGCTACTGCACTCACTGGATATGACAGGCTGCAGGAAAAGCTCTGGAATGGGTCAGAAGAATATGTTATAGCGGTAACACATATTACAGCGATAAACTGAAAAGTAGATATCAAGTTAGCAGAGACACTTCCAGCAGCACAGTGACTCTACAAGGACAGAATATGCAGACTGAGGACACAGCTGTGTATTACTGCGCCAGAGAGTCACAGTGACACAAACCACAAGCAGCTTTGTTCAAAAACATCTTGAATGAAAAGAATAAGAGAAAGTCCCCATATAGGAATATAACTTTTTTTTTCTTCTGAATGACATAATTTATTTATTTATTTATATTGCACAAGTGTGAAACATCAGTGTTTTCCAGCCAAACAAAAATTTGAGAAATGAGCTGCAGACCTTTCTCTGTTGGTCTAACCCTGCTGTAAACTAAGACAAGTGGGTTCAATTAGATTAAATAACATTTTTTACTTAAATGCAACTAGTTCATTAGAAGCAACAATTGTTATTTATTTATATATTTATTTAGTTGTGTGCAGTCACAGTAAAGTTATTAATCTTTAATGAGAATACAGCTGATATTACAACAGAGGGCACTGTCTGCCTTTGTGATTCTCAGTCCAGCAGATCAGAGATACTGTAAGATTAATGAAATGGCCTTTTTATTTATTTGTTTTTTTTCTGGCTTCATTTTTAAGCAATGAAACATATAGCTAATTTTTAAAACTTAAAATGTATTGCAATTCAGTGAACAAGAGATAAAAGCAGTTTCTGATGTTGGTCCAGAAATGTAATAATAATAATAATAATAATAATAATATAAGCAAGACAAAATTAAAAAAGCTTCATTCTTTCAAATCTGATTTTTTCCTCACTATATTTAAGTACTGCATGATTCAGTGTGATACTGGAAATATTCAGTCAAAAAATACTTCCTTCATTTTACATTTCGATAGTTTGAATCACTTACAGTCACAATAAACTGTTTATATTTTCTGCTAATGAACTTCAACCATATCAATAAAAACTAAAAGTTCAGGACAGTGTGATGATGCCTCTTCATGTAATCCCAATATTCTTGTTGTTTGAGCTTGTGGAGTTGATTATTAGCTCTGTGTGTTTATGTAAATCTTCTGTTGCATATTTAAACACCAGACATGAGTCAGTTTATACATTCATCTGATCACTAGAGGGAGAGAAGAACAAACTGTGCTGTGAAACACACCATGATCTCTTCATCTTTAGTGTTGCTTTTGGCAGTAGTATCCTGTAAGTTTAGTCTACTTTTCTGTGTGATGCATCATTTTGTTGCTAAAAAGCTTGTTAACCATCTTTAAACTTCATGCTATTTTACTAACAGCTGTTATTTGATTTGATACAGGTATTCATTCATATGAACTCACTCAGCCTGAGTCTCTGACTGTCCGTCCTGATGCCACTCTAACTATCAACTGTAAAGTCTCATATTCAGTTACTAGTGAACATACAGCCTGGTTTCGTCAGCCTGCAGGAAAAGCTCTGGAGTGGATTGGCTGGATCAGCTCTGCTGGAGGCTTAGCCTACAAGGATTCACTGAAAAGCAAGTTCAGCATCAGCAGAGACACCTCCAGTAACACAATAACACTGCAGGGAAATAATATGCAAGCTCAAGACACAGCTGTGTATTATTGTGCCAGATATTATACACAGTGACAGACGCAAACAGCCTCCCTGTACAAAAACATCATCATATTCACATTAGGGTATTGATCATTTTGTCCTCAAAAGTTCAAAACCAATTTTCATAAAATGTTCATCATTCACAGCTGATATTTATTTGATGACATTAAAATGTCTGTACACTGAATCTGTTAGAAAAACAACAATTACCTAATAAATAAAACATAATTAACTAAAATAACTGTCATTAAATGATTAAAGCATTATTTGTTAATAGAAAGTCAATGAAATCCATCACCTCTTGCATCTCTTTGCTTTCATCAGGTTATAAAGTCTGTTGGTCAGTAAAGTTCAGTTTTGAGCTTGTTTTGACCCAGTGTTACTGTTGTCTCAGAGGAGCGATTGGAGTTTTCAGTCACTGATTGAGCAGCACTAATAATTATTTAGAAAGATAAAATTAACATGCACCTGTTTCCACACGAGATTTATTTATTTTTTATTCTCTTTTCTGTTGATTCAGTTATCAAGCAGCATGAATGAATATCATGTTATCTAGTTGACTGCAAACAGCATGAGCATGTGTGATCAACAAACAAAAAATAAAATGCAGAAAAACTTTTCTTATTGTGTATTGTGACATATAACAGTGAACAGAAAGGTACATATTCACATTCACGTCATACTGTTCTTAAATAGTTTAGTCCTTCAGCCATGATTGTATCTTGTGACCCTCCAATGCAAATCAAACACTCCTGTATGTTTGTTCAGTATTTATGTGCTTCTGATTGGATCTGGAGCGTTACATCACCACTTTCAAGATGAAGAGTTCACTCTGCTTACTGCTGCTCTCATTCAGCGTACACCGTGAGTTTTCTCATGAAACACATTTCTATTGTCAGTTCTAATACATATATGTTTCAAATGAAATAAGTCATTTCAATCTTTCTTTTAGGTTTAAAATGTCAAAGTATGGAGTCCATTGAAAGCACGGTTCAGAAAAAGCCTGGAGAAACTCTGACTCTGTCCTGTAGAGGATCCGGGTTCAGCTTTAGCTGCTGTAGCATGCACTGGATCAGACAACAAGCTGGAAAACCTCTTGTGTGGATTGGACGTGTTTATAGTGATGGTAACAGCCATGACTACGCCGAAGCCTTCAACAGACGAACTGAAATCACCAGAGATAATTCAAAGAATATGGTATATCTGAAACTGTCGGGCCTGACAACAGAAGACTCAGCCACATATTACTGCGCAAAACAAACACAGTGACACAAAGTTCTTGAACGGCTGAACAAAAACCACTTGAGTGTTTCATCTCTTGTCACTAGAGTTCAACAGGTGGCAGCAGAGAATAAAAAATCCATAAAATACAGCCTAATGAGAAGATATACCATCTGTCACAGCATTATTAAAGCCTATTACAGTTAAATTTACAGTGAAGTTCACTATAAAAGCTCTAACATCACACAGCACAAAGGCATATCTGACTCCTTTAACACAACACATATTTTTGATACGTAGATTTGTGGTAGTGGCTACACATTTTACAGTGACAAACTAAAAATATGTTTTAATTAAAAGTGAAAGTGACTCTACAAGGGCAAAATGTAATAATGAATATGAGCATCTTACTGTGAATACAGTAATAAACAACAAGCAGTTATAAAACATCTTGAATGAAAAGAAAAATCCTCTGAATATAAAAATGCAAGAGTTGATTCAAGTGTTTCAAGTGATTTTTATTTTCTGAGTTCACAAGTTTTCTTCATTATTACAGGCAAAATCGAGGCCTTTAGTCTTTCAGATGCAGGTTCAACAGAACCAGATTACTGACCTACTGCTTTTGTTGCTTTCCAATACCAATATTAGTTTTATCAACACCTGAATTAAAAGAATTAAAGTAGATGGAGATATATAAAATGTTCAGTGTTTTTGACAAGACACAAGCTTGATGTCATAAAATTCTCTATGAGAGAATAAATGATATGAACATAAATGTAGCATAAATATTTTTTAGCATGTGGAGTTGATTATTAGCTCTGTATGTTTATGTAAATCTTCTGTTGCATATTTAAACACCAGACATGAGTCAGTTTATACATTCATCTGATCACTAGAGGGAGAGAAGAACAAACTGTGCTGTGAAACACACCATGATCTCTTCATCTTTAGTGTTGCTTCTGGCAGTAGTATCCTGTAAGTTTAGTCTACTTTTCTGTGTGATGCATCATTTTGTTGCTAAAAAGCTCGTTAACCATCTTTAAACTTCATGCTATTTTACTAACAGCTATTATTTGATTTGATACAGGTATTCATTCATATGAACTCACTCAGCCTGAGTCTCTGACTGTCCGTCCTGATGCCACTCTAACTATCAACTGTAAAGTCTCATATTCAGTTACTAGTTATAGTACAGGCTGGATTCGTCAGCCTGCAGGAAAAGCTCTGGAATGGATTGGATTGATCTGGTATGATGGAGACCTAGCCTACAAGGATTCACTGAAAAACAAGTTCAGCATCACCAGAGACACCTCCAGTAACACAATAACACTGCAGGGAAATAATATGCAAGCTCAAGACACAGCTGTGTATTATTGTGCCAGAGAATCACAGTGACAGACGCAAACAGCCTCCCTGTACAAAAACATCACTATATTCACATTAGGGTATTGATCATTTTGTCCTCAAAAGTTCAAAACCAATTTTCATAAAATATTCATCATTCACAGCTGATATTTATTTGATGACATTAAAATTCTCTCCATCCATGAATAAAATCCATCACCTCTTGCATCTCTTTGCTTTCATCAGGTTATAAAGTCTGTTGGTCAGTAAAGTTCAGTTTTGAGCTTGTTTTGACCCAGTGTTACTGTTGTCTCAGAGGAGCGATTGGAGTTTTCAGCCATTGATTGAGACACACTAATAATTATTTAGAAAGATAAAATTAACATGCACCTGTTTCCACACGAGATTTATTTATTTTTTATTCTCTTTTCTGTTGATTCAGTTATCAAGCAGCATGAATGAATATCATGTTATCTAGTTGACTGCAAACAGCATGAGCATGTGTGATCAACAAACAAAAAATAAAATGCTGAAAAACTTTTCTTATTGTGTATTGTGGACATATAACAGTGAACAGAAAGGTACATATTCACATTCACGTCATACTGTTCTTAAATAGTTTAGTCCTTCAGTCATGATTGTATCTTGTGACCCTCCAATGCAAATCAAACACTCCTGTATGTTTGTTCAGTATTTATGTGCTTCTGATTGGATCTGGAGCGTTACATCACCACTTTCAAGATGAAGAGTTCACTCTGCTTACTGCTGCTCTCATTCAGCGTACACCGTGAGTTTTCTCATGAAACACATTTCTATTGTCAGTTCTAATACATATATGTTTCAAATGAAATAAGTCATTTCAATTTTTCTTTTAGGTTTAAAATGTCAAAGTATGGAGTCCATTGAAAGCACGGTTCAGAAAAAGCCTGGAGAAACTCTGACTCTGTCCTGTAGAGGATCCGGGTTCAGCTTTAGCTGCTGTAGCATGCACTGGATCAGACAACAAGCTGGAAAACCTCTTGTGTGGATTGGACGTGTTTATAGTCATGGTAACAGCCATGACTACGCCGAAGCCTTCAACAGACGAACTGAAATCACCAGAGATAATTCAAAGAATATGGTATATCTGAAACTGTCGGGCCTGACAACAGAAGACTCAGCCACATATTAGGCCCAATCCCAATTCTACCCCTTACCCCTTCCCCTTTGTTTCGCGCGTTCACGTGAAGGGGTAGGGGTGTCCCAATTCTCATTTGGTTGGAGGGGAAGGGGTAGGGGGAAGGGCCAGGTAGCCCTTCAAACGAAGATTTTTCGGGACCACACTTCAGACGAAGGGGTATGATAAATTTCCAACATGGCCGACCGAGCGAGCAGAGAGACCCATAAATGTAAGTATTTTTTTACGGTAAACAGTATTTTAGTAATAAATAATCACTTGTTTTATGTTGCCTTTAATCTTGTGTTCATGTATACGGTTATGTTCTCCGAAAAAAGATTTGTTAAAATCGCTATGAAAAAAGTTTGCTAATGTTTTTTACTTTATGATAGTTCCACAACATATTTTTTATATTTTATTGAAACCCGCGTTGATTTGACAACATAAATTCAAATCCGGTGGCAGCTAACTTGTCTTTTTGCCGCATGCCTGATTAATGTATTGTTTTGTTGTGGTTACGTCCATAAATACGTGTAAGTTACATGATATAAACAAAAAGTGCATTCAGTTTGCGTGCTTATTCATCAGTATTGTATGTTCTGTATCAACCAGGGACTCCTGAGGAAACACGCAGGCTCGTCTCCTTTGTCTTATGCGAAGAACTGAAGACAAATGCAAAAAAAATAGCTGTCGCCCAAGCAACAGAGATCACTACAGCTATCGATGGCATCTTAAGGCTTTTTTTTTAGCGCGACCCTTTTTATTAACGAGACCCATAAGCATATACAACTATGTAGCTAAACAAGCCAAAACGAATTATTAAAAACGAAACTGAAGGTAAACCTGCGTTGCTCTCATAGTGGTTAACGTTACCTCTCTCTTTTGGTGAAGTGGAGCAGCTGCTCTTGCTGAATGGCACGGATTGCACTATGGACTATTGTAACTTTTGTATATTTTATTTTTTTAACAGTATTTTATTTTTTATAACGAACAAGCTGCGATGTCAGGTTTCCACTGCTTTGTTGTGTGTGTGTGAGGCGCGGGCGCGATCAAACAGCTGTCTTTGCAGGGGACTTGCCTCATCGTCATGGCAACGGTTCGTGGCCAGGTCAGATTACGTCAGAGTTTGTTGCCGTCTGTTGGAAAACTGTTCACACCGCGCAGACATTCCACGACCCGACAAACGCCGATTAAACATGTTCAGTCGGGTGAAAACCGACTCCGACCAACGCCAACAGGGGTATCACACCGATCCAACAAACTCCAACAGACTAGTTTGTTGGCTGTTGTCGGTGCGGTGTGAATTGGCCTTTATTAGAAGTGTGTGATAAACATCGGCGCATCTATGACGTAGGAGCTAGTGACGACTTATGATGACGTGTAACGGTCTAGTAGTGGTGTCCCATTTCTTAGGGGAATATTTTCAGCCCTACCCCTTGACACTCTGTTTCAAGGGGCAAGGGGAAGGGGTAGGCGTAGGGGTAGGAGTAAGGGGAAGGGGTATAAAATAGAATTGGGATTGGGCCTTACTGTGCAAAACAAACACAGAGACACAAAGTTCTTGCATGGCTGAACAAAAACCACTTGAGTGTTTCATCTCTTGTCACTAGAGTTCAACAGGTGGCAGCAGAGAATAAAAAATCCATAAAATACAGCCCAATGAGAAGATATACCATCTGTCACATCATTATTAAAGCCTATTACAGTTAAATTTACAGTGAAGTTCACTATAAAAGCTCTAACATCACACAGCACAAATGCATATCTGACTCCTTTACCACAACACATATTTTTGATATGTAGATTTGTGGTAGTGGCTACACATTTTACAGTGACAAACTAAAAATATGTTTTAATTAAAAGTGAAAGTGACTCTACAAGGGCAAAATATAATAATGAATATCAGCATCTTACTGTGAATACAGTAATAAACAACAAGCAGTTCTAAAACATCTTGAATGAAAAGAAAAATCCTCTGAATATAAAAATGCAAGAGTTGTTTCAAGTGCTTTTTATTTTCTGAGTTCACAAGTTTTGCTTCATTATTACAGGCAAAATCGAGGACTTTAGACTTTCAGATGCAGGTCCAACAGAACCAGATTACTGACCTACTGCTTTTGTTGCTTTCCAATAGACCAATATTCGTTTTATCAACACCTGAATTAAAAGAATTAAAGTAGATGGAGACATATAAAATGTTCAGTGTTTTTGACAAAACACAAGCTTGATGTCATAAAATTCTCTATGAGAGAATAAATGATATGAACATAAATGTAGCACAAATATTTTTTTTAGCATGTGGAGTTGATTATTAGCTCTGTGTGTTTATGTAAATCTTCTGTTGCATATTTAAACACCAGACATGAGTCAGTTTATACATTCATCTGATCACTAGAGGGAGAGAAGAACAAACTGTGCTGTGAAACACACCATGATCTCTTCATCTTTAGTGTTGCTTCTGGCAGTAGTATCCTGTAAGTTTAGTCTACTTTTCTGTGTGATGCATCATTTTGTTGCTAAAAAGCTTGTTAACCATCTTTAAACTTCATGCTATTTTACTAACAGCTGTTATTTGATTTGATACAGGTATTCATTCATATGAACTCACTCAGCCTGAGTCTCTGACTGTCCGTCCTGATGCCACTCTAACTATCAACTGTAAAGTCTCATATTCAGTTACTAGCTCTGATACAGCCTGGATTCGTCAGCCTGCAGGAAAAGCTCTGGAATGGATTGGCTGGATCAGCTCTGGTGGAAGCTTATACTACAAGGATTCACTGAAAAGCAAGTTCAGCATCACCAGAGACACCTCCAGTAACACAATAACACTGCAGGGAAATAATATGCAAGCTCAAGACACAGCTGTGTATTATTGTGCCAGAGAATCACAGTGACAGACACCAACAGCCTCCCTGTACAAAAACATCTTTATCACCATTATTACAAATTATTTTTCTATAAAAATTGGATCACCCCCTCAATGTATTTTCTTACCCACTGGCTGCATCGGAAATTGCATATTCTTCTTCCAATACCTGCAAATGCTGTCTCTCCACTTGACCACTTGTCTACTTACAGACTTACAGACTTGTTTCCTATATTTGGTGAAAGTGTTGGTTGTGTAGACCTTTTGATTATTCAGTGAGACACAATTACAACATAGTGCTGTAAAATTGTAAGTAAAGTTTTTACAGAGCTATATTTGCACTTTTTGTACATTTAACACATAATACATTGTACATTTAAGTAAGTGTCGGTCCCTAAGCAACAGACAGCACAATTTAGTAATGGTGATGTTTCTAATTAAGTGTATTTTTATAAAATATATATACTCATCCTTGCACCAATTACATGTGTAACACTTTACATTTTACTACCAAATTATGTGTAATATCTAATTAATTTAACTTTCTGCAGTTCTCGGCACGGTTGTCTAAGCTGAATTGTGCTGGTAGAATCCATGATGTGACGTCGCCACTCAGGATTGGTCACTCGTCTGTTGTCTGGCTTCTCTCTGTAGCTGGCTAGCGCTCTACTTGCATGACGTAAACACAAATTAATAATAAAGTTAAAAGAAACATTTGATTATCCTCCATAACGCAATAGTTATTTACATCTCATATCATCAGTAAACTGTTGCGTTACCAAGGCAACGACTGATGCTTTTATATTACATTCCAAAGAGCGGCCGTTATGCAGTGAAACCGTAACTGCACCAGCTGGCCTGGATTGTCACGAAATGGAACATTTGTGCAATAAGAAACATTCGGACCGACCCTGGAAAAGTGCTTAAAGTTAAATTCTGCTGTAAAGCAGCTCTAAAAAGAAAATAGTGTCATTGTTCAGCTGAAGACAGTTCAGTGTTGATTCAGTTCTGTTCAATAACTGTGTAAAGATCATGAAACATGAAATGAGTTCAGTTCAGCTATATATCAGCTCTGGAGAAAACAGCCAGCTCAGCTCATCATCCAGTTCAGCTCAGTTCTCATCCAATAGTGTCAGAACAGTCAAAAATATTGCTGAATATTACGTGTCCCCAACTAAGCAAGCCAGAGGCGACAGTGGCAAGGAACCCAAACTCCATCGGTGACAGAAAAAAAAAACAGAAAGAGAAAAAAGAAAGCAGGCTCAGTTGGGGGACCAGTCCTCTTCTGGCCAAACAAACCAACATGGTGTGATCATGATTCCAGGCTGCATCACAAGTCAGACTGTGGACTGGTATCACTCAGAAAATTTTGTTTAGGATACATCACACTGACATATGGAGGGCAGGAGTCGAAGCTGGCCATAGAGGTCTGTACAGAAAAGACTTGACTGATTCTGGTGGTCTTTGTGCCAATGGCTGTCGTATTGACAAAGTCTTCACAGGGGATCTGTCTCTAGGGCTCATCTAGTTGCATGGTCTCTGCTGACATTTAGGGCTATTGTGGTTGTCATTAGGTACAGGTCCACAAGTGTGGGTATTGAGACAGGCCCTAACCCGATCTCATGGCATTTCGTACATATTTTACAAGGTGGCTATTTCGAACGCATTTGTACGCCCTCACTCGTACGAATTTGTATCATTTTTTTGCAAATTTGTACATATTTCACGATTTGCCAAATTCATACGAATTCGTACAAATTACCTACCCCTAACCCCACCCCTAATCTTACCCGTCTTTATACAAATCATATGAATTCGTATGAGGGAGGTCGTATAAGCGAGGTTGTATGAATTCGTACAAATTAGCCACCTCGTAGAATATGTACGAATTGGTAGTGTGAGATAACGTTACAGGCCCTCTGAGTAGGTACTTGTTTTGAACAAGTAATTACTTTACAAATGTTAAAAAAGTAAATTCTGTATGTATGATTGTGTGCAGAATGAATGTTGTCATTGTCATGTGACCTACCAGCGTGAGTTGGTCAATTCACTGGCATTCACAAATCCTCTCCTGTGGCTTCATGGGATAGTAAAGAGTCCACTGGATGTGCACCTCAGAATTTTGTAGATCATCCGGATACTGTCAATTTAGACATACTACACTTTTTACATACTGTTTTTAAAACTATTATATAGAAGGGAAATATGCGAAGGTCACGCTTTACTTCGTAAACTTTAGACACTCTACTATCTAAGTAACTTTGCAACTACATAATAATTAATAAACATTCGCTTTCTTTTATTGCATGCATGTTCCTTTTTGCTTCTGTTCCCTTAATGTGCACCAATAGTTTTCATCAACTTTCTCTTTTTGGTATGAAACATTTGTGACAGATTTTCATTCTGCAACCTGATTGCTGCATGCTAAGTTTTGCTCTGAACTGTATGCAAATGTTCCTCTTCCTCTTTATTTTAGTATTTAGATGAAAAGAAGCAGATTGCTTTCTCATTTCTCACACCATGGTCTCCTCATCTCTCTTGCTGTTTCTGCTGCTAGCAGCTGTCTCTTGTGAGTCTCCATACTTTTATAGAAATAATTTATAATATTTATAAATATATTTATAAATATTTTATACAAAATTTTTCCATATATCTAACATGTTAGTCCATATTTGTTTCTCCAGGTGTCCACTGTGTTGAACTGACCCAGACTGATTCTGTGGTCTTAAGGCCTGGTCAGGTTTTGACTCTGTCCTGTAAGATCTCTGGATATTCATTGACTGACAGCAGCTACTGCACTGGCTTCATACGACAGGCTGCAGGAAAAGCTCTGGAATGGGTTGGAGTGATATGTGGTGATGGTGACACATATTACAGTGATAAACTGAAAAGTAGATATCAAGTTAGCAGAGACACTTCCAGCAGCACAGTGAGTCTACAAGGACAGAATATGCAGACTGAGGACACAGCTGTGTATTACTGCGCCAGAGAGTCACAGTGACACAAACCACAAGCAGCTTTGTTCAAAAACATCTTGAATGAAAAGAATAAGAGAAAGTCCCCATATAGGAATACAAAAATAACTTTTCAAAATGTTTTTTTTTTTCTTTTTTTTTTTCTGAATGACATTATTATTATTTTTTTTTTTATATTGTACAAGTGTGGAACATCAGTGTTTTCCAGCCAAACAAAAATTTGAGAAATGAGCTGCAGACCTTTCTCTGTTGGTGTAACCCTGCTGTAAACTAAGACAGTCAAGTGGGTTCAATTAGATTAAATAATATTTTTGACTTAAATGCAACTAGTTCATTAAAAGCAACATGAAAAACATTTCTAAAAATGTTCTTCCTGTCGTAACTTCTAATGAACCGGCTTACTTTTAGAGTTTATCTAGAAATTATTTTTAATGAGAATACTGCTGATTTTACAGTAGAGAGCACTGTCTGCCTTTGTGATCAGAGATATTGTAGGATTAATGAAATGGCCTTTTAATTTTTTTCCTTGGTTAATTTTTAAGCAATAAAACATATGGCTATTTTTAAAACTTACAAACACGTTTTATTATGTACAGCTAACAGGGGAGCATCAGAAAGTACACGTTCGTCTCCAAAGTGGATTTACATGAAATCTAAACCATACATCATAAAGTCGCTTTCTAAATGTTTATTTAACATCTGACAGGAAAATATTCAATAAATATTGCAGATGATAAGCACATCACAGCATGAAATAGACATCTGAGTGATGTGTGTGTACTGTTATGTAGAATTCACTGTTGTCAGCACTGCTTACATTACATGAATGCAAGTAATGTAAAAAACAAATGTTCAAGTAACTAGACATAAGTTATCTATTTTATTTGTCTGTTAGTACTGTTGATAAATTAAGGAACATTTGTGTTGGATAAAAAGTGAGTTAACACATCATCAACTACCTCAACATGTAAATGTAGTATTGAGCACATAAATCTCAGAGGAAGCTTGAGTCTTGTCTGGATGTTACAGGGACAGATGATCACGTGTGTTTATCCGGTGGAGAGAGGCTGATGAAGGAATGCTGCCATCAATGGCTTTGAGTGAGGATACTACATAATGAATAAAAAAATCAATTTAAAACTTAAGTTGTAGTTTATTTTAATTATTGTAAATTATTACAGCACTTTTCTTATTCTTGATGTCTGTAGGTTTTCTGCAGAGCTCAGGACCTGCAAGGCAAAAAAAGGGAAAAAGAAACGAGCAGGGATTGAACAGCCTGAAGGTGAGTAAATAATGACTTTATGCCCCCAAATAGAAACTGTATGAAATGTATGTATGCATTTATATTATAGTAGTACCTTGAAAATGTAAACTTTAAGAAATAAGCAGCTTTATTGAGTGTTTGTGCCCAAGACACTAACAAAAAAGGATTTACAAAAATCACATTTACATTTATGCTTTTTGCAGATGCTTTTATCCAAAGTGACTTACAGTGCTCTTATTACAGGGACGATCAATGTGGAGTAACCTGGAGTCTTGCTCAAGGACGGTGACGGATACGGAGATCAATCCAGCAACCTTCTGCTTACCAGTTCAGTGGTTTAGGCCACCACACCGCAAAAGTAATAATGCTACAACAGAAATTAGCATTTAATTGTACAAATATTAAATGAAATATGGCAAGAAACAGAATGCTGACATGAATTGTAAAACGTTTTAATCTGTTTAAATGTTTTACAGGTAGTAATGTTCATGGAGAGCACACAGATGATTGGAGCAGATTGTCCCGCACATCTTCTTGGATGGCAAAGACAGGCAAAGGTGGTCAGCTGCTTCATCAAAATAAAGCTGCAGAATTGGCACAGCTATGTTGAGATAACAATAAGTTTGAAAAAAAAAGAGCTTTGTTTCATGTGTTGTTGAATTGTATATTTATTTATGTATTGTGATGGTTACTTATATTCATTCTTTTACTCATTTATGTTTCCTATTGTTGTCAGTAAATAAAATATAATTATTTTATTAATTCTTTCATTAATTCATTGCTTGACTGTGTAAGGCTTGATTTTCCTGCTAAACAAAAACTGAGATCAAGCATCCTGCAATAAAGCAATAAAGCGTATCTGGAGAGAAGATCTTAAAAGAATAGCAAGGGGCAACGCCTTGCCCCCACTCCAAAAGGACAACGCCCCCCCCCCCCCCCCCCCCCCCCCCCCACACACACACAAACTCTCCTTCCCCCTGCCTCAAGTCACTGAAAGTTATTCAAAACATATAATGTAACTTGTGTATCTATTGTTTTTCCCTTTTCATGTTTGGTATCATTTAAATTGTCTCAGTGCGATTGGTAAAACGGTCTCAATTTCACAGCAGTCACTAGTATCATGAAGAAGATGGAAAATTAAGGAAAATTCTGTCCTCTTTTTGGGTGGTGTCTCTTCTCCTCTCCCCCAAAACAGGTGTTGGTGTAATAAACATTTACGATCCTTTTGTTCTGGTTCTGGTATAAAAGGTAAAGAGCAAAGCAGTCATGTGGGATCATCTGTAGGAGAGACCCCCACAGAGATGGGTGAATATCTTCAGACATTCACCCATCCCTGTGTATATATGCATTTCTTTGAGTAATCGATGTTATGCATTTATCATTTCTGAATTGGCTTTAATTGGTTATGTGTGTAATTGACACGATACACTGTTACCTGACAAATAAAATGTTATATTTGATTTACTCTGGATTCTCCTGATATCATTATTACCAGTAAATTATGGGAGGCTAATGCTACCGTAAATCTGTGTCCAAGGTAGAACAAACTGAAGGCGCATGAATGAAGGAGCTGTAGGCACTTCATCTGAAGACCTTTTGATTTCTGTTTACCGCTGATTTAGCAAGTTGTATGGAAGTGGCTAAATTAAAATACACTTTTGTTCGAGTGAGCAGTAGGCAACCGACTAAAGGTATTAGCCAACTTATTACACCCTCTGACGAAGATCAGACTGGCGAGTTTATGTCCGTGAGTTTACCGCAAAATCCCGGGGCGAGTATCTCTGTGCGGCATCGGGTCCCTAATGACTGAACAATTGAAATATGGAATATCCAGAATCATCAAATATCTAAATTAATGCATAACTAATGATGAATTTCTAATTGGAAACACAACCTAAGTGTAAGAATCATTTGAAATTGGAGTCAGATTAAGCGAGTGAAATTAAGTGAACTTAATAGAGACGCTGAAAAGGCATACACGCTTAAACCTTCCCTGTCCTGTGGGAAACCGTCATTGGACCCATTAGGCGGGCCTTACAACTGCAAAAAAATAATTTTCATTAAAAAAAGTAATATAATTAAGTACTGGTCAGCATTTATCATTATTATTGTGCATTAGTGTTGGGGTGTGCTAGCAATGCAATTCATTCTGGGGTAATCTTATCTTTAGTAGTAATGCTTACATTTTCAAGCTCTTCTCTAAAGGCGAGTCCAGCCGATCAGAGATATTGTATAGGATTAATGTTTCTTGCTTCATTTTTAATAGAAGAAAGAAAAGAAAAGAAAAGAACAAAACATTACAAAGCATTTCAAAATCACAAGAAAACAGTCAAAAGAACTCAAGCAGGAGAAAAATCAAATAAAAAAAAATGTAAGAATCGTTTAACAGAAAGTGAATGAAGAGGTTTTCATCTCAACGCAATCGTCTTTTTAGCAGCTGTCAGGACAGCTAATGCGCTTATGCTTATTATTAATATTCAAGATTATTAGTTTAGCTTATTCAATAACAAGACAGGCACTGTTACAGGTCCATTGCTGAAACCAGATCAGACAATCTGCATGCTAATTTTACAACATAAAATGTATTTAAATTTACTGAACAAGTGAGAAAAGCAAGTGTTTCTGATGATGACCCAACAGAAACATACATTATTACTGCTGTTGTTTCTGTCAGATGTAACATCAATAAAATAATAACACAAATATAATTAATATATGCAATAAATATGATAAAATCTCTAGTCTAAAGAAAAAAAGAACAAGACATATTCATTGTAACTATAATTGGCATAAATGCTCTGATCAGGGCAAATTCAATCGAAGAATACATTTTACATTTTGATAGTTTGAATCACTTACGAGGTGTTTCTCAATGTCAAGGATACTTCCTTGGCAGGACTGGTCCTTCCAAGTCACTTCCTTCAGAGGCTAGGCGAGGCTCCTCTTTAGCATTCGGAGAACACGTAAATGGAACAGACTAGCAAGTGCACGTCATTGCGTCATTACGTCAGTGAAAAGGTCCGATTTCGGCGCTAAAAAATGGAAGTGCAAACGGTTTGGTTGCTGTACAGTATTTTTTCCGATATGGAAATGGAAATAGTGAGGCAGCATCGGCGTCAGGATCGCAGGAGGAGAATTTTAATTTGTCGCCACCTCTGCCGTCAAAGACTTGGGATGGTAAGTAACGTAACGCTCTTATAATTCATTTAAAAATAATTACATCCTCCATTATGGGTCAAATTGACCCGCACTGTTTAAACATACTTGAATCAATATGATTAAAAGAGTTAAAATGTCCCGGCGGCCCTGATGGTCACGATTACAACAACAGAAAGCTCTTCCCTTCAGTGGTGCTCCAGGCAGTCTGTGACCATCAGGGTCGCTTTATTGACATCTTTGTGGGTTACCCAGGAAGTGTGCATGATGCACGCATCCTCAGGAACAGCCCCATCTACACTAGGGGAACTTACCCTCCGCCTGGGTATTTTCTCCTAGCTGACGGTGGCTACCCATGTCTACAGGAACCCCTGGCCCTTATCACACCATATAAGAGGCCAGTGAGAGGCATGGCAGAGCAAAGGTTCAACTACCATCATTCCAAAGGTCGCACAATCATTGAGCGTGCATTTGGAATGATGAAAACCCGCTTCAGGTGCATCTTTTAGAAGCACTTGAAGTACATACACTGTTTGTCCCTAAGGTAATGAATCATTGCAATACTTCTGTAGTGGATTTCTTAATCAAATCATAGTATCCTACTCAAAATAAGAGTTAATGCTTAACAACTTCTAAAGTCACACTATCTTCTGTGTTCATGTTTTTTCACATCTCAACAGTCTTGTATCCTTTTGGTCTACCTTGTGCACAGGTGGTGACGGCGTGTGTAATTTTGCACAACATTTGTGTTGGTGTCGGGGATGTGCTGGAAGATGTTGTGGAGGAGGACAACCAGCCACCTGGGGAGCTTGATGGTGGGGAGAGCCGGAGTGGAGCTGCTTGGCGGGCTGCGCTGACCAACGAGGTGTCTGCACTCCACGAGGCACCTCTTGACCATGACTATTTTTGCCAGGTGAATAATTAAGTGTGGACTATGACCTGCTGTGCTTACATCCAAGTACATACAACACCACCATTGGTAAACACCCATACAGTCAAGAAGGTAAATGAAATGTACTTAATGTACCAGTGATGTACTGTATTATGGTCTTATCTGACCATAAAAGTACATGAAGTATATTTTATTTACCTTCAGTGATACAATATTAAATATACTGCAAATGTTGTAGAATCAATTATCATCTTACATGACAGATTGGATTACCACTGGACTAACCTAAACTTTCTTCTTCTGTCTGCAGCCTTGAAGCAACAACAGCAGCACCGGTGGTGCTGTAGGCAGTGTGGCTGATGGCCACTTGTGTTCTTCTCGTCTTTTTGTATATAGTTGTAAATGTTTAAGTTGTTGTATATAGTTGTAGATATGAGAATGTTGTTTAAATGAATTTGCTGATTCATGTATATAGTTGTCAATATAGAAATGTTTAAATAAAATTTTTAATGTAACAAAGATGAAATTAATGCTTTTTGTAGAGCTAGGAATATTGATTCACAAAACGTTGTAAATAAGGGTGAAGATATTGTTCAAGACATTGTTTTGTTTTTCTATTGCGGTCTAAAGAACAAGGTTTTTAAAAAAATGGATATACAGTTTATATTAAATAATTAAGGGGCAAAGACAAAACCAGTTCAATTTAACTGACTTTATTTTTCGGCCAACCTCTCCAACAGCAAAAAAAAGCGGTTTGCCCTCTCTCTGGCCTCTGCTTCCCTTCTCTCATCTGCCTCCCTCTGGTATTTAATATCCTCCTTTAGAAGCTGTAGGATTGGATCCTCTCGCTCCCTTCTCCTCTTCTCTCCTCTGTGCCCTGCTCTCTCTTTGCTCCTGTCTCTCACGGTCTCCTCTTCCTCATCCTCACCTCTCCCTTCATCTATCTCTTGTGCAGTGCTTGGCCCTGGTTTTTCCTCTTGGATCGAGGCAATAAGGCAAGGGGGCGAGACTGCTGCAGACTGCCCTAATGCCTCGTCCATGAGGGCAAACCAGGGCCAATTTGCTGCGGTCGCCTTGCCATCCTCTGTCCCTTGACCTGTGGCAGGACACTTACATTCCTAAACAGTGAAGATAAAAATGTGATGATGTACACTACCGTTCAAAGGTTTGGGGTCAGTACGATTTTAAATGTTTTTTAAAAATTCTCTTCAGCTAACCATGGCTGCGCTTATTTGATTAAAAATACTACAAAAATCAGTTATAGTATTAAATATTATTCCAGTGTAAATCAGCTGTTTTCTATGTGAATATACAGTAAAGTGTAATTTATTCCTGTGATCAAAGCTGAATTTTCAGCATCACCAGTCTTCAGTGTCACATGATCCTTCACAAATCAGTATAATGTGAGGATTTGATGCTCAAGAAACATTTATTATTATCAATGTTGAAAACAATCGTTAGTATGTCAGTTGTAGTTTTTTTCAGGATTCTTTGATGAATAGGAAGTTCAAAAGAACAGCATTTGTTTTAAATAGAATCTTTTGTTACATTATAAATGTCTTTACTGTCACTTTCGATCAAATTAATTATTCCTTGATAAATAAATCTATATCTTTCCTAAAAAAATTAAAAATAAAATTCTCACTGACCCCAAACTTTTGAACGGTAGTGTATTAGTACTATTGTACACTACACTGCATATTTGTTGAAAGTTTACATTCAAGGCTTACTTCAAAAATCACAAGTTACATTAAAATGTGGATAAACAATTATTTCCATACTTGTCTCCCACCTTGTACTTGGTTTTTAAATTGTCCCACTTTTTTTTTGCCTGGGCGTGGGAAACCCTCCCTTCCAGCCCCATCTTCTCCAAAATAAGCCTATATGAATGACGGGGGGGAAATAAAAAGAAGATTACACAGCTATCACTTCTGAACATTAAATATTTTGCTTCTCACCGATATCCGTTCGCCGCGGTGTCTCTCCCCCCGGTAAACAGCTGCTTGTTCTCGACACGGAGGCGTATGAACGCCTCCGTTTGTTCCTTGGTCCCTGTTTAAAAAGACGAGAAAGCTACGAATAACGCTGTGAATGGTATAATGATATAATATTAACGTTAAATTACTTTGGACAACTTAACTAGTTATTTATAAAAGAAATGCCGGTGACGGCAACCAAGCTAATTGTTAAATGACGGTCCGGTTCAGTTAGCCATCAATAACGTAATTTGTATTTGTATAATTTATAATATCAATACCGTAGTAATTTGTACTGGCATTTAAACATTAAACATTATTTATCTGACATATTACTACAGTTATAACAAATGTTTGGTAACGTAAATATACTTACATTTGAAAGAATATTGCGCGCTAACGTCCGACATTTTCTTTTTAATTTTTTGAACAAGCTGCGCGCATAGGATTGTGGGTGATTTGAGAGCGCGAAGAGCGCGAAGGATACACATATGCATCCTTTCCTGTATATGTGATATTTTTCGAACGAAGGACTCAGTCCTTGTTTGAAATTCCGAGGATCCTCGACATTGGAACAGTCCTTCGACGGATGTCGATGACGTAGCATCCTCGAAATTCTGGCTTCCGAGGATCCTTCCTTGACATTGAGAAACACCTACAGTCACAATAAACTGTTTATATTTTCTGCTAATGAACTTCAACCATATCAATAATAACTAAAAGTTCAGACAGTGTGATGATGCCTCTTCATGTAATCCCAATATTCTTGTTGTTTGCGCTTGTGGAGTTGATTATTAGCTCTGTGTGTTTATGTAAATCTTCTGTTGCATATTTAAAAACCAGACATGAGTCAGTTTATACATTCATCTGATCACTAGAGGGAGAGAAGAACAAACTGTGCTGTGAAACACACCATGATCTCTTCATCTTTAGTGTTGCTTCTGGCAGTAGTATCCTGTAAGTTTAGTCTACTTTTCTGTGTGATGCATCATTTTGTTGCTAAAAAGCTTGTTACCCATCTTTAAACTTCATGCTATTTTACTAACAGCTATTATTTGATTTGATACAGGTATTCATTCATATGAACTCACTCAGCCTGAGTCTCTGACTGTCCGTCCTGATGCCACTCTAACTATCAACTGTAAAGTCTCATATTCAGTTACTAGTTATGATACAGCCTGGATTCGTCAGCCTGCAGGAAAATCTTTGGAATGGATTGGAATGATCGGCTATGCTGGAGGCTTATACTACAAGGATTCACTGAAAAGCAAGTTCAGCATCACCAGAGACACCTCCAGTAACACAATAACACTGCAGGGAAATAATATGCAAGCTCAAGACACAGCTGTGTATTATTGTGCCAGAGAATCACAGTGACAGACGCAAACAGCCTCCCTGTACAAAAACATCATCATCACATTAGGGTATTTATCATGTTTTATCCTCAAAAGTTCAAAACCAATTTTCATAAAATGTTCATCATTCACAGCTGATATTCATCTGATGACATTAAAATGTATGTACAACAACAACAACAACAATTACCTAATAAATAAAACACATCATTAGCTAAAAACAACTGTCATTAACAGAAACGATTAAAGCATTATTTGTTTCAATATAAAGTCAATAAAATCCATCACCATCCATCACCATCTGTGTCAGGCAATGAACTGAAGTGTTTATTCGGTTTGTGTGTGAAGTAGAAACATAAAGCACACACAAAAACTACTAACATTTAAAACATTTTCTTTGGAACTTTTGAACATTTTCATTCAACTTTATTCATTTACATTGTAACATTCTTAACACAAATATAATAGAAATGCAGAAGGGATTGTGTTGGTAGAGACTCATTAACAGTGCCATTAAATCTTAATATAATATCAGATTTTAAAGCTCCACCCAAATGTAAATGACATAATTTACAGTATTTCTACCAGCAGTATTCAGTGACATTGTAGCAGTTGTTCTTCCTGCATGATTTGAAATGGCAGACATTCCATTCTTATTTTTTCTCCTGATGTGTTTAACTAGTACGTATCTCTATTTCATGTTATATTATTATTTAATTCTGCCTCCAGAATTTATTAATGGGTGCCCTGAATGATCTTGAGTATTTCAATATATTGAAAACAACAACAACAAAATTTATCAAGAATGAATTTATCATTAAAATGTGTTCTATACACTGTCAGAAGAAAAGGTTTGGCGCTGTCACTGGGGCAGTATTCTCTAAGCGACAAAAGTGAAAAGACACTAATATGTACTTTTAAGGTACTAATATTTACCATTTAGGGGTAAGCAAATAAAGTACAAAGGTACCTTTTCAATTTTGTCTGACCCAGTGACAGTGTCGTACCTTTTTTCTGAGAGTGTAGCCAACTGTACATATCACAGACAATATTAAAATGTAATTTCCTAATAGCACAGCACACCCATCATTACTGCCAACATTGTCTTCTGAAAGAAATGTAAATAAAACAGAAAAAAAAACCATAATACAAAATCATTTATAAAAATATGTAGATACATATTTTCTGGGTTGCATATGCAGAGCTGTATGCAAATATCCATTTTCCTCCTTTTTCTTTGAGTATTAAGATGAAAAGAAACAGCTTGCTCTCACACTTCTCAAACCATGGTCTCCTCATCTCTCTGGTTGTTTCTGCTGCTAGCAGCTGTCTCTCGTAAGTCTTCATAGTTTTTACAGAAATAATTCATAATAAAAATTACCTATTTATGGTTCTAGAAAATGTTTTAATTTCTCTAACATGTCAGTCCATATTTGTTTCTCCAGGTGTCCACTGTGTTGAACTGACCCAGACTGATTCTGTGGTCTTAAGGCCTGGTCAGGTTTTGACTCTGTCCTGTAAGATCTCTGGATATACAGTGACTGACAACTACTGCACTGGCTTCATACGACAGGTTTCGGGAAAAGCTCTGGAATGGGTTGGATACATATGTAGTAGTAGCGGTAGCACATATTACAGTGAAAAACTGAAAAGTAGATATCAAGTTAGCAGAGACACTTCCAGCAGCACAGTGACTCTACAAGGACAGAATATGCAGACTGAGGACACAGCTGTGTATTACTGCGCCAGAGAGTCACAGTGACACAGAGCAGTTACTGCCTTGTTCAAAAACAACATTGTCACTCACAACACAAATAGTTTCAGTTCCAGATTACATTCAATCATCAAAAAATTACAGTACAACCTTTGAAATTTGTTAGTAAAAGTTAAAATAGAGATTTTTTATTTTTAAATGCACAAATATTTCATTCATATTTCTGTCTTCTCTACTTGTCACTCAAAGCTCAGTTCACTGACATAATCCTGCCTCCTAATAATTGTGTTACAAGTGAATTCTTGACACATTTTACAAGAGGGCGCACTGTTCTCACATGTCCTTAAATCATGGTAAATACAATATGAGTCTCAGTAGAAGGATTCTCTAGATCTCTCGTTCTACTTCTAACACATTATTTCATGATAGTGAAGTCTCTTTTTATGAATTATAAATAGTGGCCAATAAGCAATCTTCAGACAGTCTAGAATAGATATAATTGCTGATACTGTCATCACTGAATTGTTATTTATTGATCCATTCTCATGAAGCTCATGACTATGAAAGCTTGACCATTAACCATTAAAGGTGCTAAAGAGGATGTTTTGTTTTATACATTTTTGCAATATTACTTGAAACTGTCTTTACTAACTGATAAAAGACTATTTATTATGTGCACTGAAAGGAATAATATTAATATACATCATCTGTGCACGAGGTAGGGCCTTAAAAACATCAGCCAATCGTTTACGCGATCATCGCGTAAACGATTGGCCCTCTGGCTTGTCAATCACTGCCGTGACGCTCCTTGTGAGAGACGAGCGCTGCTGCGCGCTCCAGTAACTTTCCACACTCCACAGGCGCCGCATGCAATGTTTTTGTCAGGAGACAGGAATAACAACTGCAGATTATGAGTTACCTGAGTCCGACATAATGAATCCAAAAAACACGACACAGCGCATGCCGGTGGTAAACACTCGTGTTCCAATACTCGTGCACGAGTTTTGGGAGGCGTTCCTTTGAAATTTTAGATGTTGTTTTATTGTTATGTCAGTGGCGGACCTGCCAATTCTGGTGTTCAATGGAAAATGCCAATCGAGCTCCACAGTGCCAGGCAGTGAGCACAAGGCCCACTAGAGGACATCGGACCTTCAGGCCAACCACATGAAGTCTGTTTCTGATTGTTTGGTCAGAGACATTCACACCAGTGGCCTGCTGGAGGTCATTTTGTAGGGCTCTGGCAGTGCTCATCCTGTTCCTCCTTGCACAAAGGAGCAGATACCGGTCCTGCTGATGGGTTAAAACTGACATGCTCTTGAGACTGTGCTGGGAGACACAGCAAAACTTCTGGCAATGGCACATATTGATGTGCCACCCTGGAGGAGTTGGACTGCCTGTGCAACCTCTGTAGGGTCCAGGTATCTCCTCATGCTACCAGTAGTGACACTCTAGCCAAATGCAAAACTAGTGAAAAACAGTCAGAAAAGATGAGTAGGGAAAAAAATGTCAGTGGCCTCCACCTATAAAACCATTCCTGTTTTGGGGGTCGTCTCATTGTTGCCCATCTAGTCAATCGGTAGTTATTAATAGAATAACGAGACACAAACCTTTACATTCAGTCCTATTTATTTTTGATCACAGTGCATACACATACAAACTTTTAGTCCAAAAGTGCACACATTTGGAGAAATGCACGTTTTCCTCAGATTTCATTAGATAGAATAAAAGCCAGGCCGTATGCAGGGTTTCATAATTACCTTGGTCAGAAAAAAGTAGTTTGCTAGGGGGGTACGGGGGCATGCTTCCCCAAGAAAATGTAGTTCCCTTTCGATACTTCACTCGTACTGCGTATGGGGAAAGGTCTCCTTTTTCCCCGTTACTGAAGCCTTTTTCAATAACGCAGTGTAACTGCATCATCATTGGTTCACTCATAGACAAGTTGTTGAACCAATGACGGCGCGGCATAGCTGCGCGGCCTATGGCGACAGAGCGCGCGCATATTCCCGCCGAAATGGGCGGGGTTTAGGGCTATATAAGCGGGCGTTTCGCCATAGGATTTCAGTTCTCTCTCCTTCAGCGACGACTTCACATCGCTTCTCGCTGATCTCCGGCTGAAGTCTTCGCCGCCTGGAAAGAAGCTCTCAGTTTATTGCCGCTCTAAAAGAGCTTTCCAACAGCGGTTTTCACCGCTCTAGCGGCCCTCGCCGCTCTAAAAGAGCTCCTCAAATGCCGTTTTCACGGCGGCGGCGTTGTTACAAGTGCCGCGCCACTTGTGTGGCACATGCAGAGCCCCTGTCGTGACGACGACAGGCACAGTGAGTGCGTCGGCTGCCTGGGCAGACCCCATGCAGAGGCCGCGCTCACCGGGACCTCGTGTTCTCACTGTGAGAACATGAGTCTCGCCTCTGCGCTCGCGGATCGCCTTCTTCGGTGAAGGCGATCCCGCCGCTCGAGCCCTCCCTTCTTCCTCCCGCGAGCCGGCTAGGAAGAGACAGAGGGGCAGAGCAGCCCAGCGCACGGAGTTGGATGACGTCACGCCGGCTTCCCCGCGTGCCTCACTCTCTCCCCCGAGAGAGCAGTCCCCCGTCCTGTTCTCCCGCCCTGAGCTGCGTCCCTTGGCAGATGCGAGCAACCTTGTCTCTTTTGGCGGTTCTGAGGACGAGCCGCTTGATGACTCCATGTCTCTCGCGGCCTCTGAAACCGAAGGTTGGGCCGGTGATTCTGACCCCGCCCGCCTTCCCTCGCTGGAGCCCATTGACTTTTGGACCTCGAATGGGCTCCGCCAGAGGAGCCATCACGGAGCAGGCTCAGCGAGTGGTTCCTGCCGGGTCCCCGCCAACGCGCCGCCCCGTTTTTCCCAGAGGTTCACGACGAGCTGACGAAGTCGTGGCACGCCCCGTATTCTGCCATTCGGCCCCTTGTCACGCGGGCCATCCCCGGAGTGTCAAGCTGGTTTCTTGGAACCATAAGTCGAGGCTACTCGCTTCAGTTCGCCCGAATTATTACAATTATTTAACTTTTAGAAATAGCACTTTTTACAAAAAACGCTGGCGATAAACGCGTGCGATATTCGTCCCAGTGTGTAGCCTACAGGCCTTAAACCTGGGACCTATCACATTGCTGACACACAGTACTCAGTAAAAGCACTTTTGAACCTTTAAGCAAGGGGAGTACAGTCTCACGCCACCAGGAAGGAGGTCCCACCTGGGCCTACCGCTCCAGACGAACACAGGCGTCAGCTCGTGGCAATGCTCAGGCTACAAGGGAGCGTACTAAAAAGCTGAAATGAAGGGTGGTCTCACCAGTGAATTTACAATAAGCAAAACCAATGCACTCACATAAAGACTGAAATTGTACTTCCCAAATATCGTTCTAGCCAACCTACAAAGGAAACTTCAGGGCCCTATACATTACTAGTTATTTAAAAAATCTCTTTTTTTATCTAGACTATTATATTATAGTTAAATTTACAGTGAAGTACACTATAAAAGCTCCAACATGACACATGCACAAAGACATATCTGACTCCTTTACCACAACACTTTTTTTTTTTTTTTTTTTATATTTTGTGGTAGTGGCTAAACATTTTACAGTGACAAACTAAAAAGTGTTTCTGGTAACCAAAAACTGTTCCAGGAGTCTACAAGTGAAAGTGACTCTACAAGGGCAAAATATAATAATGAATGTCAGCATCTTACTGTGCAAGAAACTACAAGCAGTTCTAAAACAAAAATTAAATTAGAATTTAAGAAAAAAAAAACTTCTATATATCATCTGTATGAATATAAAAATGCATATGAATCATATCCTAATTCAAGTGATTTTGTTTCCCTGAGTAACATTTTCTGAGTTCACAAGTTTTGCTTCATTATTACAGGCAAAATCAAGGCCTTTAGACTTTTCGTGATCACTGAACTACTGCTTTTGTTGCTTTCCAGTATTCCAATATAAGTTATATCAACCCCTGAAAATTAATTAAAGTAGATGGAGAAGAAAACTATATAAAATGTCCAGAAAAAAAATCCTGACAAAACATGAGCTTGATGTCATAAAATTCTTTATGAGAGAATAAATGATATGAACCGTAACATAAATATTTTTTAGCATGTGGAGTTGATTATTAGCTCTGTGTGTTTATGTAAATCTTCTGTTGCATATTTAAACACCAGACATGAGTCAGTTTATACATTCATCTGATCACTAGAGGGAGAGAAGAACAAACTGTGCTGTGAAACACACCATGATCTCTTCATCTTTAGTGTTGCTTCTGGCAGTAGTATCCTGTAAGTTTAGTCTACTTTTCTGTGTGATGCATCATTTTGTTGCTAAAAAGCTCGTTAACCATCTTTAAACTTCATGCTATTTTACTAACAGCTGTTATTTGATTTGATACAGGTATTCATTCATATGAACTCACTCAGCCTGAGTCTCTGACTGTCCGTCCTGATGCCACTCTAACTATCAACTGTCTCATATTCAGTTACTAGTTATGGTACAGCCTGGATTCGTCAGCCTGCAGGAAAAGCTCTGGAATGGATTGGCAGGATCAGCTCTGGTGGAAGCTTATACTACAAGGATTCACTGAAAAACAAGTTCAGCATCAGCAGAGACACCTCCAGTAACACAATAACACTGCAGGGAAATAATATGCAAGCTCAAGACACAGCTGTGTATTATTGTGCCAGAGAATCACAGTGACAGACGCAAACAGCCTCCCTGTACAAAAACATCATCATATTCACATTAGGGTATTTATCATGTTTTGTCCTCAAAAGTTTTCACAACCAATAATCATTAAATATTTATCATTCACAGCTGATATTCATTTGATGACATTCAAATTAATGTGCACTGAATCAGTTAGAAAAACAACAAATAAAACATAATAATTTTATGTTAATAGACAAAATTCAAAATGCCACTGTTTCAACAGCACAGATCTGTGTCTGTCAATGAACTGAAGCACTTTAATCTGAGTCAACAGTATTGGCCAAACACCAATAGATGGCAGTAATGTATCACTAGAATTGATATTGTCTTATATTTTATTTTTCTACATTGTTTTTTAGTGGTTTTAAACTTTCAAGGTTGTGTTATTTAACAAACGTAGACATACTTTTCTTGTAATATATTTTATAATATTCATATCTGAATTTCATATTATAATTAGAAGCAATTACATTAAAACCCATTAAAGAAGTTAAAATTAAATGTAATACAATACACAAAAATGACTTTTATCTCTAATAATAGAAAAATAACGGTCTGTTTATGAAGATCTCAAACATTAACCATTGAAATCTAAATCTGGACCAAATATACGTCAGTCTTTCATACCATCAGTTCTCTGATTTTAATATATGCAAATCAGCTTCCTTCTTTAAATGTGTCAATCTTTGTGATCTGAACAGACATCTGAACTTTAGGAACAAAGTCTGTCTTTCTGGTTTAAACTTAAATACACCATGTTTAAGAAGATTCTTGTATTTGTAATTCTGGCAGTTTTACCATGCGAGTCACTGCATAGGATAATCATTAAGAGTGCAACAATGTAACATTATAACATGTTTCTAACATTTAATATTGTTTCTTTTTCCACAGGTACTGAATGTCAGACATTCACTCAGTCTGAAACAGTGGTTAAAAAACCAGGAGAGTCTCATAAACTTACATGTACAATAACTGGATTTACATTCAGGAGTCTCTATCTAAGTTGGATCAGACAGAGTCCTGGAAAAGGACTGGAGTGGATTGCATACATCAGCACATCCAGTTCTCCTATAAGCTACTCCCAGTCAGTCCAGGGAAGGTTCACAGTGTCCAGAGATGACTCCAGCAGTCAACTGTACCTGCAGATGAACAGCATCAAGACTGAAGACACTGCTGTCTATTACTGTGCTGGAGAGTCACTGTGAATGAGTTCAGGGTCAAAGCAATACAAAAACTTCCTCATTCACATAAACAGATGATAAATATTAACTTATCAGCTGCATTGCATTGCATAAAAATAATCAGTTAGAAAAACTTGTTCTAACATTTTAAGGTGGTAATGAAAAAAGTGGGCAATTTTAAATTTCCATTGTTTCCAGTACAATCCTGCCCCTGTTTTGTGTGAATTATGCTTATGCTGCGATACACTATTTCTGGTCTAGGCCATTATTTGACCTGCAGAGGCTCATGACTGCATTTTACTGAATCAAAATCACAGTGACATATAGGCTACTGTCAGCTTCCCTCTGTCATCAAAAAACAAACACGTTCATATAAATACTAACTAAACAATATTACACAAGCAGGAGGGCTGTTGTTATTAATAATCACAGACGTGATTATAGGCCAATTCAGAACAAAGTCACAATTGTGATATTGATTTTTATACAATAGTTTGATAAACATTAAGATATAATAAGATATAATATTAAGAAACATACATTTTAGACACAGTATTGTCAGTTACTTTGCCTATTTTTGCTGTATCACTGAAGATATTTCCAAACGAAGCCACAACAGAATTAACCACCACACCTCAGAGTAACACACAATAGTGGAGTTTACTTCCTGAATGAATCAGTGTTTTTGAACGAATAGGTTGAATGAATGACTCAATGATTCACTCATAAACACAGTCACTTGTCGCCACCTACTGGTGTAACGATTTACCCTGCAGAAAGAGTCACCGCTCTCCCCCACCACTAATGCAATCTAGTCCATCTGGATCATGGAAATACACGATAAAACGGAAATCAAATTCGAAGAACACCATATTTTTGTATAATTTGATTTAGCTAATATAATTATTGTCTTTATTTCTCTTTCAAAAACATGAAATGATTTCCATATAAACAAACTGCTTTTAACAGGTACAGAGGTCATTAGCTCTGATGACAGTTGAATCCATTTGTTCACTGTAATTGACAATTCACAGACTTTTTGAATGAGTAAAATATAGAACATCTGAACATACTGACATCTGCAGAACTGTATGCAAATAATCTTTCTCCTCCTCTTTATTTGATGATTAAGAGGAAAAGAAACAGCTTGCTCTCTCATTTCTCAAACCATGGTCTCCTCATCTCTCCGGTTGTTTCTACGGTCGTGTCTCTCGTAAGTCTCCATTGTTTCTATAGAAATACTTCATAATAAAAAATTCTTAAACGTGGTTATATAAAATGTTTTAATTTCTCTAACATGTTAGGCCATATTTGTTTCTGTGGTCTTAAGGCCTGGTCAGGTTTTGACTCTGTCCTGTAAGATCTCTGGATATTCAGTGACTGACAGCAGCTACTGCACTGGCTTCATACGACAGGCTGCAGGAAAAGCTCTGGAATGGGTTGGAAGAATATTTTATAGCGGTGACACATATTACAGTGATAAACTGAAAAGTAGATTTCAAATTACCAGAGACACTTCCAGCAATAAATATCAGTTTTACAGCCAAACAAATATTTGAGAAATGAGCTGCAGACCTTTCTTTGCTGCTGTAACCCAGCAAAGAAATAATCATCTTTAATGAGAATACTGCTGATATTACAATAGAGGGCACTGTCTGCCTTTGTGACGCCCAGTCCAGCAGATCAGAGATATTGTATAGGATTAATGTTTCTTGCTTCATTTTTAAAAGAAGAAACAAAAGAAAAGAACAACAAAATATTACAAAGCATTTCAAAAGTCAAAAGAACTCGAGCAGGAGACAGTTCTAGAAAAATCACATCCAAAAATGTAAGAATCCAACGTTTAACAGAAAGTGAATGAGGAGGTTTTCATCTCAACGCAATCATCTTTTTAGCAGCTGTGTTTAGCACTATTACTTACTAATTCATTCATCAGAGTTACTTGTTAGTTAATAGTAGTTACTAGAGTGTTAATAATGCATTATTCATTTGTTCCTGTGTAGTTATTCATTTATGAAGGATCAGTATTCTAAAGTGTTACCGGGCTCCTCCATCATTATTGTAACGATCACCGTCTGCTCCTGTCACTCCCCGGACTACACTTCCCACAATTCTCCCTGTCAGTCACATGTTCACTCCACACCAATCACCTGTCACCACATACAGCCATGCACACACTCCTCACCACACCCAGCTGCAGCTTGTTACCTGGACTATAAAAGGACTCTCACTCACACCATCTGATCGCGAAGTCTTGTTAAAGGTCCCGTTTTTCGTGGTTTTTTGAAGCTTTGATTGTGTTTATAGTGTGCAATATAACATGTGTTCATGTTTCGCGTGTAAAAAAACACAGTATTTTTCACATAATTTACTTATCTGTATACCGCTGTTTCCACTGTCATAAAACGGCTGATGACTTCCTTGTTCTATGAAGTCCCTCCTTCAGAAATACGTAACCAGTTCTGATTGTGCCAGCGGTTCCTGTGTTGTGATTCGACAGCAGCTTAGCGCACCCAGAGCCATAGAGAGCGCTCCTTGCCCGGAAAGGTCGCGCCTCTTACCGTAACGTGTGCCTCGTACCATAACGTAGTTTTACATGTGGATTATTGTGGTGTTGTGCCGAATGAACACAAAAGACAATAATTCCCGAGAGACTGAACTCTTTAATCTCCACAAGCAGCGACAGAAAATGTACAACGTTAGCACTCACTCAGAAGAGTACCTCATACGGAAAACAGCCATATACATAAACATAGTCCCCTCTTGTGGCCATTATGTGCACTGCAGTCCAACATTAACTATTGCAGTAAGGATACCACAATTATAATTTTCGGGAACCGAGTTAAACATAAATTGTAACCATTGATCTCTAAGTACAGCGTCCCTGGGAAGGCCAAACAAAGTGATTGGACTGCGGGATGAAAATAACACCGTTTCGACGACATGGCGACAAACACACTCTACAAACGCAACTCTTGCTCTTCTCCGTGGGAGCGCAACGAGACCACGCCCCCTTTTTTGTGTATTCCTGTGGGAGGAGGTTAGTCAAAAGTTAGTTTTAGTGACGTCATTAAAGAAGGAAGTAGAGGGATGTAGTCCAAACTGGCCGTTCGATGTAGGCGACTTCTGTTAAATAAAATATCTCGCTTGGCATTGAACTTTGAGCTTTAAAAATTTACAGATTTTATTTATACTCTAACAACAACATTACACACTAACTAAAGTTTGAAACATGGGATCACGAAGAACGGGACCTTTAACACTGTTACAATTCCGAGCGTTATATCCTGTTTGCCTGTCTGTTACCAATCCTGCCTGTTTCCTTGACCCGTTGCTGCCTGTCCTGACCTTTGCCTTGTATACCGACCTGTGAGTGTTATCTGCCTGCCTCTGTTTACTGCCTGTACCCTGACTACGACTCTGCCTGTCCCTTGCTGTTCCTGTTTGCTCCTGATTTACCCTGCCTGTACGACCACGCTTACACTGTAAATAAACGCTGCACTTGGATCCCCTGCCTGAGTCTCCAGTCATGACAATTATGACTTTGAAAAAAACGGCTTTTCAACATAGTCCAAGTTTGAATTCAACCGATTTGACTCGGGCTTTGGAATTTCAGAACGATCATAGATGCGATGAGTCAGAAGATTATTCCAGTTATGAATGAATTATTCTGTCACAGACTTTTTTAATGCACATGCTTAATAAATTTACTACAAGTTTCTTTTCTAAATATATTTCCATCACGTTTTATGTATTTTGTTGAATAATAAGTATCCACCCCAGGGAGTGTAACCAGTTACATTTATTCACATCTTGTGCAGTATATTAAAATGTGCAATACTGCTGTTGTTTCTGTCAGATGTAACATCAATAAAATAATAACACAAATATAATTAATATATGCAATAAATAATACAAAATCTCTAAGACATATGTTTAAACTTTAATAAGCATAAATGCTCTGATCATGACCAGTTCAATCAAAGAATACTTAATTTTACATTTTGATAGTTTGAATCACTTACAGTCACAATAAACTGTTTATATTTTCTGTTAATGATCTTCAACCATATCAATAATAACTAAAAGTTCAGCACAGTGTGATGATGCCTCTTCATGTAATCCCAATATTCTTGTTGTTTGAGCTTGTGGAGTTGATTATTAGCTCTGTGTGTTTATGTAAATCTTCTGTTGCATATTTAAACACCAGACATGAGTCAGTTTATACATTCATCTGATCACTAGAGGGAGAGAAGAACAAACTGTGCTGTGAAACACACCATGATCTCTTCATCTTTAGTGTTGCTTTTGGCAGTAGTATCCTGTAAGTTTAGTCTACTTTTCTGTGTGATGCATCATTTTGTTGCTAAAAAGCTTGTTAACCATCTTTAAACTTCATGCTATTTTACTAACAGCTGTTATTTGATTTGATACAGGTATTCATTCATATGAACTCACTCAGCCTGAGTCTCTGACTGTCCGTCCTGATGCCACTCTAACTATCAACTGTAAAGTCTCATATTCAGTTACTAGTGAACATACAGCCTGGATTCGTCAGCCTGCAGGAAAAGCTCTGGAATGGATTGGATTGATCAGCTCTGGTGGAAGCTTATACTACAAGGATTCACTGAAAAGCAAGTTCAGCATCAGCAGAGACACCTCCAGTAACACAATAACACTGCAGGGAAATAATATGCAAGCTCAAGACACAGCTGTGTATTATTGTGCCAGAGAATCACAGTGAGAGACGCAAACAGCCTCCCTGTACAAAAACATCATCATATTCACATTAGGGTATTTATCATTTTGTCCTCAAAAGTTCAAAACCAATTTTCATAAAATATTCATCATTCACAGCTGATATTCATCTGGTGACATTAAAATTCTCTCCATCCATCAACAACAACAATTACCTAATAAATAAAACACATAATTAGCTAAAAATAACTGTCATTAACAGAAACGATTAAAGCATTATTTGTTTTAATAGAAAGTCAATAAAATCCATCACCTCTTGCATCTCTTTGCTTTCATCAGGTTATAAAGTCTGTTGGTCAGTAAAGTTCAGTTTTGAGCTTGTTTTGACCCAGTGTTACTGTTGTCTCAGAGGAGCGATTGGAGTTTTCAGCCACTGATTGAGCAGCACTAATAATTATTTAGAAAGATAAAACTAACATGCACCTGTTTCCACAAGAGATTTTTATTATTTTTTTATTATACTCTTTTCTGTTGATTCAGTTTTCAAGCAGCATGAATAAATGTCTTGTTATCTAGTTGACTGCAAACAGCATGAGCACGTGTGATCAACAAACAAAAAATAAAATGCAGAAAAACTTTTCTTAAATTGTGTCCCATTTACAGAGAATTCTGTATCAGACATATAACAGTGAACGGAAAGGTACATATTCACATTCACGTCATACTGTTCTTAAATAGTTTAGTCCTTCAGTCATGATTGTATCTTGTGACCCTCCAATGCAAATCAAACACTCCTGTATGTTTGTTCAGTATTTATGTGCTTCTGATTGGATCTGGAGCGTTACATCACCACTTTCAAGATGAAGAGTTCACTCTGCTTACTGCTGCTCTCATTCAGCGTACACCGTGAGTTTTCTCATGAAACACATTTCTACCAGAAAGACTCAGGAGCAAAATAACTTATGATTTAAACACAATTTAGTAACAACCAGAAAGTTATACAACGAGATAAAGTTCTTTGGCGTAGGCCCCGTCCGTAGCACGCATCCAAATGGTTGTAGGCTCGGCGTATCCTGCCCGGAATGAAGGCAGGGGCCAAGCCGACCCCCCACATGGATATGGACAGGGACCATCCTGGTGGTGGTGGGGAGGATGGAGGTGGAGATTGGCGTCAGCATCTGCGAACTCAGATAAGTGTAAGTGCCGATGCTTTATACCAGGTGTTCCATAATGATTGGTTAGATCTGATCTAATGAATGACGTAACATTAGAGTCTTCCCGGCAGAACTTACGCTAGAGCTTACATTTCTACCAGAAAGACTCAGGAGCAAAATAACTTATGATTTAAACACAATTTAGTAACAACCAGAAAGTTATACAACGAGATAAAGTTCTTTGGCGTAGGCCCCGTCCGTAGCACGCATCCAAATGGTTGTAGGCTCGGCGTATCCTGCCCGGAATGAAGGCAGGGGCCAAGCCGACCCCCAAAGGATGGTAAATAGATATCACAACTGGACGGAGCCTACCCCCCAAAAGAGGTGAGAGGAATATATACGCACCAGAGATGAGCCTTGCAGATCCTGAAACAGAGATAATAATAATTAGGCATGAAGGATTTAGAAAGAATATCACAAAGAAAAAGGCCATAAGCCACATAAACACGACAGCCTTGAGCGGCGACAATGGCCACGTTAGACCACATGGACACAAGCCTTGAGCGGCGACGACGGCCACGTTAGGCCACATAGACACAAGCCTTGAGCGGCGACGACGGCCACATTAGGCCACATGGACAAGCCTTGAGCGGCGACGACGGCCACGTTAGGCCAGTAGACATGAAGCCTTGAGCGGCGATGGCGGACATGGTAGCCACTCATACACTAAATCCTTGAATAGTAGAATGACCGTGAAAGGCCGACAGATGCAATAATCATAAGCAGCAACATTTTGAGACACCATATAAAAACAGAGACGAAGCCACAAGAGTCATTGAAGATTAGACAAAAGACGAGAGCGATTGAGATTAGTAATGATAACATAGCACCAACACCACCGCCAGTATATGCAAATTTTACTTAATAAATAATAAGAGAAGGAGAAAGAACAAGAAAACAAGCAACATAGAGAAAAGGCCGCGATCGGCCACACGACCACGAAGGGCCACACAGAGACAAGGCCGAGATCGGCCACACGACCACGAAGGCCACACAGAGACAAGACCACGATAGGCCACATAGAGACGAGGCCACGATAGGCCACATAGAGACGAGGCCACGATAGGCCACATAGAGACGAGGCCACGATAGGCCACGTAGAGACGAGGCCACATAGAGACGAGGCCACGATAGGCCACATAGAGACGAGGCCACGATAGGCCACATAGAGACGAGGCCACGATAGGCCACATAGAGACGAGGCCACGATAGGCCACATAGAGACGAGGCCACGATAGGCCACATAGAGACGAGGCCACGATAGGCCACATAGAGACGAGGCCACGATAGGCCACATGGAGACGAGGCCACGATAGGCCACATGGAGACGAGGCCACGATAGGCCACATAGAGACGAGGCCACGATAGGCCACATAGAGACAAGGCCACGATAGGCCACATAGAGACAAGGCCACGATAGGCCACATAGAGACAAGGCCACGATAGGCCACATAGAGACAAGGCCACGATAGGCCACATAGAGACGAGGCCACGATAGGCCACATAGAGACGAGGCCACGATAGGCCACATAGAGACAAGGCCACGATAGGCCACATAGAAACGAGGCCACGATAGGCCACATAGAGACAAGGCCACGATAGGCCACATGGAGACAAGGCTGCAATAAGTCTCAGAAAATTCATAAGGTTATAGAAGCTGAAAATAGTATGAAGAAATACGGCAAACATACACTACCACAAGTATTTGCGTGAAATTACTAAGAGAAGGAGAAAGAACAAGAAAAGGGAGATAACATGGAGACAAGGCTGTGATGAGCCCCGGAAAATCATGAGGCTATAGAAGCTGAAAATGGCATGGTGAAAATACAAAAACATACCACCACCAGTATTTGCATGAAATTACTTAACACGTGATGAGAGAAGGATAAAGAACAAGAAAGGGAGATAAGCAACATAGAGACGAGGCCACAATAGGCCGCATGGAGACAAGGCCACGATAGGCCGCATGGAGACGAGGCCACGATAGGCCACACGAAGGCAAGGCTGCGATCGGCCACATGGAGACGAGGCCGCGTTAGAAAATACGTTAAAGCTATAGAAGCTAAACATAAGGAAGCAATGATGAAAACGAGAAACATACCACCACCACCAGTATTTGCAGAAAATTACTGATTGTAATGAGCATTTGAGTTGAGCATTGAGCACACAGCAGTCCTCCATCTGCTGTTAGGAAAATTTCTAAACCATGCTAGTGGCTTGACGGAACTTAGCCAACAGGACTCCATCTAGCAGTCAGAACCTGCCGAGAGAACCCCCAAAAGAAAGTTAACTAGATAGCATAACAGATAGGTATGAGAATACTAAATTACATAGATACAGATGAAGACCTTGACCTTGTCATAATGCTATTGAAGAAAGGAAAACGCATACTTGGTAATGCTTTATTAGCTAACCTTAGCTAGCTATTGAACTCTGCAAAAGCTAGCAAACCTTGGCAAAAGGATAATGCAATGATTGTTGTTCAGTACCTCGGTGAAGAGAAAAACTAAAGAGCCCTGCACAGGAGATGGGGCGTGATAAGCACAAGCAAAATGCTTATAACCAGGCAGGGGCAGAGTACTGAACGCAATAATCAGATGTTTGAAATGCGGTAGGCAGCACGATCGCGATGAAGACATCCACAATAGTCACGTCACGGAAATTGCAGTGATTAGACCAAGTTGCATGCGTTCAGGTCCTGAAGATGAGCACACTATTTTCTGTGAACACCAAAATGTGTGTACCATCTATTTGTGTTTGTATGGGCATGCGCGGGTTATGTCAAAAGTCCTTGTGCATACAGCGCTTATTGCTTAGGTAACGAACACAGAAAACTGATGCTAATTGTAGGGGATCAGCGCAATGCGAGATCGAATTGATGAAATGTTAGAATATCGTCAGGATATTATAATTTGATCTAGCTTACAGTCAACAGACTAATACACAGAACCGCATAACTTTAAACACGCTCAAATGCAGATTAGTATGATAGTATGACGCTAGACCAAGTAAAACATATCTGCTTTATCTCACGATTTTAATTTGACAAATAAACTGACAAGTATGAGTAATATTTCAGCACTGGAAGTATTTTGGTAGAATGAATCATCTTATCCTTTATAGCTATACCCTGGGATTCGCTTGGCACGGATATCCGTCTCTCATTACGATCACGCCCACAATTTCACACTGACATAGATTTTAGTTTTATGCGGTGAAGACAATGCAGTGTTACTTACATTTAATTTATTCATTCATTTCCTGAACTTAAATACTCACCTGAAAATATAAACACTATTACTACATTTAAAAGGTGCAATAAGTAATATTTTTTGCTGTAAATAACGGAAAACCACTAGTCCAGTGTTATATTTTAGTTTTCTTGAGTACTTACAATATCCCAATGTTTCCAACTATATTTAAATTGTGAAAAAATTACAGTTTTAACCGAGGCTCCGGGACGTGTGAGGAGTCGCCTGTCAATGGCATCATACCCGCATTAACCTCGGTTTCCGGTTTAATTTGTAGTAACCATGGAAACGCCAAGACGCTTTAAAATATAACACATTTTAATAGACAAGGGAACAACTGTTTTGATATATCTATAGACTAAAAACAATTGATGTTAAATAGCTCAACATGATTAGTCATTGTTTAATTCTAATATCCTTGATTTTGGTGAGTACTATGCCTCAGAGAAAAGCACTATTTTTGTCAAGTAGCTAACATAGCATAATCAGATGCAGCTTATTTTTATTAACAGTAATACAGCATTTTCTCCATCATACAATACGTTTTAAAATGAATTTATCATGCATGCCATTTATCAACACGAAACATCCAGCAATGATATTCAATAAAATCGATCCATCATACTGCAGTGTGTAACAAGTGTCTCATAGCAGCCGCCGAGTGAACGCACTCAGTAATGTTATAACATCATTTTCAACACACTAAAATTATAATAAACAGATGTTACCTCATACTCATGACCGGAAAAGCGGAAGCAGCGCCGGCGACTCTGTCATAATAAAAGTCCCGCTGCTCGTGAGGCGTGTTGCGCAATCGCTCCAGCGGCCTCATTCAGTTCCCACAACATTCGGTCCTGCTCTGCTTCAAACTACAATAACGTTAATATTCACATCCATGAACATAATTCTTCCTGAGTCCTATCCCTATTCTTTTGCACCGACCGTTAAGGTGGAGACCACGTGTCCCAATAATCTTACATGCCATACAGCAGCCCAGTCGTTCTAGAATTACTATTAAATTCCAAAGAATTATTTGAGTAAACTGATGATTGTATGACGAATTGCAATATTCGATAATACAGTGTCTCGATATATAATACAATGTCTCGTTACAAAGATCTAGACTACATTGCAATGTAATGATGTGGGTGTGTTGCTTTAAGGTTTAAACCGCAATGGGGTTTTCCGAGCCTTGCAACGATATCCGGATATGGTATGCCATTCTTTGTTTTGTCCTAAACGAATGATACTTGAAATATGTGGATGATCATTACAACGTGCTATAGGCTATACAATACGTACAAGCAATGTTTGACGAGCGCTCTGACTAACATGCGTGCGCTTGCATAACTGATTATGAATGTGAAGAGAGAGCAGAAGACGATTCTTCGCCCAATAGACACCAAGGTGCATAACACGATGAAAATACTTATCACTGAGATGAAATGGCTAATCCGTGGTGAAGAGGCGAGGATGATGAAGATTGCAGCCGTGACTAACCCCTTGATGATATTGCTGAGACGAAATTCGAAAACAAAAGAAATCCGTGTTTTACAGTGGTTCACTGAAGCTTGGGTTTTAGATTGAAATATCAGTGATTTAATGGACGAGACAGGCTGGATTTTAAACGAGCTATGCACCAACGTGGAGATTGGCGTCAGCATCTGCGAACTCAGATAAGTGTAAGTGCCGATGCTTTATACCAGGTGTTCCATAATGATTGGTTAGATCTGATCTAATGAATGACGTAACATTAGAGTCTTCCCGGCAGAACTTACGCTAGAGCTTACATTTCTATTGTCAGTTCTAATACATATATGTTTCAAATGAAATCAGTCGTTTCAATCTTTCTTTTAGGTTTAAAATATCAAAGTATGGAGTCCATTGAAAGCACAGTTCAGAAAAAGCCTGGAGAAACTCTGACTCTGTCCTGTAGAGGATCCGGGTTCAGCTTTAGCTGCTGTAGCATGCACTGGATCAGACAACAAGCTGGAAAACCTCTTGTGTGGATTGGACGTGTTTATAGTCATGGTAACAGCCATGACTACGCCGAAGCCTTCAACAGACGAACTGAAATCACCAGAGATAATTCAAAGAATATGGTATATCTGAAACTGTCGGGCCTGACAACAGAAGACTCAGCCACATATTACTGCGCAAAACAAACACAGAGACACAAAGTTCTTCACGGCTGAACAAAAACCACTTGAGTGTTTCATCTCTTGTCACTAGAGTTCAACAGGTGGCAGCAGAGAATAAAAAATCCATAAAATACAGCCCAATGAGAAGATAAACCATCTGTCACAGCATTATTAAAGCCTGTTATATTACTGTTAAATTTACAATACACTATAAAAGCTCTAACATCACACAGCACAAATGCATATCTGACTCCTTTAACACAACACATATTTTTGATACGTAGATTTGTGGTAGTGGCTACACATTTTACAGTGACAAACTAAAAATATGTTTCAATTAACCAGAGACTCTTCCAGGAGTCTACAAGTGAAAGTGACTCTACAAGGGCAAAATATAATAATGAATATCAGCATCTTACTGTGAACACAGAAATAAACAACAAGCAGTTCTAAAACATCTTGAATAAAAAGAAAAATCCTCTGAATATAAAAATGAGTTGTTTCAAGTGTTTTTTTATTTTCTGAGTTAACAAGTTCATTCAAGTTCTTCATTATTACAGGCAAAATCGAGGCCTTTAGACTTTCAGATGCAGGTCCAACAGAACCAGATTACTGACCTACTGCTTTTGTTGCTTTCCAATAGACCAATATTCGTTTTATCAACACCTGAAAAAGAATTAAAGTAAATGAAGATATATAAAATGTTCAGGGTTTTTTTGACAAAACATAAGCTTGATGCCATAAAATTCTCTATGAGAGGATAAATGATATGAACATAAATGTAGCACAAATATTTTTTTTAGCATGTGGAGTTGATTATTAGCTCTGTGTGTTTATGTAAATCTTCTGTTGCATATTTAAACACCAGACATGAGTCAGTTTATACATTCATCTGATCACTAGAGGGAGAGAAGAACAAACTGTGCTGTGAAACACACCATGATCTCTTCATCTTTAGTGTTGCTTCTGGCAGTAGTATCCTGTAAGTTTAGTCTACTTTTCTGTGTGATGCATCATTTTGTTGCTAAAAAGCTTGTTAACCATCTTTAAACTTCATGCTATTTTACTAACAGCTGTTATTTGATTTGATACAGGTATTCATTCATATGAACTCACTCAGCCTGAGTCTCTGACTGTCCGTCCTGATGCCACTCTAACTATCAACTGTAAAGTCTCATATTCAGTTACTAGCTCTGATACAGCCTGGATTCGTCAGCCTGCAGGAAAAGCTCTGGAATGGATTGGCTGGATCAGCTCTGGTGGAAGCTTATACTACAAGGATTCACTGAAAAGCAAGTTCAGCATCACCAGAGACACCTCCAGTAACACAATAACACTGCAGGGAAATAATATGCAAGCTCAAGACACAGCTGTGTATTATTGTGCCAGAGAATCACAGTGACAGACGCAAACAGCCTCCCTGTACAAAAACATCTTTATCATCATCATTACAAATTATTTTTCTATAAAAATTGGATCACCCCCTCAATGTATTTTCTTACCCACTGGCTGCATCGGAAATTGCATATTCTGAGCTTGTTCCAATACCCGCAAATGCTGTCTCTCCACTTGACCACTTGTCTACTTACATGACTTGTTTCCTATATTTGGTGAAAGTGTTGGTTGTGTAGACCTTTTGATTCAGTAAGACACAATTACAACATAGTGCTGTAAAATTGTAAGTAAAGTTTTTACAGAGCTATATTTGCACTTTTTGTACATTTAACACATAATACATTGTACATTTAAGTAAACTTCTAAGTGTCGGTCCCTAAGCAACAGACAGCACAATTTAGTAATGGTGATGTTTCTAATTAAGTGTATTTTTATAAAATACATATACTCATCCTTGCACCAATTACATGTGCAACACTTTACATTTTACTACCAAATTATGTGTAATATCTAATTAATTTAACTTTCTGCAATTCTCGGCACGGTTGTCTAAGCTGAATTGTGCTGGTAGAATCCATGATGTGACGTCGCCACTCAGGATTGGTCACTCGTCTGTTGTCTGGCTTCTCTCTGTAGCTGGCTAGCGCTCTACTTGCATGACGTAAACACAAATTAATAATAAAGTTAAAAGAAACATTTGATTATCCTCCATAACGCGATAGTTATTTACATCTCATATCATCAGTAAACTGTTGCGTTACCAAGGCAACGACTGATGCTTTTATATTACATTCCAAAGAGCGGCCGTTATGCAGTGAAACCGTAACTGCACCAGCTGGCCTGGATTGTCACGGAATGGAACGTTTGTGCAATAAGAAACATTCGGACCGACCCTGGAAAAGTGCTTAAAGTTAAATTCTGCTGTAAAGCAGCTCTAAAAAGAAAATAGTGTCATTGTTCAGCTGAAGACAGTTCAGTGTTGATTCAGTTCTGTTCAATAACTGTGTAAAGATCATGAAATATGAAATAAGTTCAGTTCAGCTCTGGAGAAAACAGCCAGCTCAGCTCATCATCCAGTTCAGCTCAGTTCTCATCCAATAGTGTCAGAACAGTCAAAAATATTGCTGAATATTACGTGTCCCCAACTAAGCAAGCCAGAGGAACCCAACTCCATCGGTGACAGAAAAAAAACAGAAAGAGAAAAAAGAAAGCAGGCTCAGTTGGGGGACCAGTCCTCTTCTGGCCAAACAAACCAACATGGTGTGATCATGATTCCAGGCTGCATCACAAGTCAGACTGTGGACTGGTATCACTCAGAAAATTTTGTTTAGGATACATCACACTGACATATGGAGGGAAGGAGTCGAAGCTGGCCATAGAGGTCTGTACAGAAAGTACTTGACTGATTCTGGTGGTCTTTGTGCCAATGGCTGTCGTATCGACAAAGTCTTCACAGGGGATCTGTCTCTAGGGCTCATCTAGTTGCATGGTCTCTGCTGACATTTAGGGCTTTTGTGGTTGTCATTAGGTGCAGGTCCACAAGTGTGGGTGTTGAGACAGGCCCTAACCCGATCTCATGGCAATTCGTACATATTTTACAAGGTGGCTATTTCGAACGAATTTGTACACCCTCACTCGTACGAATTTTTATCTTTTTTGCAAATTTGTACGTATTTTACTATTTGCCAAATTCATACGAATTTGTACGAATTACCTACACCTAACCCCGCCCCTAATCTTACCTGTCACTGGGGTTTATACAAATCATATGAATTCGTATGAGGGAGGTCGTATGAGTGAGGTCGTATGAATTCGTACGAATTAGCCACCTTGTAAAACATGTACGAATTGGTAGTGTGAGATAACGTTGCAGGCCCTCTGAGTAGGTACTTGTTTTGAACAAGTAATTACTTTACAAATGTTAAAAAAGTAAATTCTGTATGTATGATTGTGTGCAGAATGAATGCAATCCAGATGTACTACATTTGCCATGTTGTCATTGTCATGTGACCTACCAGCGTGAGTTGGTCAATTCACTGGCATTCACAAATCCTCTCCTGTGGCTTCATGGGATAGTAAAGAGTCCACTGGATGTGCACCTCAGAATTTTGTAGGTCATCCGGATACTTTTATGAATACTGTCAATTTAGACATACTACACTTTTCACATACTGTTTTTAAAACTATTATATAGTAGGGAAATATGCGAAGATCACGCTTTACTTTGTAAACTTTAGACACTCTACTAAGTAACTTTGCAACTACATATCAACTAACTCTCATTAAAATATTAGTAGACTGATAGTTGAGGGTTAGGTGTTAGGGTTAGTAGAATAAGCTGTCATGTTCTTGCAAAGTTACTTATAGTCAGTATAATGTCTAAAGTGAACCAACGAAATAAAGTGTTACCGTATGCGATTTCAGATACAGCAGCAGCGTTTCACTAAACATCAGAGAGAATCCTCATTGGCTGCTGTCTCTCTTAATACACTAGTAGCATAATGTTGTTTGGTGATGTGAAGAGCAAAAATTAGACTATGTGTATATTTAATAATCAGCAGGTGTCATTAATAAGCATCTGCTTTCTTTTATTGCATGCATGTTCCTTTCCCTTTCGAAAGGGAACTCCACTCTGCGCTGACTGCGCTATGGGGAACGTCCTCCGTGACCCGTGCTCGAAATGCCAAAAATCACCACACTCCAATCCTATTGGCCGGCGACAGCCTATCACGTCAAACGGCGCGAATCGTGACGTATAAAGGGAGCGCCTGGGGAAACAGCCGACATCCTCTTGTCTTTTCGCGACTGCTTTTGCTCGTGCCATTTTCACTCTGCCAAAGAAAATATGTCTGCTAAATCGTTCAGGAAGTGTGCTGATCCTTGTCCCAGGTTTCTGACACCGGAGGACACACACAACTTGTGCTTTTTCTGTCTGGGCGAGGAGCACGCGCGGTCGGTACTCGAGGGTGCTGCCTGTGCGAACCTGCGAACTGTGAGCGTTTTCCTATGAAAACGCTCCGTTCTCGTTTGGCCCTCTTCTCGAGGGGAGAGAGGTGCCACCACCGCTGCCTGGTGGTTCTGGCCCCGCTCGTGCTGAGGCTCAGCGGCGATTGTAATCATGGGACTCGCAGGTGGAGCTCGCTGAAGAATTTGAGAGGGGTGTCAATCTTTCTCAAGCTGAAGCGACTGACGAGGACGCGCTTCTGGCGGATGACGTCGATGTTTTATCTTTAACATCCTCGGACTCAGGAGCGAGTGCTCTCTTGGTCCAAAGCCCCGGAGAGCAGAAGATGGCCGAGGCGGGAGAAGCGGGCGAGCCCGCGGCTCCCGCTCGGCCTCCCTGCGCGGCGTTTTTCGGAGTTGCTGGAGGTTATGGAACGCGCTTCGAGCAGACTGCGGCTGCCCTGGGAGCGCGTGAGGAGGGAACCCGCTTGCAGCAGGTTAGACGATCTTTTTCTCTCTTCCCTTGGCCCGGCAACTCCGGCGAGGGCCCTGCCATCCAAAGCGTTGAAGGTGACGTCACGTTTGAATGGCAGGGCTTACACCGCTGCAGGTCAGGCTGGTGCGGCGTTGCACACGATGACGGTGCTTCTGGCGTACCAGGCTGATCTGCTTACGGATCTTGATCAGGGAGGCGAAAACGCGCTCCGCGGCGTTTAGATCTTGCATCCCGTTCAGATCCAGCTCTGGGCCCAGACAGCCGGGAGGTCCCGGGCCGTCTCGAGCCGAGGCTCAGAGGCAGGCCCAGAGGGAAAGTGTCGCCGCTCGTGCGCCTCCTCCTCCTCGGAATAAGTCGCAGAGACGGCGAGATGCTAGAAGGAAGAAGCAAGATTTGAGGGAGGTGATCGAGGAGCGGCGCCAGCAGCGCCGGTAATCGATCTCCGCTCTCGCGAGGGCTTTTTCTCGCCCTCGCTCTTCCTTCGCCTCCCGGTAGCGTTTGTGACATCTATATGCTGCGGGCTTTACAGTCGGGCTGATGTTGTGGGCCTATGATGGATATATTCCTGACGGCCCGCCGTCTGGCTTGATAGTGAAAGTGCTTTTGGGCTTATGGGACTTTAGATTTCCCCTCCGTGTGACGAATCGGGGAGGAATCTGCGTTCTACGAGCCGCAGGAGGTAAGCCAGGTCCATTTTTCATTCTCAATATAGACCTTGCTTTTCCTGTATAGCTTCCTGTGCATATAGTTGTCATCTGTTCATGTTTCTAAGGGGTTATTTGGGCAAATAACTGTATGTTAGGCTGACTGTTACAGGCAGGCCCTTTATGGCCGCTTTGTTGTTTAGCGTTGGTGTAGTTTCTCGGCTGATACTGTGTATAGCTAGAACTCGCGTTCGCTATTGTCAGTTATGTGTTGGCCGGTTTTTCGGCCACCTAATGCTGTCGCTCGCGCTGCTTCCTCCGTGTGTTTGGGAATTTGTAGCCCGAGTGTAGCGTGGTCTACTTACAGTCCTTAGCTAGCGGCTAGGCTAGAACTAGGTTAGGTGTATGTTTGTTTACATCCCTCTGTTATGACTATTCCCCCTGCGGTTGTATAGTTCCTAGTTCTGGCCTCCTTCTGAGGAAGTTGCTGGCCGTTTTTTTTGCCTATATTTCCCCTTCATATGTTTATGCAGGCGTGTTATGTAAGAGCGTGCTTGTGCTGCCACAGGTTACACCTGTTGTCTATGATAGCAGGCTTTATCCGGCCTCTATATATGAATACGGTGTTATTGTTGTTGTACTCCCCGGTTAGGGTTTGTGTTTCACTGAGTGCATCACCTGTTGGATCACACACTCAGGGTGAGTGTAGGGAATTTTGTTTACCAGATTTCTCCCGGTCGTTTGCACCACAGCATCTGGGGTTCATTGCTGTTTGATTGTTGGCTATTTGCCTTTTAGCCTCTCTGTATACAGCTTGTTTGGATACAGCGCTGTTGGTCTACGATGCTGGTTACGCTCATGCTGTTTAGCATATTAACATTGCCTGCTGGAATGTGTATGCCTAGGCTCAGGTTGTGTAGCTAGTTCCCTTGAAATTGTCATTTTAGGTTATACTGGCCCTTCCTTGTAGCTAGGGCCCTGTCATGACCACGGGCTGGTACCACATGGTTCTTTAAGTGGCAGGCCTTTCCAGGCCTCTCTTATAGCTTCCTGTTGGCCCAGCTACGCTGGTCATGTACGGGCATCATTCCATGATGAGTCATACGTTACTCTGTTGTTGCCAGATGTTTATGGAAGTCGTTGGCCCCCGTTGGGGCCTCCTTTCATGTCTTACCTAGCATGTTGGCACAGCTTGTATGGGTTTCTGTATGTCTCATACCCCTTGGGTGTTGTATAAACGCACTAGCTATCGCTGTGCGCTTTTAAGGTTACAGGCCACTTTCAGGCCTTCCTTTGCTAGCATGTCGGAATTTAGCTTGGTACTCCTCTCGCTGAGAGTAAAAGATGTTTTTACTGAGTAATTTGTGCGTTTATTCCCTTTAGCTCTAGTCGAGCTAAAATATTTTCTGTCTATCTAACAGGTTCTATTTTTGCTCCTAGAACTTTAGTGGCCGCTGGCTGATGTCGCGTGTGACGGGTAGGCCGTAAAGGCCTCTTGTGGAGCATGCTGACCTTTGACAAACAAAAGGGATGGTTTCGCCGGCTGGCCGGGTCTCGGGTTGACTATAACCTCCTGTGTAGTCGGTCTGTTCAGCTTGAACCCTGATAACACTGCCACGAGCTGATGCCACGTGCCTGCTGGGATTATAGGCCCACGGGGCCTTTCCTTAGCGCATGATGGCGTATGTTGTACTCCTCTTGCTTAAAGAGTAGAAGGTACTTCACCGAGTGCACTGCTCGTTGGTTTGTGTTGGACGGGCTGTCTCGTGGGCACTTGCAGCTGTTATGTCTTGGTGTTTGCTCCACCTTGATATGCAATAGGGTGTGGCCCTACAGGCCATCCTGGGCTACCGCCGTCTGCATTCAGTTCTAGTTCTCTGGTGAACTCTGGTTATGTTGTAGGCCCTTTTCCCGGCCTCCATGACTATGTGCCCGCTTTACGGTCTGTCTGTTAGGTTGAGCTTTGTACTTCCCTTCGGGGTTAACTGCGTAATTGTGCTTAGCTCCCTAAGCTGGTATGGTTGTAGACTTCTATGAAGTCTCCCGTTAGACCGGCCCCCAGGCTGGTTTGTGCTCCCTTGGGTCAGGGGTCTTTAGCGCACAGCCTCCTCAGCACCTTGTTAACGGCTGAGTAGATCCTTGGATGAGTGGTTGTACTCCCCTCATACGAGGGTCCAGAGCGTTTAGCTGAGTTCCGCTCTCCAGGATGCCCATCTCTGCGTGTGGGTTTGAGTTGCTTACTGCCCTTTCGCAGTCGCTCTTTCCTGCTCTCCTCTCTGGAGTTTGCGCTTGGAGATTCTGTATATCAGACAAGGTTGGCTAGGCCAGACTTAGCTTCGCTGGATCTGGCTAGGCCTCCTTGGTAGCAGCGGGATGGATTTTTCCCCCCGAGTGACTGGCCGAGGTTCCTTTGGTTCCTTGGCCACATTCCCTTAAAGGGACCACCCCCTCTTGGGCTGTTGGTTCCAGATGCTTGAGCAGCCTTGGTAGGCTTTTTTCGGAAGGCCTCTTTTAGGCTCAGCTTGGGCTGTTGGCCGTAGGGAATGCTGTCACTGACAGCCTTGGAGTTCTGCCCCCGGTTTTTCCCTGGAACTGCCGGATGTGTGTCCAGACATTTGGACTGGCATTCTCCTCTAGCATGGTGGCGTGGGTATATCGTTCCCCATAGCGCAGTCAGCGCAGAGTGGAGTTCCCTTTCGAAAGGGAACGTCTCAGGTTACGTATGTAACCATGGTTCCCTGAGAACAGGGAACGAGACTCTGCGCTTTCATGCCATGCTGCGGGATGCCTGCTACAGTCGCTCAAAGACAAGAAGATGTCGGCTGTTTCCCCAGGCGCTCCCTTTATACGTCACGATTCGCGCCGTTTGACGTGATAGGCTGTCGCCGGCCAATAGGATTGGAGTGTGGTGATTTTTGGCATTTCGAGCACGGGTCACGGAGGACGTTCCCCATAGCGCAGTCAGCGCAGAGTCTCGTTCCCTGTTCTCAGGGAACCATGGTTACATACGTAACCTGAGACGTTTTGCTTCTGTTCCCTTAATGTGTGCGAATAGTATTCATCAACTCTCTCTTTTTGGTATGAAACATTTGTGACAGATTTTCATTCTGCAGCCTGATTGCTGCATGCTAAGTTTTGCTCTGAACTGTATGCAAATATTCCTCTTCCTCTTTATTTTAGTCAAGTGGGTTCATTTAGATTAAATAACATTTTTGACTTAAATGCAACTAGTTCATTAGAAGCCACATGAAAGACATTTCTAAAAATGTTCTTCCTTTCTTTCTTTCTTTTTGCTGTGTGCAGTCTCAGTAAAGTTTATTTTTTAGAGTTTATCTAGAAATTATTTTTAATGAGAATACTGCTGATTTTACAATAGAGGGCACTGTCTGCCTTTGTGATCAGAGATATTGTAGGATTAATGAAATTGCCTTTTTATTTTTTTCCTTGGTTAATTTTTAAGCAATAAAACATATGGCTATTTTTAAAACTTACAAACACATTTTATTATGTACAGCTAACAGGGGAGCATCAGAAAGCACACGTTCGTCTCCAAAGTGGATTTACATGAAATCTAAACCATATACATCATAAAGTCGCTTTCTAAATGTTTATTTAACATCTGACAGGAAAATATTCAATAAATATTGCAGATGATAAGCACATCACAGCATGAAATAGACATCTGAATGATGTGTGTGTACTGTTATGTAGAATTCACTGTTGTCAGCACTGCTTACATTACATGAATGCAAGTAATGTAAAAAAACAAAACAAATGTTCAAGTAACTATACATAAGTTATCTATTTTATTTGTCTGTTAGTACTGTTGATAAATTAAGGAACATTTGTGTTGGATAAAAAGTGAGTTAACACATCATCAACTACCTCAACATGTAAATTGAGCACATAAATCTCAGAGGAAGCTTGAGTCTTGTCTGGATGTTACAGGGACAGATGATCACGTGTGTTTATCCGGTGGAGAGAGGCTGATGAAGGAATGCTGCCATCAATAGCTTTGAGTGAGGATACTACATAATGAATAAAAAAATCAATTTAAAACTTAAGTTGTAGTTTATTTTAATTATTGTAAATTATTACAGCACTTTTCTTATTCTTGATGTCTGTATGTTTTCTGCAGAGCTTTTGTGGTGGAGCAGAACCTGCAAGACAAGGTGACGGCAGCATTTGTGGGGAAAAAAGGGGAAAAGAAACGAGCAGGGATTGAACAGCCTGAAGGCGAGTAAATAATGACTGAATTTATATGTTTGGGTGAACTAAGCCTTTATGCCCCCAAATAGAAACTGTATGAAATGTATGTATGCATTTATATTATAGTAGTACCTTAAAACGTAAACTAGGAAATAAGCAGCTTTATTGAGTGTTTGTGCCCAAGACACTAACAAAAAAGGATTTACAAAAATCACATTTACATTTATGCCAATGGCAGATGCTTTTATCCAAAGTGACTTACAGTGCTCTTATTACAGGGACGATCAATGTGGAGTAACCTGGAGTCTTGCTCAAGGACGGTGACGGATACGGAGATCGAACCAGCAACCTTCTGCTTACCAGTTCAGTGGTTTAGGCCACCACACCGCAAAAGTAATAATGCTACAACAGAAATTAGCATTTAATTGTACAAATATTAAATGAAATATGGCAAGAAACAGAATGCTGACATGAATTGTAAAACGTTTTAATCTGTTTAAATATTTTACAGGTAGTAATGCTCATGGAGAGCACACAGATGATTGGAGCAGAGCAGACACAACGCCAGCCAGATTGTCCCGCACATCTTCTTGGATGGCAAAGACAGGCGAAGGTGTTCGCGGTGATCAGCTGCTTCATCAAAATAAAGCTGCAGAATTGGCACAGCTATGTTGAGATTTAAAAAAAAAAGCTTTGTTTCATGTGTTGTTGAATTGTATATTTATTTATGTATTGTGATGGTTACTTATTCATTCTTTTACTCATTTATGTTTCCTATTGTTGTCAGTAAATAAAATATAATTATTTTATTAATTCTTTCATTAATTCATTGCTTGAGTGCAAAAACATAATTTTCATTAAAAAAAAGTAATATAATTAAGTACTGGTCAGCATTTATCATTATTATTGTGCGTCAGTGTTGGGGTGTGCTAGCAATGCAATTCATTCTGGGGTAATCTTATCTTTAGTAGTAATACTTACATTTTCTGAGCACAAAATCAACAAAAGCTCTTCTCCAAAGGCGAGTCCAGCAGATCAGAGATATTGTATAGGATTAATGTTTCTTGCTTCATTTTTAAAAGAAGAAAGAAAAGAAAAGAAAAGAAAAGAAAAGAAAAGAAAAGAAAAGAAAAGAAAACAACAAAACATTACAAAGCATTTCAAAATCACAAGAAAACAGTCAAAAGAACTTGAGCAGGAGAAAAATCAAAAAAAAAAAAAAATGTAAGAATCGTTTAACAGAAAGTGAATGAAGAGGTTTTCATCTCAACGCAATCATCTTTTTAGCAGCTGTCAGGACAGCTAGTGCGCTTATGCTTATTATTAATATTCAAGATTATTAGTTTAGCTTATTCAATAACAAGACAGGCACTGTTACAGGTCTGTTGCAGAAACCAGATCAGACAATCTGCATGCTAAATTTAAAACTTAATATTTATTTCAATTCACTGAACAGGTGAGAAAAGCAAGTGTTTCTGATGATGACCCAACAGAAACATACATTATACATACTGTTGTTTCTGTCAGATGTAACATCAATAAAATAATAACACAAATATAATTAATATATGCAATAAATATTATAAAATCTCTAGTCTAAAGAAAAAAGAACAAGACATATTCATTGTATATCTTTAATTGGCATAAATGCTCTGATCAGGGCAAATTCAATCAAAGAATACATTTTACATTTTGATAGTTTGAATCACTTACAGTCACAATAAACTGTTTATATTTTCTGTTAATGATCTTCAACCATATCAATAATAACTAAAAGTTCAGCACAGTGTGATGATGCCTCTTCATGTAATCCCAATATTCTTGTTGTTTGAGCTTGTGGAGTTGATTATTAGCTCTGTGTGTTTATGTAAATCTTCTGTTGCATATTTAAACACCAGACATGAGTCAGTTTATACATTTATCTGATCACTAGAGGGAGAGAAGAACAAACTGTGCTGTGAAACACACCATGATCTCTTCATCTTTAGTGTTGCTTCTGGCAGTAGTATCCTGTAAGTTTAGTCTACTTTTCTGTGTGATGCATCATTTTGTTGCTTAAAAGCTTGTTAACCATCTTTAAACTTCATGCTATTTTACTAACAGCTATTATTTGATTTGATACAGGTATTCATTCATATGAACTCACTCAGCCTGAGTCTCTGACTGTCCGTCCTGATGCCACTCTAACTATCAACTGTAAAGTCTCATATTCAGTAACTAGTTATGGTACAGCCTGGATTCGTCAGCCTGCAGGAAAAGCTCTGGAATGGATTGGAGTGATCTGGAGTGGTGGAAGCTTAGCCTACAAGGATTCACTGAAAAGCAAGTTCAGCATCACCAGAGACACCTCCAGTAACACAATAACACTGCAGGGAAATAATATGCAAGCTCAAGACACAGCTGTGTATTATTGTGCCAGAGAATCACAGTGACAGACGCAAACAGCCTCCCTGTACAAAAACATCATCATATTCACATTAGGGTATTTATCATTTTGTCCTCAAAAGTTTTATAACAACAGATTTATAGAACAACAGATTTACAGATAAAGTATTATATGTTTCAATAGGAAGTCAATAAAATCAGTAATCTCTTCTATGTGTCTCACAACATTGGCTTTGCTTTCTTTAAAGGTGCCCTAGATTCTGTTTTTAAAAGATGTAATATAAGTCTAAGGTGTCCCCTGAATGTGTCTGTGAAGTTTCAGATCAAAATACCCCATAGATTTTTTTTTTTATTAATTTTTTTAACTGCCTATTTTGGGGCATCATTATAAACGCGCCGATTTTATGCTGCGGCCCCTTTAAATCCCGTGGTCCACACCCACAGAGCTTGCGCTTGCCTTAAACAGTCCCTAAACAAAGTTCACACAGCTAATATAACCCTCAAAATGGATCTTTACAAAGTGTTCGTCATGCATGCGGCATGCATGCGTCGGATTATGTGAGTATTGTATACTGTTATATTGTTTACCTTGATTCTGAATGAATTTGAGGTTGTGCTCCGTGGCTAACGGCTAATGCTACACTGTTGGAGAGATTTATAAAGAATGAAGTTGTGTTTATGCATTATACAGACTGCAAGTGTTTAAAAATGAAAATAGCGATGGCTCTTGTCTCCGTGAATACAGTAATAACCGATGGTAACTTTAACCACATTTAACAGCACATTAGCAACATGCTAACGAAACATTTAGAAAGACAGTTTACAACTATCACTAAAAATATCATGTTACCATGGATCATGTCAGTTATTATTGCTCCATCTGCCATTTTTCGCTATTGTTCTTGCTTGCTTACCTAGTCTGATGATTCAGCTCTGCACATCCAGACGTTAATACTGGCTGCCCTTGTCTAATGCCTTTTATAGTGTTGGAAACGTGGGCTGGCATTATGCAAATATTGGGGCGTGTTACGTAACAGTCGGTGTTATGTTGAGATTCGCCTGTTCTTCGGAGGTCTTTTAAACAAATGAGATTTATATAAAAAGGAGGAAACAATGGAGTTTGAGACTCACTGTATGTCATTTCCATGTACTGAACTCTTGTTATTTAACAATGCCAAGATAAATTCAATTTTTCATTCGAGGGCACCTTTAAGATTGCCAAAGCCAGACTCGAAGGAAAGTTTAAAAGATTTTTATGGCTTTGTTTTGACCCTGTGTTTGAGTTTTTAACCACTGTTTCAACAGCACAGATCTGTGTCTGTCAATGAACTGAAGCACTTTAATCTGTGAGTCTTACAACAGTATTGGCCAAACACCAATATATGGCAGTAATGCATCACTTGAATTGATATTGTCTTATATTTTATTTTTCTACATTCACTCTAAAAAATGCTGGGTTAAAAACTACCCAAGTTGGGTAAAATATGGACAAACCCAGCAGGTTGGGTTAAAGGGCACCTATTATGCCCTCTTTCACAAGATGTAATATAAGTCTCTGGTCTGGCCAAGTTTCAGCTTAAAATACCCCACAAATTTGACCCTATTTGGGGGTGAGAAAAAACATGCCTTTTACTATATTAATATATTACTGGCTAAAAAAATAAATCCAAAATTGTTTGAAAAAAAAAATGGCTGGGTGAAAACAACCCAATCCCTGGGTTTGTCCATATTTAACCCAGCATTTTTTAGAGTGTTGTTTTTTAGTGGTTTTAAACTTTCAATATTGTGTTATTTAAAAAATGTAGACTACATGCAATAAAATCAAGAATCTGTGGTTTGTTAATTCTCTTTAAACTTTATTTAACTAACAAAAATACAAAGAAAAGATGTTCAATGTTTTCACTGACCAACTTAAGTGTATTTTGTAAATATAAACAAATTTTGATTTTGAAGGCTGCAACACACTCCACAAAAGTTGGGACAGAGTCATGTTTACCATTGTGTCACATCACCTTTTCTTTTATTTACACTTTTTAATTGTTTGGGAACTGAGGATACTAATTGTTGAAGTTTTGCAAGTGAAGTTTTTGCCCAATCTCGCCTGACACAAGACAGCTGCTCAACAGTCTGTGGTCATCCTTGTCTGATTCTCCTTTTCATGATGGGCCATATATTTTCAATAGGAGTCAGATCTGGACTGCAGACAGACAGTCAAGCACATCCCCTCTATGGTGTAGAGCATCTAGAAACCACTCTGTTTTAGCATGTGAAGAATGAAGCCTGACATTGTCTTGCTTCCTAGGAAAGATGTCGTCTTTATGGCAGCTTATGTCTCTGTACAATCCCAGTATACGCCTCCATGTCAATGATTCCTTCACACATATAGTCACCCATACTGTTTGCACTGATGCACCTCCATACCAAGACAGATGTTTGATTTTGCACAAGTCGCTGATGAAAGTCTGGATGGTCCCTTTCGTCTTTGGGACTGAGAACTCAATGTCCGTTTTTTCCAAAAACAAGTTGAAACTTGGACTCATCTGACCACAGCACACATTTCCAATGTTTTTTGGACCATCTGAGATGAGCTCAGGCCCAGAGAACTCGGTGTCATCTCTGTATAGAACTGATGTATAGATTTCTCCTTGTGTAACAGAGATTAAGTTGCATTTCCTGATGCAGCGGCAGACTGTGTTAAGTGACAGTGGTTTTCCAAAGTACTCCCGAGCCCATGTGGCTATTTCTAACACAGCAGCATGATGGTTTCTCATGCAGTGCTATCTGAGAGCTTGAAGATCACGTACATTTAACAGAGGTCTCTTGCCTGGCCCAACGCGGACTGAGATTTCTCTGGATTCCCTGAATCTTTTCACAATATTATGCATGCAGATGGTGAAAGACTTAAATACTTTGCAATCTTGCATTAAGAAATGTGATTTTTGATTTGTCTGACAATTCTGTCATGAAATTTGGCACAAAGTGGTGAGCCATGACCCATCTTTGCTTGCAAAGACTGAGATGCTCCTTTTATACTCAATCACGATCCCCTCACCTATTACCAATTCACCTGCTTATTGTGGACTGTTTCAAAATTTAACTCTGATATTCTTTAACCTTTTCTCTATTATTTTGCCTCTGTCCCAACTTTTTTGGAGTGTGTTGCAACCATCAAAATCAAAATTGGTTTATATTTACAAAATACACTTTTCAATGATTTTCAATGTTTCACTGACCAACTTTTCTTTGTACTTTCATCAGTTAAATAAATGTTCAAGAAAATTAACAAATCACAGAATCTTGATTTTACTGTATTTTACAAAATATCCCAACTTTTCTGGAAATGGGGTTTGTAGTCATATCTGAATTTCATATTATAATTAAAAACAATTACATTAAAATCCATTAAAGAATTAAAAATGAAAAATAATACAATACACAAAAATGACTTTTATCTCTAATAATAGAAAAAAAAAAAAAAAACGGTCTGTTTATGAAGATCTCAAACATTAACCATTAAAATCTAAATCTGGACCAAACATATGTCAGCCTTTCATACCATCAGTTCTTTGATTTTAATATATGCAAATCAGCTTCCTTCTTTAAATGTGTCAATCTTTGTGATCTGAACAGACATCTGAACTTTAGGAACAAAGTCTGTCTTTCTGGTTTAAACTTAAATACACCATGTTTAAGAAGATTCTTGTATTTGTAATTCTGGCAGTTTTACCATGTGAGTCACTGCATAGGATAATCGTTAAGAGTGCAACAATGTAACATTATAACATGTTTCTAACATTTAATATTGTTTCTTTTTCCACAGGTACTGAATGTCAGACATTCACTCAGTCTGAAACAGTGGTTAAAAAACCAGGAGAGCCTCATAAACTTACATGTACAATAACTGGATTTACATTCAGCAATCTCTATCTAAGTTGGATCAGACAGAGTCCTGGAAAAGGACTGGAGTGGATTGCATACATCAGCACATCCAGTTCTCCTATAAGCTATTCCCAGTCAGTCCAGGGAAGGTTCACAGTGTCCAGAGATGACTCCAGCAGTCAACTGTACCTGCAGATGAACAGCATCAAGACTGAAGACACTGCTGTCTATTTCTGTGCTGGAGAGTCACTGTGAATGAGTTCAGGGTCAAACCAATACAAAAACCACTTCCTCATTCACATAAACAGATGATAAATATTAACTTATCAGCTGCATTGCATTGCATAAAAATAATCAATTAGCAAAACTTGTTCTAACATTTTAAGGTGGTAATGAAAAAATTGGGCACTTTTAAATTTCCATTGTTTCCAATACAGTCCTGCCCCTATTTTGTGTGAATTATGCTTATGCTGCGATACACTATTTCTGGTCTAGGCCATTATTTGACCTGCAGAGGCTCATGACTGCATTTTACTGAATCAAAATCACAGTGACATATAGGCTACTGTAAGCTTCTCTCTGTCATCAAAAAACAAACACACTCATATAAATACTAACTAAACAATATTACACAAGCAGAAGGGCTGTTGCTATCAGCACAGCTGTAATTAGTAATCACAGACGTGATTATAGGCCAATTCAGGACAAAGTCACAATTGTGATATTGATAGATTTTATGTTGGTCTCAGCATTGAAAGTATGTGGACTGAGGCTCCTTTTTTTTTCCTCTGTCAAAACTGTATATTATGTTTAACATATGGTTTTCTGTGTACCAGAACCATTCCATATAAGGCTCTACCATGAGTGAATGTAAGACAGGGAATGGTCTCTGCTTTTCTGTATTACCAAGAATAGGAGAAGGTCCTTGGGATGCTAAGGGACCTCATGGGTACCTGACCAGTAGATGACCATATTTAGACTTGTTTTTCTATATGTACCACATTCCTATATCATGAAAGTATATTCTCATTGGACAATTGTTACACCACCCCCTAAACATGTTTAAAAGCCCTGTACTGAAGTAAGTCTGAGAGGAGGTTTTTGAACGGATTGGCTTCATGTTCATGACTCTTTCCCATAGGCCTATGCATTCAATGAGTGAAAAAGACAAACTGAGAATGAGGCACGAATCGGGACCATAAATGTAAGATTAAATAACCTTGCAATTTGGGGGCTCGTCCGGGATTTCTCCAGACAGGTAAGAAATACAATGCTTAAGTGCATCTTACTGTCTGTTGAGAAATTTATCCTTAAATTTTCGTGCCGCGATTTTTGCCATATTTGGTAAAAGTTGGTTATCCTCGTATTTTAATAAATACGGGAAGGACAAAAAGAGGATTGATCACCCTTTTTGTCATTGGTGTTATCCTCACGTTTTTGAGCGTGGGAAGAAGGAATAGATGATTATATGTGTGAAGAGATTTTATTTCTTTTCCTGGTTTTCCTATTCCTTAGGATATCTCTCAGTCCTTTTTCACGATTGAATGAATTTTGAATGATTTTAAAGAAATGGTATTGTGAAGTCCTTGCAAGGCATTAACTTGAACTTCTAAATTAAATCTTTAAAATTTGCATTAAAATTTTTTTATCTGGACAGGAGACAGAACATTAGAGCTACAATAAGAATTCAAGTTCACTTTGATTCAGTGAAGTTATGAAGCAGATCATGTTCTGTCCCTCCTGTGTTAGATTGAGGGGCTGCTGATCTTAAAAGCAGTTGTATGTGAAATCCATGGTGAATTAGGAGTCAAATATCAAAATTCTGTTGATTAGATATTTGACAATGGGGGATAGCGCAGATATGTGCAATTGTATATAGATATTTTGGTTGATTAGACTTATGAGATTTTGATTTATCTTGGCTTAGATATAAATTAAATACCATACTTTAAATGAAATAATCTCAAGAGTTAAATAGAGAAACAAATAAATAGTACAATATTAAATTAATATAAAAGATATAGTATAATCCTGTTATGTAAAGACATCTGTATTTGTACTCGTTATCCCTGGGAGACAGTATGAAAATTGATGTATGGCAGAGATTTTAAGATTTTGTTATTTGAAGAATAACTTCTGTATTGTGTTGAATGAAATCAAGATTGGGTGACTAATTTAATTAGATGTTTTGAGCTCAACATAAAAAGAAAAAATATTTTTGACGGTTGCCAACTTATATTTAGTATTACTAGATTGAGATTGAAGTCTGACTTTATAACAGAATACATTATGCTGATGCATTTGTGAGGATTATTTATTTGTAGTGATCTCAGATATATTACAGAGTAGCTTATTGCTCTTTTCTGCACTCTGCAAAGAAGAAATTGCTTGCTTTTTCCTGCAAAGAAGAACTTGCTTTATTAAAATAAAAAATGAGGAACTGCTATTGTCAACCAGATGATAAAATTAAGAGACATTTGAAAGAGGTAATTAAAAAGCAAATCAGATTGCTCATATACAATTGTGGTTGGAATTTACATGCGGCTCTCTCTTGAGTGTTCATTTTTTAGAAAGCAGACCATGGCTTCTGGGATGTTGCCAAAATAGAGAACAACTATGCTGTGCACTTAACGAGGGAGAGAGAAGACGGCACACGGCTGGATGGACCATCAGCTCCACCCCTGAAAGAGAAAACTGATACTGTATCTCAGAGGGGCTGGACTTGGAGAAACGACAATGCAACAAGCTGCCCTGAGAAGAGAGAGAGACACAACTGCATCCTCCAGACCTCCAGTGCTCTCATCAGATCCTCATCACAGACTGAAACAATTCACTGGATGAAGAGAAAGACATGTGAAACTGAAAGACTCTTTCAGAAGGTCCAGTGCTGCAGAACATCAGTCCTACAGAAATCTCAGAACTACCAGATGAATCTGACAAAAGTAACACATTCAACTGACTGAAGATCAAGCAAGACTTCTATCCCTTGTGTGCAGGTACTGCATATTTAATGAGCACTACTGAGGCCGCCTAAAATTTTGATTTGTCACATTAATTTGTAGCTTGGTCATTTACTGGTCTCATAGCAGTTCTTTATGCTTTGATAAACTAACAACACTGCTTTCTTTTGATAGGCACCAGTCCAACCTTAAATGAAGCTAAGTGTTTGATCTGATTCATAAATCAGTTAAAACTTTGGACTGGACTTAGTCTAGTTAGGAGATCTTTCATAAAATCTAGGGTAAAATGTTAAATTAGATCACTGGTGCGGCTGTGAAGTGTAGAGAGAGAAAGTGTAGACTCTGCTCGTAAGACAGAGCTTCCTATAAAGCATGTTACAGAGTTCTTTGAACAAAAAAGATTACAATTGGGGCACAAAGTGTCCTAGAACAAACTGTGGATGGTAAAGCCATAATATTGGTCACCTCATCTTGGTTTATTTATATTTTTAGGGATAAATTGAACTAATAGCCTAATTCCTAATTTATGAAATTACAAATGCTGTCATTGACAGGGATTACGATTACATGATGTTTGGCCATGGATCCAAGAATATGTGGAGATCTCCAAACTTTTATCAGAACAGCTCATGAGCAACACCAAATTAATAATGAAAATGAAATTATATTAGACAAATGAATGAAAAAATTGCATTCAAGAAATTGAATTGGTTCTTCTAACGGTGGCATGCCTAGGTTTAAAAGATTATATGATCAATTAGATATTAAGAAATCTCAAACCATTGCGGCTGACTTCGTCTGACTGTATAAGTCTAACTGCTTAGACACTGTCGCACAGGGAATGCCACAGTGCCTACGTTCAGTAGTTTCCGTCGAAATCGAAGTGGTGTTATTCGATTGGACTTGGTGATATTTCACCTCTAACCATATACATTCCCTATTTAGTTCACTGTCTGCAGATACAGTGAAAAAAAAAAAAAAAAGATGATTTTCTGGCCAGAAAATGGGGGTGTGAAAAAATGTGAAAGTGTGTGTGATGGTGCACCAAGGTAAACCAAATGCCATAAACAGCTGTAACCAAATTTTTGAAGTGGGCACACAAATTGGATAATGCCCAATGAAATAATGGCCATGGATGAAGGTAAATGATCCTGGCCTGGGTTGTTGTTGTGGCAGTGCCACACTTGCGCAGCGAACATCTAACTCTTCCTTTTCAGAATGTCATGATGAATTCCATTTGCAGAATTCCCTCAATTTAATTCTGTGACAGCTGTATGAAATACATTGTGATTGTTAACATTTTAAAGTGGTCTGAGTGTTGTCCATGTAGAAAAGCATTAGTTAATCATTTTGAAATGCACTGTATAGCGAAAAAAAAAATGAAGAGGAAATCAAATAGCAAAAACCAATGTATGGTATTGACAACTGGAATGACATGGGTTCAAACCCTGCTCCATGTACTGGTGGTAATGAAAGAATGGACAGCCCTCACCCCACATTCATTTTTTCCACAGGTATCTACTGTCACTGATGATGAGTAAATATATATTTTGTCTCTAACAACATTTTAAAATTTCCATTCACAGGTAAAGCAGTTTTGTTAAAAGGGATCATGAACTGCATTGTTTTATTGTTTCATTGTTTCATAATGTTTTCTGGGGTACACTTATGATGTTAATGCTTTTACATCGAAAATTGTCAATTTATAAAATGCATTTTTCCTACTCTCATTTTAGCCTTCTGGTTTGAACGCTCTGTTTTAAGAGGCGTGTCTGCTGAGAGACTTTAGTGTAAACGCCCACTGCTGTGATTGGCTGACATCTTTCCATCTGAAATAGCCAAGTATTATTCTCTCTTTTAGTGTGTTTTTACTATTACAGCTCTCAAGGCTTAAATATTTAGATTATGGCATGAAAGATTGCAGTGATGATTACATTGATTACATTGTAGCTGATCACAGACATGTTGAGTGAATGAAAGCAGTGATCTTGTAATTGAAACTCAATTTTTAGGCAAATGTGATATAACTAAGATTCTTTGAATAAAATGGGAGTTGAGCATCAGTTATTATAAATGCATGCTGTTTGATTGACAGCTTAAGCGTGCTGCTCTAACGATTGCAAAAGGAACTTTCTTTGATCGTTTTTTTATTTATTCACTGTTAAATAACAGATTATTTTCATCCTACTAAGAGAAACAACGCAAGTTGACGTTTAGTCACGTGTTTGATTTACTCACACAGACAAAGAACATCTGACTGTACATGAATCATTAATATCAGATCAGGCATTAGAATTAACACAGTTACTTACATGTTGCATAACCAAGCACTGCACGATATTTTGTAATCCTCAGTGGCATGTTTATTGCTTGGTAGCTCAGTTTGGTTTAGCACCACGTAGGCCTATGTTATTTAGGCTACCTATTCTATTGCATGTCATGCACGATTTGGTAGGCGGGACTAAACAGGTAATGATGAAGTAGGCGTTGATCTTCTTCTGCGGAGGCGGTGATTGCTGCCCTTTGACGTCATAGATCCTCACTTTGTAAATCCTTTGCTGTTTTAAGTCGTTTGCTGGGTCTGGTGTCAATTAAAATTTTATTGGAGTTACAGGAATTTTTCAGCTCTGAAACTTACAGGTATTCTTATGATTACCTCTAATATGTCAAAAGCTCAAGGAAAATATGATTTCTCAGTTCATCACCAATTTAATACAAAAAATGTTTGTCCTACAATCTGGGTACTGATGTATTTTTACTGTATGGAAAATGACAATGCTATTGTCTTGTTTTGGTCTTGTTATTTTGTATGTGTGTCCTCCATGTCTCCTCTATCTATCTATCAATCATATATAGGTAAGATACGAGTAGATGCTATCAGGAGATTGAATGCGGTATCTTCATAGAACCAGGTTTGACTGACACCTGCTTGTGACCACAAGAGAAGACTATCTGAGTGGTGGAGCGAGATCCATGAGCACACTAGCGCAGTGCTGAAAAGTGGAACACCCTGAGTTCACACCAGGCGTGCCTCTAACCCTGACAGAGGCAGAAGAGTTCCTTAGGGGGACCAACGAGGAGATTGAGCAGACTCAACTGGTGGCTTAAAAGCCCGCTGTTTGCTCCAACTGATCAAGAGCATCCAAGAACAGATGAAGGATCTACGAGAACCACATGCCTTTGCAGCTAACATGTGGTGGAGATTAGCCAACTACACTGCTAAATCTGAAGGAAAATGAAGGAAATGTTTGCTGAAGAATGTTATGATTTTGAAAGTAAAGAAAGTGATTATATTTGGATATGAGAAAAGTAATGCTGAGACTTGGGTGTGGCAATTTTATTGCCAAAAGGGGCAATTGATAGATTTTATGTTGGTCTCAGCATTGAAAGTATGTGGACTGAGGCTCCTTTTTTTGTCCTCTGTCAAAACTGTATATTATGTTTAACATATGGTTTTCTGTGTACCAGAACCATTCCATATAAGGCTCTACCATGAGTGAATGTAAGACAGGGAATGGTCTCTGCTTTTCTGTATTACCAAGAATAGGAGAAGGTCCTTGGGATGCTAAGGGACCTCATGGGTACCTGACCAGTAGATGACCATATTTAGACTTGTTTTTCTATATGTACCACATTCCTATATCATGAAAGTATATTCTCATTGGACAATTGTTACACCACCCCCTAAACATGTTTAAAAGCCCTGTACTGAAGTAAGTCTGAGAGGAGGTTTTTGAACGGATTGGCTTCATGTTCATGACTCTTTCCCATAGGCCTATGCATTCAATGAGTGAAAAAGACAAACTGAGAATGAGGCACGAATCGGGACCATAAATGTAAGATTAAATAACCTTGCAGATATTGATTTTTATACAATAGTTTGATAAACATTAGGAATAAGATATAATATTAAGAAACATAAATTTTAGACACAGTATTGCCAGTTACTTTGCCTATTTTCACTGTATCACTGAAGATATTTCCAAACGAAGCCACAACAAATTAACCACCACACCTCAGAGTAACACACAATAGTGGAGTTTACTTCCTGAATGAATCAGTGTTTTTGAACGAATAGGTTGAATGAACGACTCAATGATTCACTCACAAACACAGTCACTTGTCGCCACCTAGGCCCTGTCCCAAATAGCGCACTTCATGTGGACTTTCGGTCTCGTGGACTTAAATTGCGCGTGTTCGCCGAGTCTACGAGTCCGTAGGCCGTCCCATTCAGCATTTTAATGTTCTGAAGTGTGCTTATCAGCGCCTCCTTTGTACCCTTGAAGCGGTCTTCCGTGAAGCCCGCATAGATGCAGGCTTTGCACACTTTAACTTACCAAGGAATACTTGCGAAATGCCGATCAGCAGGGCAGGACTTAGGGTGGTGGGGGCCCCTGGGCTTGAGTCATTTTAAAGATCATTAGATGTAATTTAGTACTCTAGCAAAAATACATAAATAGAACTTCATAGAACATGCCTAACTTTGTTCAAATTTAGTGGTAGGCTAATATAAGATAGCAATTTTAATATAGGAAGTGCCTTCAATTGCAAGAATATAGCAAAATAACTCATTGAACAAAGTGCAAGATAAATTGTGTGTGTGTGCGTGCAGTACGTAAGTGTTGTAGTGAAAAATCTAAACTATGCACACACATTAGAAATGTACAGTCAATAAAATAAAATAAAAATAGTACACTATCATATCTTAAGAAAGCAAGACATCAACAACAGAATCCAGAGGCTGATCATTTAAAACAACAACAGGCAAGGTAGAGAAAGAGAGAGAAAGGTAATCAGGTTATGACTTCATGTATGTCATCTCATTTTAAAGATATTAACATAGTACTATTTAGAAGTGGCATCTTCTGGAATTCTTTGCAGCAAAGTCTTTGATCAAATCAGTAAAATCCACCTTACGTAGAAGGTCACTCTCAATTGACATCAGAGTGAGATTATTTAATTTCTGCTGGACAATTGTGGATCTTAGTCTATTTTTTACTAGTTTCAGTTTGGAGAAACTGCGCTCCCCACTTGCATTTGTGACTGGTAATGTCAGGTAAAGTCTGAGAGCAACATCCACGTTTGGGAAGATGGTCTGTAGTTTTCTTTTTTTAATGCACAAAAGAAGTTCCCTAGCAGATGATGGCTCATCATGGCGGATGAATTCTTTGAACTGGATGATTTCTTCGCAAAATTCATTTTCCAGGTCAGTGTGGTATCTCTTCTGTAGATCTGCTGCTTTTTTATGAAGATGTTCTGCAGAGAGGGTAGATATGTTGTTCAGGAAACCAAAAGTGCTGTTGAGGTCATTATAGGACTGAAAACGGCGATCAAGTTCAGCCAGCAGCCTATCCATCACAACTAGAAACACACCAGATGAGAACCGTTCTCTTCCTGATAAGTGAACCTCAGGTGTTGCAGACTCACCCACGTGAGTCTTGCGTTTTCTTTGTCTTTGTGTGTCTTGTTTGTATGTTTCTGAAACGGTGGGAGACATCGCTTTTGCTTGGTCTTCAAACAAATCAAATTCATCTCTCAAACCAACAATATATTCCCGCAGTGACCTCACCAAATCAACAGCATTGCACAGGTCCAGGTCTACAGCTTGAAGTGCAACACTTGTCCCATGAAAGCGTTGGAGAACATAATTCCACATAGTGCAAAGAAAAGCAGTCTCAAGTCTGTTCATTTTTTTATGCAGTGACCAAGCATCATTTTGTGTTGTCGGGTTCTGTTTGCTGTCTTCTGCAATGTTCATCAGTGACTCTTGAATACTGGCATAATTTCTGCACAGTGCCTTGGTGGCCTGTGCATGCGCAGCCCACCTGGTGTCAGAGAGAGATTTTAGGGTCTCAATGCGGTGGTTTTCATTAGGCTGCAATCCTGCAGTTACCACCTTCCATCTAGCTGTGGATTTCGAGCAGAAGTTGAACAAAGTCTGAATGAAGTTAAAAAAATCGGCGGTCTCTGTGCAGCAGTTCACGCTATTAACTCCAGCCAGATTAAGCGTGTGCGCGGCGCACGGCACCCATTCTACTAGTCTTTGATGTCAGCTTGCAGCCCGTTGTACACTCCTGCCATGTTTGCGGCATTATCATAGCACTGTCCACGGCAGTTACTAATATCTATGTCCATCTCATGTAAAACTGTGAGCACTGCATCACAGAGTGCCTTCCCTGTGTGGCTAGATATAGGGAGAAATTTTAAGAATCGCTCTTCTACAAGGCCCTCGGGTGAAACATACCTTATAATAAATGTAAGCTGATCAATGTGCGTCATGTCGGGAGTTGAATCGATGCAAATGGAAAAGTACTTTGTCACTTTCACTTCAGCAATGATTTCAGAAAGCACTCTATTGCTCATTAGCTCGATAAATTCGTCACATGTTTTTGATGAGAGATATGAGGGGTTTCCTACCCCAGCGTTGCCATATAACTGTATGTGTGATTTCAAGAATGGGTCGAATTCACTGATCAGTTCCAGGATTCCCATGTAATTCCCATTGTCAGCTCGACCAAATATTTCACTGGAGCCTCGGAAAGCCAATCCCCGCTCTGACAGAAATTTTACAACTGCAACCACTCTTTGCAAAACTTCACTCCAATAATTGCATTGCGACTCGAACTGCTTTTTAAGTTGAGAATCTATAACTCCGTCAGCTGCTGCTCTGTTGATGTAATTAAACATAGCCTTTCTATGACTGTCACTATTCTCGTGCTCGGCAATGCGTCTGGTAGCATGTTTCCAGTCATTATAGCCAGACTCAAAAAGGGATTGACCGTCACCCTCGCCAAAAAGGCGGCAAGCAAAACAAAACACACAACCGGTGGATGGTGAGTAGAGCAACCATTCTCTGGGCAAGTACTCACCATTCAAATGCTTGCGTTTGAAATGAGTTTTAGAAAACAGTCTCTTCTGATGTTTGTAGTGACTCCGGACCTTTTCGCGCCCAATAAGCACGCACGCTTTCATCAATTTTACCCCAGCGAGCAGGATCAGTGGATAAAGAATCTGTAGATGGACATTGTTCGGTCGCTGTTTCTGACTGAAGAGATGATGATTCATTGATGGGCTCCCCTGCTCGTGAATTCAAATCGTCTCCAATCGTTTCTTCCAACGGGTTTGGGTTGTTGTCCCCTGGATTCTCCGCTTGCACATCAAGCTGTGGTGTCATGGGTGTAAAAAAAAATCCAGTAATCCTTTTCATTTTACTGATAACTTCCTTTTTGCGTTGCTGTCTTTCATTCTTTAATTTTCTTTTAAGCGCGCCACTCTGATACCGTTTGTCCGCCATTACATCACTGTCTAATGCAGATAGGTTTTTTCAACGGCAGTAAACGAGGCACTGCGTAACTGCCAATAACCAATCAGCAAACCTCAAGATGACTGACATTTAATTTAGCTAATTAAATTAAAATTTTCATTGCAGGGCAGGACCAGGTAACAATGCTAGTCCAATCAACAAACTTTAAATGAAAAATTAAATGACTGACATATTATTGAAAAAAATCTAACGTAAATGGGCGGGGCTCATGGGCTTGAGCCCAGTCAAGCCCAATGGTAAGTCCGGCCTTGCCGATCAGACAACGGATGGGAGGAGATTTCGCTCAAGAGCAATTGATGACATGGCTGAGAAGAAAATATTTAAGTGTAGGTATCATTACGGTTTTTATGACCTAGGTGTACATTTTACCAGTTGTTAACTACAGTTTATACAAACATTATGGTCATCGACCAGTGGTTGATATCTCAAACATAATAATAGCGCATTGAATAATACGATCGCATTATGATTCATTAAATAAATAGAACCGAATGTCAGGGCTTTACTGAGTCATAGCCTATGTAAACCTAGTATTTATATTTAAACCTGTAAATTCATCTGAAACTCACGCACATGTTTATTATGTGTTAAAATTGTAATCTTAGTTCAAATGGAACATTATGTATTACATCTGAACATAGAACATCTGAACATACTGACATGTGCAGAACTGTATGCAAATAATCTTTCTCCTCCTCTTTATTTGATGATTAAGATGAAAAGACTTCTCAAACTATGGTCTCCTCAACTCTCCGGTTGTTTCTACGGTTGTGTCTCTCGTAAGTCTCCATTGTTTCTATAGAAATACTTCATAATAAAAATTTCTTAAACATGGTTATACAACAAATTTTTTAATTTCTCTAACATGTTAGGCCATATTTGTTTCTGTGGTCTTAAGGCCTGGTCAGGTTTTGACTCTGTCCTGTAAGATCTCTGGATATTCAGTGACTGACAGCAGCTACTGCACTCACTGGATACGACAGGCTGCAGGAAAAGCTCTGGAATGGGTCGGAGAGATATGTGGTGATGGTGACACATATTACTGTAATAACCTGAAAAGTAGATTTCAAATTACCAGAGACACTTCCAGCAATAAATATCAGTCTTTTACAGCCAAACAAATATTATTGTGAGATATTTAATATCTCATATCAAATATATGAGAAATGGGCTGCAGACATTTCTTTGCTGCTGTAACAACAAAGTCATGCCCCCCCCCCCCTTTTTCTTTTTTTCTTTTTTTCTTTTGCTGTGTGCAGTCACAGTAAAGTTATTAATCTTTAATGAGAATACTGCTGATATTACAATAGAGGGCACTGTCTGCCTTTGTGACGCCCAGTCCAGCAGATCAGAGATATTGTATAGGATTAATGTTTCTTGCTTCATTTTTAAAAGAAGAAACAAAAGAAAAGAACAACAAAATATTACAAAGCATTTCAAAAGTCAAAAGAACTCGAGCAGGAGACAGTTCTAGAAAAATCACATCCAAAAATGTAAGAATCCAACGTTTAACAGAAAGTGAATGAGGAGGTTTTCATCTCAACGCAATCATCTTTTTTAGCAGCTGTGTGAGGCCAGCTATACTTCTGTGCGCTTATGCTGATTATTAATATTCAACATTGTTAGCAGTGGCGTAGCAAGTCAGCCTCGGGCCCAAATGCAAATTTTTTTTAAGGGGCCCCTTCGGTCTATATGGGCTCCTCCATCATTATGACTTTGAAAAAAAAACGGCTTTTCAACATAGTCCAAGTTTGAATTCCACCGATTTGACTCGGGCTTTGGAATTTCAGAACGATCATAGATGCGATGAGTCTAAAGATTATTCCAGTTATGAATGAATTATTCTGTCACAGACTTTTTTAATGCACATGCTTAATAAATTTACTACAAGTTTCTTTTCTAAATATATTTCCATCATGTTTTATGTATTTTGTTGAATAATAAGTATCCACCCCAGGGAGTGTAACCAGTTACATTTATTCACATCTTGTGCAGTATATTAAAATGTGCAGACGTAGCCGTTTAAAATTCTGTACTACTTACATTACTGCATGCATAAGTTTCAGAAAGCCACTTAAAAATGACAGAAATGCGAATACCGGTCAATAATAGATATGTGCCCATATGCATGTGCATACCCTGCATGCCCAGACGCTACGCCACTGATTGTTAGCTAAGTTTATTCAATAACATGACAGGCACTGTTACAGGTCTGTTGCTGAAACCAGATCAGACAATCTGCATGCTAATTTTAAAACTTAAAATTTATTTAAATTCACTGAACAGGTGAGAAAAGCAAGTGTTTCTGATGATGACCCAACAGAAACATACATTATTACTGCTGTTGTTGCTGTCAGATGTAACATCAATAAAATAATAACACAAATATAATTAATATATGCAATAAATAACACAAAATCTCTAAGACATATGTTTAAACTTTAATAAGCATAAATGCTCTGATCACGACCAGTTCAATCAAAGAATACTTAATTTTACATTTTGATAGTTTGAATCACTTACAGTCACAATAAACTGTTTACATTTTCTGTTAATGATCTTCAACCATATCAATAATAACTAAAAGTTCAGGACAGTGTGATGATGCCTCTTCATGTAATCCAAATATTCTTGTTGTTTGAGCATGTAGAGATGATTATTAGCTCTGTGTTTATGTAAATCTTCTGTTGCATATTTAAACACCAGACATGAGTCAGTTTATACATTCATCTGATCACTAGAGGGAGAGAAGAACAAACTGTGCTGTGAAACACACCATGATCTCTTCATCTTTAGTGTTGCTTCTGGCAGTAGTATCCTGTAAGTTTAGTCTACTTTTCTGTGTGATGCATCATTTTGTTGCTAAAAAGCTCGTTAACCATCTTTAAACTTCATGCTATTTTACTAACAGCTGTTATTTGATTTGATACAGGTATTCATTCATATGAACTCACTCAGCCTGAGTCTCTGACTGTCCGTCCTGATGCCACTCTAACTATCAACTGTAAAGTCTCATATTCAGTTACTAGTTATAGTACAGCCTGGATTCGTCAGCCTGCAGGAAAAGCTCTGGAATGGATTGGCTGGATCGGCTATGCTGGAGGCTTATACTATAAGGATTCACTGAAAAGCAAGTTCAGCATCACCAGAGACACCTCCAGTAACACAATAACACTGCAGGGAAATAATATGCAAGCTCAAGACACAGCTGTGTATTATTGTGCCAGAGCATCACAGTGACAGACGCAAACAGCCTCCCTGTACAAAAACATCATCATATTCACATTAGGGTATTTATCATTTTGTCCTCAAAAGTTCAAAACCAATTTTCATAAAATGTTCATCATTCACAGCTGATATTTATTTGATGACATTAAAATGTCTGTACACTGAATCTGTTAGAAAAACAACAATTATCTAATAAATAAAACACATAATTAACTAAAATAACTGTCATTAACAGAAATGATTAAAGCATTATTTGTTAATAGAAAGTCAATAAAATCCATCACCTCTTGCATCTCTTTGCTTTCATCAGGTTATAAAGTCTGTTGGTCAGTAAAGTTCAGTTTTGAGCTTGTTTTGACCCAGTGTTACTGTTGTCTCAGAGGAGCGATTGGAGTTTTCTAACGGGTTCATCCACAGATCTGTGTCAGGGAATGAACTGAAGTGTTTCTGTTATACTTCTTATTCTGAGTAGAAACATAAAACACACACAAAAACTACTAACATTTAAAACATTTTCTTTGGAACTTTTCAACATTTTCATTCAAGTTTATTCATTTACATTGCAGAAGGGATTGTGTTGGTAGAGACTCATCAACAGTGCCATTAGATCTTAATATAGTATCAGATTTTAAAGCTCCACCCAAATGTAAATGACATAATGTACAGTATTTCTACCAGCAGTATTCAGTGACATTGTAGCAGTTGTTCTTCCTGCATCATTTGAAATGGCAGACATTCCATTCTTATTTTTTCTCCTGATGTGTTTAACTAGTACGTATCTCTATTTCATGTTATATTATTATTTAATTCTGCCTCCAGAATTTATTAATGGGTGTACTGTATATGATACTGTGGACCGGTCATTATAACTTTCAATTGTTTTAGGTGTTAATGGTCAGAGCCTGGAGTCCATCCCATCAAGTTCTGTGACCAAAAAGCCTGGAGAAATTTTGAACCTTTCCTATAGAGGATCTGGATTTGATTTTGGACAATACGGCATGCACTGGATCAGACAGCCAGCAGGGAAAGCATTGAACTGGATGGGGCTCATCTGGTATGATGCCAGTAAAACAGTGTATGCAAAAAGTGTTGAGGGACGAATAGAGATCACCAGAGATAATTCAAACAGTGTTGTGTATCTGAAACTCTCCGGTCTGACAGCAGAGGATTCAGCTGTTTATTACTGTGCAAGATATACACTATAATGCATAAAAGCACTGGGCTGTACAAAAACATGTCAGGGAGGAAAATGGGCAAGAAAAAACAAAAACAAACAGCAGATGACGCTGGAGCACAGTACAACTCTGATCCAAAGAAACAGACACACCTTCTGCTGAAGGATAAAATACATAAGCTATATAAGAATAAAAACTATTTAAATGCCCTTATCACTGAGCCTGACATATATGCCCTGAATGATCTTGAGTGAATATATTGAAAACAGCAACAAAATTAATTAATTAATAATTACATTTAATAATTATATAATCATAAATTAAAAATGTGTTTACTGTTCATATCACATATAATATTACAATATAATTTCATAATAGCATATCATTTCTGCAAACATTGTCTTCTGAAAGAAATTGAAATAAAACAAAATCATATATAGAAATATGTAGATACATATTTTCTGGGTTGCATCTGCAGAACTGTATGCAAATAATCTTTCTCTTCCTATTTATTTGATGATTAAGAGGAAAAGAAACAGCTTGCTCTCTCATTTCTCAAACCATGGTCTCCTCATCTCTCTGGTTGTTTCTGCTGCTAGCAGCTGTCTCTCGTAAGTCTTCATAGTTTCTATAGAAACCCTTAAAATTAAAATGACTTACTGTATATATGTTTATACAAAATGTTTTAATTTCTCTAACACGTCAATCCATATTTGTTTCTCCAGGTGTCCACTGTGTTGAACTGACCCAGACTGATTCTGTGGTCTTAAGGCCTGGTCAGGTTTTGACTCTGTCCTGTAAGATCTCTGGATATTCATTGACTGACAGCAGCTACTGCACTGACTGGATACGACAGGCTGCAGGAAAAGCTCTGGAATGGGTTGGAGTGATATGTGGTGATGGTAGCACATATTACAGTGATAAACTGAAAAGTAGATATCAAGTTAGCAGAGACACTTCCAGCAGCACAGTGACTCTACAAGGACAGAATATGCAGACTGAGGACACAGCTGTGTATTACTGCGCCAGAGAGTCACAGTGACACAAACCACAAGCAGCTTTGTTCAAAAACATCTTGAATGAAAAGAATAAGAGAAAGTCCCCATATAGGAATATAACTTTTTTTTCTCTGATTATTTATTTATATTGTACAAGTGTGAAACATCAGTGTTTTCCAGCCAAACTAAAATTTAAGAAATGAGCTGCAGACCTTTCTCTGTTGGTGTAACCCTGCTGTAAGACAAGTGGGTTCAATTAGATTAAATAATATTTTTGACTTAAATGCAACTAGTTCATTAGAAGCAACAATTGTTATTTATTTATATATTTATTTCGCTGTGTGCAGTCACAGTAAAGTTATTAATCTTTAATGAGAATACAGCTGATATTACAATAGAGGGCACTGTCTGCCTTTGTGATGCCCAGTTCAGCAGATTAATGAAGTTCAGTTTCAGGATTAATGAAATGGCCTTTTTGTTTATTTATTTTTTTCTGGCTTCATTTTTAAGCAATGAAACATATCTAATTTTAAAACTTAAAAGTGAACAAGAGATAAAAGCAAGTGTTTCTGATGTTGGTCCAACAGAAATGTACCAACCATAATAATAATAATAATAATAATATAAGCAAGACAAAATTAAAAAAGCTTCATTCTTTCAAATCTGATTTTTTCCTCACTATATTTAAGTACTGCATGATTCAGTGTGATACTGGAAATATTCAGTCAAAAAATACTTCCTTCATTTTACATTTTGATAGTTTGAATCACTTACAGTCACAATAAACTGTTTATATTTTCTGTTAATGAACTTCAACCATATCAATAATAACTAAAAGTTCAGGACAGTGTGATGATGCCTCTTCATGTAATCCCAATATTCTTGTTGTTTGAGCTTGTGGAGTTGATTATTAGCTCTGTGTGTTTATGTAAATATTCTGTTGCATATTTAAACACCAGACATGAGTCAGTTTATACATTCATCTGATCACTAGAGGGAGAGAAGAACAAACTGTGCTGTGAAACACACCATGATCTCTTCATCTTTAGTGTTGCTTCTGGCAGTAGTATCCTGTAAGTTTAGTCTACTTTTCTGTGTGATGCATCATTTTGTTGCTAAAAAGCTTGTTTACATTCTTTAAACTTCATGCTATTTTACTAACAGCTATTATTTGATTTGATACAGGTATTCATTCATATGAACTCACTCAGCCTGAGTCTCTGACTGTCCGTCCTGATGCCACTCTAACTATCAACTGTAAAGTCTCATATTCAGTTACTAGTTATGGTACAGGCTGGATTCGTCAGCCTGCAGGAAAAGCTCTGGAATGGATTGGAGTGATCTGGAGTGGTGGAAGCTTATACTACAAGGATTCACTGAAAAGCAAGTTCAGCATCACCAGAGACACCTCCAGTAACACAATAACACTGCAGGGAAATAATATGCAAGCTCAAGACACAGCTGTGTATTATTGTGCCAGATATTATACACAGTGACAGACGCAAACAGCCTCCCTGTACAAAAACATCATCATATTCACATTAGGGTATTTATCATTTTGTCCTCAAAAGTTCAAAACCAATTTTCATAAAATGTTCATCATTCACAGCTGATATTCATCTGGTAACATTAAAATGTCTGTACACTGAATCTGTTAGAAAAACAACAATTATCTAATAAATAAAACACATAATTAACTAAAATAACGGTCATTAACAGAAATGATTAAAGCATTATTTGTTAATAGAAAGTCAATAAAATCCATCACCTCTTGCATCTCTTTGCTTTCATCAGGTTATAAAGTCTGTTGGTCAGTAAAGTTCAGTTTTGAGCTTGTTTTGACCCAGTGTTACTGTTGTCTCAGAGGAGCGATTGGAGTTTTCTAACGGGTTCATCCACAGATCTGTGTCAGGGAATGAACTGAAGTGTTTCTGTTATACTTCTTATTCTGAGTAGAAACATAAAACACACACAAAAACTACTAACATTTAAAACATTTTCTTTGGAACTTTTGAACATTTTCATTCAAGTTTATTCATTTACATTGTAACATTCTTAATACAAATATAATAGAAATGCAGAAGGGATTGTGTTGGTAGAGACTCATCAACAGTGCCATTAGATCTTAATATAATATCAGATTTTAAAGCTCCACCCAAATGTAAATGACATAATGTACAGTATTTCTACCAGCAGTATTCAGTGACATTGTAGCAGTTGTTCTTCCTGCATGATTTGAAATGGCAGACATTCCATTCTTATTTTTTCTCCTGATGTGTTTAACTAGTACGTATCTCTATTTCATGTTATATTATTATTTAATTCTGCCTCCAGAATTTATTAATGGGTGTACTGTATATGATACTGTGGACCGGTCATTATAACTTTCAATTGTTTTAGGTGTTAATGGTCAGAGCCTGGAGTCCATCCCATCAAGTTCTGTGACCAAAAAGCCTGGAGAAATTTTGAACCTTTCCTATAGAGGATCTGGATTTGATTTTGGACAATACGGCATGCACTGGATCAGACAGCCAGCAGGGAAAGCATTGAACTGGATGGGGCTCATCTGGTATGATGCCAGTAAAACAGTGTATGCAAAAAGTGTTGAGGGACGAATAGAGATCACCAGAGATAATTCAAACAGTGTTGTGTATCTGAAACTCTCCGGTCTGACAGCAGAGGATTCAGCTGTTTATTACTGTGCAAGATATACACTATAATGCATAAAAGCACTGGGCTGTACAAAAACATGTCAGGGAGGAAAATGGGCAAGAAAAAACAAAAACAAACAGCAGATGATGCTGGAGCACAGTACAACTCTGATCCAAAGAAACAGACACACCTTCTGCTGAAGGATAAAATACATAAGCTATATAAGAATAAAAACTATTTAAATGCCCTTATCACTGAGCCTGACATATATGCCCTGAATGATCTTGAGTGAATATATTGAAAACAGCAACAAAATTAATTAATTAATAATTACATTTTAATAATTATATAATCATAAATTAAAAATGTGTTTACTGTTCATATCACATATAATATTACAATATAATTTCATAATAGCATATCATTTCTGCAAACATTGTCTTCTGAAAGAAATTGAAATAAAACAAAATCATATATAGAAATATGTAGATACATATTTTCTGGGTTGCATCTGCAGAACTGTATGCAAATAATCTTTCTCTTCCTATTTATTTGATGATTAAGAGGAAAAGAAACAGCTTGCTCTCTCATTTCTCAAACCATGGTCTCCTCATCTCTCTGGTTGTTTCTGCTGCTAGCAGCTGTCTCTCGTAAGTCTTCATAGTTTCTATAGAAACCCTTAAAATTAAAATGACTTACTGTATATATGTTTATACAAAATGTTTTAATTTCTCTAACACGTCAATCCATATTTGTTTCTCCAGGTGTCCACTGTGTTGAACTGACCCAGACTGATTCTATGGTCTTAAGGTCTGGTCAGGTTTTGACTCTGTCCTGTAAGATCTCTGGATATTCATTGACTGACAGCAGCTACTGCACTGACTGGATACGACAGGCTGCAGGAAAAGCTCTGGAATGGGTTGGAGTGATATGTGGTGATGGTAGCACATATTACAGCGATAAACTGAAAAGTAGATATCAAGTTAGCAGAGACACTTCCAGCAGCACAGTGACTCTACAAGGACAGAATATGCAGACTGAGGACACAGCTGTGTATTACTGCGCCAGAGAGTCACAGTGACACAAACCACAAGCAGCTTTGTTCAAAAACATCTTGAATGAAAAGAATAAGAGAAAGTCCCCATATAGGAATATAACTTTTTTTTCTCTGATTATTTATTTATATTGTACAAGTGTGAAACATCAGTGTTTTCCAGCCAAACTAAAATTTAAGAAATGAGCTGCAGACCTTTCTCTGTTGGTGTAACCCTGCTGTAAGACAAGTGGGTTCAATTAGATTAAATAATATTTTTGACTTAAATGCAACTAGTTCATTAGAAGCAACAATTGTTATTTATTTATATATTTATTTCGCTGTGTGCAGTCACAGTAAAGTTATTAATCTTTAATGAGAATACAGCTGATATTACAATAGAGGGCACTGTCTGCCTTTGTGATGCCCAGTCCAGCAGATTAATGAAGTTCAGTTTCAGGATTAATGAAATGGCCTTTTTGTTTATTTATTTTTTTCTGGCTTCATTTTTAAGCAATGAAACATATCTAATTTTAAAACTTAAAAGTGAACAAGAGATAAAAGCAAGTGTTTCTGATGTTGGTCCAACAGAAATGTACCAACCATAATAATAATAATAATAATAATATAAGCAAGACAAAATTAAAAAAGCTTCATTCTTTCAAATCTGATTTTTTCCTCACTATATTTAAGTACTGCATGATTCAGTGTGATACTGGAAATATTCAGTCAAAAAATACTTCCTTCATTTTACATTTTGATAGTTTGAATCACTTACAGTCACAATAAACTGTTTATATTTTCTGTTAATGAACTTCAACCATATCAATAATAACTAAAAGTTCAGGACAGTGTGATGATGCCTCTTCATGTAATCCCATATTCTTGTTGTTTGAGCTTGTGGAGTTGATTATTAGCTCTGTGTGTTTATGTAAATCTTCTGTTGCATATTTAAACACCAGACATGAGTCAGTTTATACATTCATCTGATCACTAGAGGGAGAGAAGAACAAACTGTGCTGTGAAACACACCATGATCTCTTCATCTTTAGTGTTGCTTCTGGCAGTAGTATCCTGTAAGTTTAGTCTACTTTTCTGTGTGATGCATCATTTTGTTGCTAAAAAGCTTGTTAACCATCTTTAAACTTCATGCTATTTTACTAACAGCTATTATTTGATTTGATACAGGTATTCATTCATATGAACTCACTCAGCCTGAGTCTCTGACTGTCCGTCCTGATGCCACTCTAACTATCAACTGTAAAGTCTCATATTCAGTAACTAGTTATGCTACAGCCTGGATTCGTCAGCCTGCAGGAAAAGCTCTGGAATGGATTGGAGTGATCTGGGGTGATGGAGACTTAGACTATAAGGATTCACTGAAAAACAAGTTCAGCATCACCAGAGACACCTCCAGTAACACAATAACACTGCAGGGAAATAATATGCAAGCTCAAGACACAGCTGTGTATTATTGTGCCAGACAGACACAGTGACAGACACCAACAGCCTCCCTGTACAAAAACATCATATTCACATTAGGGTATTTATCATGTTTTATCCTCAAAAGTTCAAAACCAATTTTCATAAAATGTTCATCATTCACAGCTGATATTCATCTGATGACATTAAAATGTATGTACACTGAATCTGTTGGCAAAACAACAATTGCCTAATAAATAAAACACATAATTAGCTAAAAACAACTGTCATTAACAGAAACTATTAAAGCATTATTTGGTAACACTTTAGAATAATGGTCCGTCATTAATAAGTAACTATGCAGGAAGTAATGCAGGACTAATGAGTAGTTCTACATTAACACTTAAGCTACTACTATTAACTAATATAGAAACAAGCTTAACTAATCAGTAAGTAATATCAAATTTAGAAGATAGTTCCTTATTAGCTAATCAATATTTACCTAATGAGATTACCATCATTAATAACTATTAACTAACGGACAAATTGTAAAGAACATTATCGTGTCTGAGACGAAATCAGTCATAATTGTTACTCTGAATATAGTTATAAAATGCATCATTAATCACTCAAGTGTTACCTAGTCACTATGCAGGAACTACTAGTGATCAGGACCATTATTTTAAAGTGAAAAACATATTTTTTCACTTTAAAATAATGGTCCAGATCACTAGTAGTTCTTAAAGAATGACTAGATACTTGAGTAATTAGTGATGCATTTTATGACCACGTTGAGAGTAAAAAACAACAATCTTCAAGAACTACTAGTGATCTGGACCATTATTTTAAAGTGAAAAAATATGTTTTTCACTTTAAAATAATGGTCCTGATCACTAGTAGTTCCTGCATAGTTACTTTGTAACACTTGAGCAATTAATGATGTATTTTATGACCACGTTGAGAGTAAAAAAAGACAACTGCTCACATCTCAGACACTTTAATGTTGTGATTAGTAATAATTCTTTATAATTTGTCATAGTTACCTATTAGTTCTTAATGATGCCAATCTCATTCTCTAATTATTGATTAGCTAATAAGGAACTATCTTAGTCTCAAATTTAATATTACTTACTGATTAGTTAAGCTTGTTTCTATATTAGTTAATAGTAGTAGCTGAAGTGTTAATGTAGTACTACTCATTAGTCCTGCATTACTTCCTGCATAGTTACTTATTAATGACGGACCATTATTCTAAAGTGTTACCCATTATTTGTTTCAATATAAAGTCAATGAAATCCATCACCTCTTGCATCTCTTTGCTTTCATCAGGTTATAAAGTCTGTTGGTCAGTAAAGTTCAGTTTTGAGCTTGTTTTGACCCAGTGTTACTGTTGTCTCAGAGGAGCAATTGGAGATTTCAGCCACTGATTGAGACACACTAACGGGTTCATCCACAGATCTGTGTCAGGCAATGAACTGAAGTGTTTATTCTGTTTGTGTGTGAAGTAGAAACATAAAACACACACAAAAACTACTAACATTTAAAACATTTTCTTTGGAACTTTTGAACATTTTCATTCAAGTTTATTCATTTACATTGTAACATTCTTAACACAAATATAATAGAAATGCAGAAGGGATTGTGTTGGTAGAGACTCATCAACAGTGCCAAAATCTTAATATAGTATCAGATTTTAAAGCTCCACACTCAAAAAAATGGTTTTGCAGCACTGTTGATTTTACCCCAATATGTTTTGTTAAAATAACACACATACATTTCTTTTCCCACCAAAACACTATTGTATTGCGTTTCATTAACTGAAACTGTGCCAATTTCCACTATACTAAATTATCAGTCGTTAAACTAATGTAAAGTGTTTCAGTTCGCGATTCAAAAAAACCCGGATGTGACGATTTCCAACGTATTGAAAGAAGACGGCGCGAAGGAGCAAGGCGAATGCCGTCAGACCTACCAGCGAGGTAAGAAAATATAAAGTTATTCTAAAGGCAAAGTGTTTAATTTCTATTAGTGTTTGGGCTCTGGGATGCTTTTAATATATTAACTATTATAATATAATATTGATTCCATGCGATTGAAAGATGCGAGTTTATTTGTAACATTGTTACTTGTGGAAAGTGGATGATTCTCTGTAGTGTATGCCGTTTAAACGTGAAAAACGTTTTACGTGACAGTGATATTAAAAGTCAAAACTCAGTACACACCTTAAACTAAATGTGCAGAAAAGCAGATGAATACAGCATATGAATGCAACGCGTTTAGTTGACGTAGGCTACACGTTCATATTCTGGGTTAATCTGTATGAATAGCATGTGTTTAAAACATGGAAGGAAAACGCTTATCGTGTAACTAAACGCATTGCGCTCATATTTTGGGCTCATCTGCTTTTATTGGAATAGTGTTTCAGAGTTTGGTCTTTGATTATCACAGTCTTAGTATCCTTCACCGACAGGACTTAGGCTAAACCAGGATTAGGCATTATTTCAATTAGGGCATTGTAGCTTTTATAAACGTAAACTAGAAAAAAACATTACTGGTGTGCATCTTGAGATAAAACAATGACATCCACATTTTAAGATATATCAGTACAAGTTGCTTTCAGTTAAAACAGCTAAAATATGCATTTTAGTCTAGGACTAGCTTAAGCCTCGTCTGTGAAAATGGGGAAAAGCCTTTTATAATCTCCTAAAACCTCCCAGTGTAGTTTCTAAGCTACGCAAGTCCCAGTAAAAATTCACTGAAGCAAGTACAAATAATGCCACATTCGCCCTGTAGATGCATATATTTTGAGTCTGACATTTTATCTGATATTCCTTTTTTTATGACAGTTTTCCATTATGGTTTTTGGAGTTCGTCTTTGGTGAAATAAAGGAATGTCACAACTTTATTGAAGGAGAAAACTGTTTTGACTAATATATGGACTGAATTTGAGATACCCTTCTGAATTCAGGTATACTTTCAAGCACTGCAAAAGTTGATGGCAACAAATTATCCAATAAAGTGCACTGAAGAGCACATAACCATCTGGACATTTTTGTAAATATAAAAAATAAAAATAAATAAATACAATTAAATTTTTTTATTTTATTATCTTTTTACCAGGTTTTTTACCAAGTAAATTTTTTTTACCAGGTTAATTTTCACTTTTCTGAGCAGAAACCTTTCGACTCTAACATGTGCAAATACTTTTTACAGTCTGATGTAAAAGTAATTTTAGATCAAGTTTAAAGACTCTTGATTGTAATGACTGTTTAAAACACTGTTTTATTGCAACTGACAAATACAGTTTGATAACTTGTTACATATTGTCTTTTTTTTTGTCTCTACAAGGCAATCACACACACAAAAAAATGCTGCTTTGAAGGGTGTTACTTTAAATAGAAATCACTGAGTTAAAGTAACAAAAACTAATTGGATGGAACCACTGTCCATAATTTAATTGTGTTATTTGAAACAAATCTCTTTGTGTTGGTTGAATGAAACATATTTGGCCAGTTTTAAATAAACTAAAGCATGTTCACTAAACTTAACCAATTTAAGTTACAGGGAAGCAATTACATTGATTTGGTTGGACATTACTATTTTAAATAGATTCGTCCTCATTCAGTTGTGTTGTCACAACACAAGAAGTTTACATAGTTTCAAAAAATTCCATTAATGTTAATGAAAAACAATTTGCTTGTGTGGAACCACTGTCCATAATAAAATTAAGTAGGTTTAAAGAGTCATTTTTTTGAGTGCACCCAAATGTAAATGACATAATTTACAGTATTTCTACCAGCAGTATTCAGTGACATTGTAGCAGTTGTTCTTCCTGCATGATTTGAAATGGCAGACATTCCATTCTTATTTTTTCTCCTGATGTGTTTAACTAGTACGTATCTCTATTTCATGTTATATTATTATTTAATTCTGCCTCCAGAATTTATTAATGGGTGCCCTGAATGATCTTGAGTATTTCAATATATTGAAAACAACAACAACAAAATTTATCAAGAATGAATTTATCATTAAAATGTGTTCTATACACTGTCAGAAGAAAAGGTTTGGCGCTGTCACTGGGGCAGTATTCTCTAAGCGACAAAAGTGAAAAGACACTAATATGTACTTTTAAGGTACTAATATTTACCATTTAGGGGTAAGCAAATAAAGTACAAAGGTACCTTTTCAATTTTGTCTGACCCAGTGACAGTGTCGTACCTTTTTTCTGAGAGTGTAGCCAACTGTACATATCACAGACAATATTAAAATGTAATTTCCTAATAGCACAGCACACCCATCATTACTGCCAACATTGTCTTCTGAAAGAAATGTAAATAAAACAGAAAAAAAAACCATAATACAAAATCATTTATAAAAATATGTAGATACATATTTTCTGGGTTGCATATGCAGAGCTGTATGCAAATATCCCTTTTCCTCCTTTTTCTTTGAGTATTAAGATGAAAAGAAGCAGCTTGCTCTCACACTTCTCAAACCATGGTCTCCTCATCTCTCTGGTTGTTTCTGCTGCTAGCAGCTGTTTCTCGTAAGTCTCCATAGTTTTTACAGAAATAATTCATAATAAAAATTACCTATTTATGGTTCTAGAAAATATTTCCATGTATCTAACATGTCAGTCCATATTTGTTTCTCCAGGTGTCCACTGTGTTGAACTGACCCAGACTGATTCTGTGGTCTTAAGGCCTGGTCAGGTTTTGACTCTGTCCTGTAAGATCTCTGGATATACAGTGACTGACAACTACTGCACTGCACTGTAAAAAGTAATACCTAGATCTAACTTATAAAAAGTGACGCAAGTGGCTGCATTGGATGTTTTAAGTTGAGTCAACTTGCAGCCTTTTTTAAGTATAATAAACACTGTAACATTACTTAATACAAACGCAACAAAATCAAGTTGAGTTAACTAATAATACTAGTAATACTCCGTTAGATAAACCTACTTTTATTGGTACAGGTAACTTATTTATGGGTTGCTACAAGTTACCTGTACTCATTTTAATTAGGTTTTATGAACTTTATTTTCTTAGTAAAATTAACCTAATTATATGTGGGAAAAAAAACATTTTAATTGAGTCCTGGCTATAACCTCAGAAAAGAAATCTAAATGTCTATATTCTAAGCACTTCAGTGATTAAATTTAATAACAATAAAATTTAAAAACAATAACAATTACAAATTCAATTGAAGAAGAAAAAGATGGGAAGATAGATTGAAGACAAAAACATTTATTCAATGTCAACCAGTGTCACTCTTAACAGTGACTACAAAACAGCCAATAAATGTGGCCGTACATGTACACAATAAAAAAAAAAAAAAAAAAAAAAAAAAAAAAAAATTATTTATATATATATATATATATATATATATATATATATATATATATAAACACTGTACAAGTGTATTTTCAACCTGTTCTGAACAGTAAGGTGAAATATCAAAATCTGCCCAATCTGCAATGTTTAGATAAAGGTAAATGTGAGCCATAACATCATATTGTATCACATTATGGAAAACAATGCCATACGCCATTGATAAATCATCTAAAACAACTTGGTGAGGAGATTTGCGTACTTGGATGATGGCTTAGGATGCAGGGGTCCAATCCCAAAAAGAGCCTCTGATATACAGTATCTCAAAAGTGTTCACCAGTTTTGAGGGAAACATGAGGTCGAGGGCATAGTTAAGTCCAAACAAGAGGCAGCATGCTTTCGACAGGTTTGGCACACCTCTGACCACGGGCTGTCCTTCAATGATGATCCCAATCGTATCGGGCTGATGGCACATGTAAATTTTCAGTGGGCAACTGCCGAGCTCCGTGCGCACCTCTGTTTCATCATGACTCTATTAGTGGAGACAAAAAAGAATCAAGAGTTTGGTCAGACAAACAGGTAATGAGATGAATATAGCAGACAGGTAGAAGACAGATAAGACACAAAGTCAAAATTGTATTTTTGTTGCTAAAGGTGGTGGATACTAGATGGACACTGTGGCTAGAGCATGTGACCAGAGTGAAGTCTAGCATGACAATGCCATAGAGTGTGGGTACTAAACTATCATGATCTACTGTAGCATGAATGTTGTCTTTTTCTGGTTCAAAGGATGCATTACAATAAAACAATGCAATTGTCCTTGCCTGATTGGTCATCACATCACTGTTTATTAAGCTACAGAGTTTAAACATCTTCCAAGAGCAAATGTAATAACCCCATATCATCTCAATATTAATACATACATACAGAAAAATAGACAAGTAGCTTTAAGCCCAATACATACGTGGTGGATGAGGTCTCCCTGTCTCTCCCCCATGTACTCAATCAGGCATCTCAGGACCACCTTTCTCCTTTTCTCCACAGGCAAATGGTTCCTGTCAAAAAGTAAAATCTGATCAAAATTCACAACCATAAGCTCAGGAATGTCAACATTTGTAAACAATATGACAGGTGGAAAATACACTATCTTCAGTGTGTCCCTATCCTTCAGGTCATCAGTTGAACTTAAAGTAACAAAGTCATCAAAATCCTGGTCCACTGAGATCCCAAATGTTTCTTTTATCACTTCTTAAAACTCTTTAACTGTATGTGGCATTCCAAGAAGACAAAGTTTCTTTATTTCATGGTCCAGGATGACTCGAAATTTTACAGCTGCCTCCACTTTGATGATGTTGCCTTAAAAAGATGACAAAACATCATATTATTTTTACATTCAGTCTGGCATTGTTTAGCAAGCAAACTGCCTCAGAGAAAGACTAACTGATAAGAAACTGCTCTATTTGGTGATTTTTACTGTTTTTTTGTGGGGAGAAGGAGATGATCATAGATGATCATATCTGCCTTCTATTGGTGGTAGGTACATAAAAACATCTTCAGAAATGTAATTGTATGGAGCTTACACGTTTGCAATTTTTTCTATGTTTTACTTAACTGGGAATAGTTATAGCTGTAATTGTATTTATTCTGAAGTTTTTCTTGCCTGGATGTGAAGCTTGAAGACCCAAGGTAACAAAAGTGCTTTGGTATCTAAAGACCAGGAAAATGCATGTTAGAATAAGGTTAAGGTAAATGTAACTTATTTAAGTAATAGGATAAAAATATTATAGTTTTTTTTTTTTTCAACCAAAAATCAGTTATTAATTTACTATGCAGCATTAAAAAAAATCTCTAAAATCATACGACTATCTGCTGCTGATGATAACCCCACAACAGCGGCATCCCCCACCGGAGACCGTGTTGTTAATATGAAATTAAATAAGTGCTGTAGTCGTGCCTAATATGTGTTTTAAGGCTACTTTGGCATTGATTTTACAAATAATATCACTTTTAATCATTAGTTAGCGTTAGCCAAAGTAGACTTAAAACACATAGTATGCATGACTACAGCACTTATTTAATTTCATATTAACAACAGTCTCAACTGCCGTTGTCTGCCGATCGTTGCCTACAAGACCACACTGTTTAGCACTGTGCAGCCATCTTAACATGCCATGTGTGCAGGATAGCTAGCTATACAGTACAATTTGCAAGCCTAACCTCAGCTTCCTAGTGGAGTAAGCAATTTCGCGTGACTTTACATCAACAATCATTCGACTAAATTTGCTCAACTTACCGTGTTATCAGTCCCTGAAATTCAGATACGCTGTAGCAAACAAACAGTTGAAGTGCCAAGGAAGATGCTGCATCTGCCTGTGAGTCCCGCCAGTGAAAAAGGGATAATGCCAACTTATAAAATTTAAAACATTTAAGTTTGATGAACACACACCTGCCACATCGACAGCTGCTCTAATAAATTGTGTATGTCAACTCACTTTTATAACATTTCTTGTACACAACAACCACATACAAATAACTACTCAAATAAATTGCAATAGTTTTATTTAAAATATATTGTTATATAAAAACTGATGTATTTTAAGTAAAGATGAAGTATATTGATACTTTTTAGTATAAAACAAATAAAATAAACTAGATTACAACTATTTAAAGTATATAAAACCTACTTTGTGGGTGTAGCACTTTTTACAGTGTGGCTTCATACGACAGGTTTCGGGAAAAGCTCTGGAATGGGTTGGATACATATGTAGTAGTAGCGGTAGCACATATTACAGTGATAAACTGAAAAGTAGATATCAAGTTAGCAGAGACACTTCCAGCAGCACAGTGACTCTACAAGGACAGAATATGCAGACTGAGGACACAGCTGTGTATTACTGCGCCAGAGAGTCACAGTGACACAGAGCAGTTACTGCCTTGTTCAAAAACATTGTCACTCACAACACAAATAGATTCAGTTCCAGATTACATTCAATCATCAAAAAATTACAGTACAACCTTTGAAATTTGTTAGTAAAAGTTAAAATAGAGATTTTTTATTTTTAAATGCGCACATATTTCATTCATATTTCTGTCTTCTCTACTTGTCACTCAAAGCTCAGTTCACTGACATAATCCTGCCTCCTAATAATTGTTACAAGTGAATTCTTGACACATTTTACAAGAGGGCGCACTGTTCTCACATGTCCTTAAATCATGGTAAATACAACATGAGTCTCAGTAGAAGGATTCTCTAGATCTCTCGTTCTACTTCTAACACATTATTTCATGATAGTGAAGTCTCTTTTTATGAATTATAAATAGTGGCCAATAAGCAATCTTCAGACAGTCTAGAATAGATATAATTGCTGATACTGTCATCACTGAATTGTTATTTATTGATCCATTCTCATGAAGCTCATGACTATGAAAGCTTGACCATTAACCATTAAAGGTGCTACAGAGATGTTTTGTTTTATACATTTTTGCAATATTACTTGAAACTGTCTTTACTAACTGATAAAAGACTATTTATTAGGTGCACTAAAAAGTAATAATATTAATATACATCATCTGTGCACGAGGTAGGGCCTTAAAAACATCAGCCAATCGTTTACGCGATCATCGCGTAAACGATTGGCCCTCTGGCTTGTCAATCACTGCCGTGACGTTCCTTGTGAGAGACGAGCGCGGCTGCGCGCTCCAGTAACTTTCCACACTCCACAGGCGCCGCATGCAATGTTTTTGTCCGGAGACAGGAGTAACAACTGCAGATTATGAGTTACCTGCGGTGAGTCCGACATAATGAATCCACTAACACAACACAGCGAATGCCGGTGGTAAACACTCGTGTTCCAATACTCGTGCACGAGTTTTGGGAGGCGTTCCTTTGAAATGAGCTGTGAAGGAGGGGGATTGTTCTTACGCATGCGCTCATTTCAAAAACTCAGTAACAGTCTTTGGATTCTCAGTCGACGAAAAAATCCTCTCTATCACCTTTAACTTCTTTTTCCAGAGTAAGTGCAGGTTCACAACATACAAACAACTGTAATTTTTTCTACCTAAAGAACACACTGAAAAAATTGCTGTAGAAATTTTGACAGTAACATGCTGTTTTCCTTTAAAACAGTAATATACTGTAGAAAATGCATTCTGGGTAATATTTGACGTTTTCAAGAAAGTAGCCTACAGGAATATATCGTGAATTAACAGCGTGTCAGGACGGCGGTTTGATCTACCTTGTGTTTGTGTTTGTACTGCTGTTCGTCCAGAATGCATGGCTGTCTTGTTTGTCTGGTCACGTGCTTCGGCACGTGTTGTTGTGGTGTTTGCGTCATGCGTTCAACTGTCTATTGTTGCCCCGCCCTCTCGTTACCCTGTTAACTCATTATTAATCTCACATGTTACTCCTCATTAGCTTCCCTTTATATTCTCTTTGTGTTTTTTGTTTAGTGCCAGATTGTGTTAATGCATCTTGTTGTTCACGGTTTGTTTGTTTTTTTGTGCTGTTCCCAGTTTTCTAGTCAAGCTTTATTTTCTTCAGTTTGAATTTGTTTTGTGCCTCATGTTAATTCTATGTTGTTTTTTGCTATGACTAGAACTCTGTTTTGATTTCTATTTTTAATTTTAACCATCTTGATTTAATTTCTTTTTTCTTTTTCCCTTTGGTATAATAGTGTTTTCTGGTTACTTATTCTTGTTTTATTTCTTTTCTTTTGTGGTTTTTTGCCTTCAGAATAGTCAGTTTAGTTTTCCTTTTACTTTTTCGAACTAACTCTCCAGTCTCCCTGTTTCCCTGGCTGCTGGATTGTGCTCATCTTCTGGCTTCCCAGCTCCACCTGCCATCTCTGCCCATTGCTCCCCTGTCTTGTTTGCCATCATCCTTGACCTCCTGAGCTGCAGACTGCTCTTGGTTGGGCGTTTAAGTTCCATGGACTGTGTCTTGCCATCGGCCGTCATTGACTGTGGACGTTATCCAGTCTCCCTTGCTGCTGTTTTGTTACTCCTTGATCTGTTCCCTAATAAATTGTGAATTACCCTGCAAATTTAATCCTCTTCTTTCTGAACCCTAACACAGCGCTCAAAGTCAACACTCAGAGGCTGTGTTCCAAATCACAACCTATACCCTCAGGAATCACTGAAGGAAAGAGAAACAAGAACAGAAAAAGATTAAATCAACTTAAGTTAAAAGAAGATATTAAATCTCTCAAGATCTGGTTAAACCAGTGGTTCTCAACTCCAGTCCTCGGGACCCACTGCTCTGCACATTTTGTATGTCTCTCTTATCTGACACACTCAGTTCAGTTCATGCAGTCTCTCCTAATGAGCTGATGATCTAAATCAGGTGTGTTAAATAAGAGATACATACAAAATGTGCAGAGCAGTGGGTCCCGAGGACTGGAGTTGAGAAACACTGGGTTAAACAACTCATTACCCACTTCACTTATTACTAACCAGACTGACTTTATTTCTGTCACACATCTACTTAAGTTCTTATTCAGAATTAACAGAGGTTTAGATGTTGTTTTATTGTTTTACCACCAATCCGGTCATGATGAACGATGTTACAGGCAACATAATGTTCTCCGCGGCATCTCCAGACCCTTTCATGTCTGTCACATGCTCAGGGTGAACCTGCTCTCCTCTGTGAAAAGCACAGGGCACCAGTGGCGGACCTGCCAATTCTGTTTCTGATTGTTTGGTCAGAGACATTCACACCAGTGGCCTGCTGGAGGTCGTTTTGTAGGGCTCTGGCAGTGCTCATCCTGTTCCTCATTGCACAAAGGAGCAGATACCGGTCCAGCTGATGGGTTAAGACTTACATTCTCTTGAGACTGTGCTGGGAGACACAGCAAAACTTCTGGCAATGGCACATATTGATGTGCCACCCTGGAGGAGTTGGACTGCCTGTGCAACCTCTGTAGGGTCCAGGTATCTCCTCATGCTACCAGTAGTGACACCCAGGCCAAATGCAAAACTAGTGAAAAACAGTCAGAAAAGATGAGTAGGGAAAAGAAAAATGTCAGTGGCCTCCACCTATAAAACCATTCTTGTTTTGGGGGTTGTCTCATTGTTGCCCATCTAGTGCACCTGTTGTTAATTTCATTAACACCAAAGCAGCTGAATCCCCCTCTGCTACTTAACTGACCAGATCAATATCCCAGGAGTTTAACTGACTTGATGCTATTCTCTGATTAAAAAGTGTTTTAACTTTTATTTTTTTGAGCAGTGTATTTGTTTAGTTCTTATCAAAGCTTGCGTTATTTTGCTGTTGCTGCCTCAGAAGTCTGTCTGAAATCAGTTTTGTGAGGTGCCTTCGTGCACAAACACTGCCTTACAAGTCATTGCCTGATAAGACAGCGAAGAAACACATCAGCTGCCTAGGTTTTTGGATACAGCCAAGGACAAAACACAGGAAGGCAATACAGAACTGTGAATACATTTTAAAATAAAATCCGGACAAATCCAGGATTGTGATCCATCCATCCATCCATCCATCCATCCAAAAATGCTTTAAAAATATAATTTAGCCATAATCATTTAAACTTTTTGAAATATGTTGTGAAACATTTATGCAACAAATCTGTTTATTGCTTACTTTTTCCAGTACCATTACGGTCTTCCATTATGCATAATGGTCTTCTTTTATTTATTTATACAAATTTCTGTTTTTCATACACATAGGTACAAACAAGCATTGACAGACTGGAGGAGGAGTTTATGCAAAACTGTGCTGTATATTTCTGTGTGTCTGTGTTCACTGACTGTATGTGGATCCTGTAGAGGAGAATCAATCAGCAATGACAACAATGATCAGTTCACTCCTGCTATTTCTATTTTTACATGGTTTGTTAATTTCTAACTAATAACAATAATGTAGAAATAATTTTAGAAAGCCCACTACAACAGGTATTTTTTTTTTTTTTTTTTACAGTTTTACATCTGGTCTTTTTTTCCTCTTTCTTCCACAGATATTCATTGTCAGACCTTCACTCAGTCTCAAGCTGTGGTAAAAAGACCTGGTGAATCTTTCCGGCTGGTCTGTACCGCCTCTGGATTTACTTTCAGCAGCTCCTGGGCAGCTGTGGTGAGACAGGGTCACGGTAAAGGACTGGAATGGGTTGCAACTATCAGCACATCCAGTTCTCAGATCTACTACTCCCAGTCAGTCCAGGGAAAGTTCACAGTGTCCAGAGATGACTCCAGCAGTCAACTGTACCTGCAGATGAACAGCCTCAAGACTGAAGACACTGCTGTCTATTACTGTGAATGAGTTCAGGGTCAAAGCAATACAAAAACCTTATCCTTTTACTGTTGACTTCACTTATGCTCCAGATGTACTTTTGTTTTTCCAAGAGGTGGCACTCTTGTCAAGCAGTTGACTATTTTGAGCATCACTCCGTAAACCTTTGTTTTCTTTACCAATAAACAGACTATACAATTTTGAAAGTCTGAATAAACACAAATAATTCTTCATAGTACAGCAGCACCCTTAGAGTAGCTTCATCATAAATTCTGTTCTCGACTTTGTGTGTCACATGTATGCTCTGTTTCTATTTAGATTCTGTGTTTCCGTTTTCCTTGGAGCCATTTACATGACACTGTTTTAAAGTAAAACCAGTGGCCTGTTACACAAAGCCAGTTTCAGTTTCTACCCAGGTAAGTTCAAGATAAGTCTGAGCAAACTCTGGTTCTTCGGGCTCATGAAAGTGGATTGGTTTTTAGCGGGGTTCAAAACGTTGAAAACATTTTTCTGCTAATTATTCATTATATTTATATTAAATAAATTAAAACTATGAATAATTCATATGACATATTCATATAATTAGGCCTATTATATTAATTGGCAATATTAAACTACTAAACTTTTAAATTAAAATAAATATAATACATGCATAATATATACAACTTTTAAACAGATTAAGCTTACATGTAGCCTATTCTTTTGAGCTCTTTGTGAAACTATATTAATTATTTGTTCTATTTGTTTGATTCACATGCATTGATATAGTCAGATATTTTCTTTCAGCTGCCTTCTCAAACTTTCACTGCATCAGTGTTTATTCCTGCATTGTAAATGTGTTTAATTTCATATTTTTCATAACGATCTCTTAATCTTCGGAAGAGACATGAATTGCGCGGCTCTCTCGCAAGAAATCAAACTGACGTTCTCCTTGTTCCGTGTGATTGTCTGTTTGTCGCACGTGTCACACTTTCAGGTGCATGTGTGACAGGTTGAGCTTTCTTTTATTTATTTTTCTTTAATGGTGTATACTTCACCGCAGTGGGCGTGTCCCCTGAGCTGGAGCTGCGTTCTGTTATGGAACACACCTGTGCGGTGTAATCAGCGACGCATGTTAGTGGCTTTATAAAAAGCATGTCCAAGTATAGCGCCGTGATTCCCTTGTGTGTTGTGGGCAGAAAAGGTCTTGTGGCTTATTTCCTGTTGCTTTTCCCTGGGATGTGTGTGCGTGAGGTGACAATCGAACGCAGGTAACAAGGTTACCGTAGTCTGAGTCCCGCTTGGGAGGTGCGGCCTGAGCGCTAGCTGCTGTTTATAGCTGTTTGAAATACCTGTTAGAATTTACTTGTTTGAAGAACCTGTTTGTGAAACTTTTGATACACCTGCTTTTATATATTTTTTATATCTGTTTGATATACGCGTTTCCACTGGTTTTCATATATCCGCTCCATGTTCCCGTTTTTCAACGAGGATACGACTGGCTGTAGACGTCACGGTCTTAAGCAGTTTATTTGAACCGTGTTTTTAAAGATTATTCTGCCCAATCTATCTGTATGACCAGTTGGAACAAGTGCTGAAAGCTTTCGTCCTCTTTGCAAGTATATTAAACTAACCTGCTTTGTATTCTTCCCCTTTTGTGAAGCAGTTCGGATTATTGTGCAATACTATTTGTGATTTATCTTTTGCATTTATTTATTTATTTATTTTTTTATTTTATTTTTTTTGTATCAGTAATGTTTGCCATGTGTTTATTTGCATTATTTGAGGAGCTGTAATATTGAGATTTAACGGAAGGGGAGAGAATTGTCTTTTCTTTTTTGGGGTTTGTTTTTGTATTTGTTTTTATCACTTATTTCTAATGATGGTGATGCACTGATTGCTGTGGTTTGTGTCCCTTCTGTGAAACTCATACTGGTCCTATAGTAATTGTGAGTAACTAACTGGTCAACTGCTGAAGAGATTCTCCTTTTTAAGACGATTTTACAGTTGTTGATTTGTGAAATAAATTAATATTATATTTGTGGAAAGTCACGTCTCTGTCTTTAATTCCTACCGAACCAGCAGGGTCCTTCATTTTATTGTAATTCCTTTTGGTTGAAAATTTCTTTTTGGGTATAACTATATTTTATTTTTTCCTGGGTAGATCGCCTAGGTGGCGTAGTCGGGGTTGTCGTTACTTTTAGCCAAAGGTTACACATGCACTTTGCAAACTCTGGATTAAGCCTGAGTTGACAAAGTTTATACTGAGCGTTGTGCAACAGCTGATCCTGATCTAAACCAGGTTGGATTTATCTGGATTTGACAACTCTGAAACTCAGAGTGTGTTCAACTAGCTTCATGCAACAGGCCATAGATGTTTTAAATGTTTGATGATGATGCCAATCCCAATGCGTCTTTTTCATTATCTACATGGATATTAAAAACACCATCAACAAGGACTTTATCTGCAGCTAGTACTAACTCTGATAGAAAATCAGCAAATTCTTTGATAAAGTCTGTATGGTGTCCTGGTGGCCTGTTGTTACAATACAGAAGGGGACAGAGACACTGGAATGCAGGTAAGACAGTTTATTGAACAACCAGGAGCTCAAACGGAGCGCAGGTAAGTGAAGGCAGATATGACAGGTGGCAGGTATGGATACTGGAGTGATACTTGTCTTTTCTCTTGCAGATATTGCAGGCTGGTGATGGACTGGAGCTGAGAAGACACAGAGGAACTCACACGAGACGAGGAACAACGAAGGAGACTTGGGAACACGCTGGAGACAGGTAAGTATCTTGGAAGGAGTCCTTGAGGTGAGCATTTAGGTAAAACTATATGCCAACGAGACCGGACAGTGACTGTGTGAGTGCGTGTGCCTTTTGTGCTGCTGTTGATGACTGTGCTGATGGGATGCAGGTGTACGTAATTAGAACTCGGGTGACGAAGTGCGCTGTGGTTGGGTGATGGTAGAGCCTGCCATGTCTGTGACACCTGTATACAGTAGCCAGCACAAATGTCAACTTACATAACGTTACCTAAAGTACCATCACTTCGAAGGAATTGTATTTGAAAGACTTTTAACTAATACTGTAAATATTACTACAAATTACAACAACACCACCCCCTTTGCCTTTCTGACGAGGATTGTGTCGATAATCTTAACCTTGAGGGCTAGACTCATTTAAAGTAATATAATCGTCCGGTTTTAGCCAAGTTTCTGTCAAACACAGCAAATCTAGATTATTGTCTGTGATAATATCATTTACAATAAGTGATTTTGAAGAAAGGGATCTAATATTTAACAATCCAAGCTTTATCATTTGTTTATCAGTATTATCTCTATTTTTTATTTGTTGAACATCAGTTAAATTTATACCCTTAAATGGGTTTGGAAGTTTTTTGTTTTTACTAATTCGGGGTACAGACACAGTCTCTATGTGATAATATCTAGGTGAAAGTGTTTCTATGTGTTGGGAATGATCTGACTTCTGTAATGTGAGGCAGCTAGCAGATGGTCAGTTAAGCCAGTCTGTCTGCAGCTTCCTGACCTGGGCCCCAGTTTGTCATGTTTCAGCTCTAAGACTATGTGCCATATTACTAGAGAGAAGAGCAGCACCATCCCAAGAGGGATGAATACCATCTCTTTTCAACAGGTCAGGTCTGCCCCAAAAACTTTTCCAATTGTCTATGAAAACTAAATTATTCAGCAGACACCACTTAGACAGCCAGCCATTGAGTGATGATAATCTGCTAACTATCTCATCACTCCGACGAACAGGAAGAGGGCCAGAGCAGATTACCTTTTCTGACATTGTACTTGCGAGTTCACACACCTCTTTAATGTTAATTTTAGTGATCTCTGACTGGCGAAGTCGAACATCATTAGTGCAGACGTATGATGTTGATGTTCTTATTGGAACGGAAGAGTGGTGTTTTCCGCGGCTAGGCCGCCTCACCGTTACCCAAGTGCCCTGCTGCGCGGGCTCTACAGCCGGAACCGAACAATGTACCGAGTTCACTAAGCTAGTCGCATCCAAAACAGTATCTGAAGCCCTTGCATTCTTACTATCCTCGATTAAGGTTTGGATGCGTGTCTCTAATTCTGAGATTTTCTCTGTCAGCCTGACTAATTCCCTAAATTTATGACATGTAAATCCCTCATCGCTGACAGAGAAAGCTATACTTAAAGCTGCAGTCCGCAACTTTTTTTGGTTAAAAATTATCCAAAATCAACTTTTGAACAAGTACATAACCAGCCAGTGTTCAAAACTATCTAATTGTCTTGTCTCGATTCACGACGGTTAGCTTGTAATAATGTTTTATAATAAGAGCGAACTGGCGGATTTCCGCGGGAAATTCAAGCACGCAGCAGTTCCTCTGTGCGTCATTACGTCACGTCCGTAAACAGAAAGGAGTCCTGTCGAGAGGCTCAGTTAAATCATGTGAGGAAGCTGCCGGTAGCGGCACGTTTATAGCCTTTTCTCACAGCAGCTGAAATAATTAAACTTATCATTTTGATGGCGGATTGTAATCCAGAAAGGTCCAAATGACAATCATCAGTGACAACTGGAGATTCACCCGTAGTCAAAAAGCAAAAGACTTCGGACTGTGGAGTGGATACAGAAATTGAAATCTACAGGTAACGCTAATACACACTAAATACACAGTCATGCAGTGCTGATGTTGTTAACATTAACAATTTGAGAACAATATAACAGTAATAATAATTTGCACGGTTTGGTGTGATCAGAGCTAAGCGATCGTTAGATTTAATCATCATTGGCAGCGTGATTTATGTAGGCCTGATGCTTTTTCCTCAGTTGGTCAAAACAAAAGTGGCAGAAATGTTACTTGTTCAGATGATATTTTCCAGTGAAAATTCTTGTATTGGTCATACTTTCAAGACATAGAGTCTGTGATTCTGAAGTTCAGTATCCACACCGGTGCGGTGACTGACAGCAAGCATTAGATTCATCCGCGCTGACGAGCTGTGCCGAGGCACAACGCACGTACAGATAACTGTTCCGCATATGACTGCAATCGCATGTTTCAAACAGAGATGGCGACAAAGAGGAAAAACAGCGGACAGCAGCTTTAACGTGACAAACTTTTAAAAAAAAAATTTTTTTTTGAAAATTTGTTAAAAACCACAGTAGAGCTATATACTATTTTTGGCAGCTGTTACAGAAACATTTTGAAGTATTAGATAGCTTAGATATTTGCACCACTACAATGACACTAATAATTCTTAATTTCTGATAGAAATGCAAAATCAATCGGTAGTTATTAATAGAATAACGAGACACAAACCTTTACATTCAGTCGCGTTTGGTCCTGTTTATTTTTGATCACAGTGCATACACATACAAACTTTTAGTCCAAAAGTGCGCACATTTGGAGAAATGCACGTTTTCCTCAGATTTCATTAGATAGAATAGAAGCCAGGCCGTATGCAGGGTTTCATAATTACCTTGGTCAAAAAAAAGTACTTTGCTAGGGGGGTACGGGGGCATGCTTCCCCGAGAAAATGTAGTTCCCTTTCGATACTTCACTCGTACTGCGTATGGGGAAAGGTCTCCTTTTTCCCCGTTACTGAAGCCTTTTTCAATAACGCAGTGTAACTGCATCGTCATTGTTTCACTCATAGACAAGTTGTTGAACCAATGACGGCGCGGCATAGCTGCGCGGCCTATGGGGACAGAACGCGCGACAGAGCGCGTGAATATTCCCGCCGAAATGGGCGGGGTTTAGGGCTATATAAGCGGGCGTTTCGCCAGCGACGACTTCACATCGCTCCTCGCTGATCTCCGGCTGAAGCCTTCGCCGCCTGGAAGAAGCTCGCCTGGAAAGAAGCTCTCTTTCCCGCAGTTTATTGCCGCTCTAAAAGAGCTTTCCAACAGCGGTTTTCACCGCTCTAGCGGCCCTCGCCGCTCTAAAAGAGCCCCTCAAACGCCGTTTTCACGGCGGCGGCGTTGTTACAAATGCCGCGCCACTTGTGTGGCACATGCAGAGCCCCTCTGCATGACGACGACAGGCACGGTGAGTGCGTCGGCTGCCTGGGCAGACCCCATGCAGAGGCCGCGCTCACCGGGACCTCGTGTTCTCACGTGTTCTCACCTCTCTGCGCTCGCGGATCGCCTTCGGAGAAGGCGATCCCGTTTATAGCCTTTTCTCACAGCAGCTGAAATAATTAAACTTATCATTTTGATGGCGGATTGTAATCCAGAAAGGTCCAAATGACAATCATCAGTGACAACTGGAGATTCACCCGTAGTCAAAAAGCAAAAGACTTCGGACTGTGGAGTGGATACAGAAATTGAAATCTACAGGTAACGCTAATACACACTAAATACACAGTCATGCAGTGCTGATGTTGTTAACATTAACAATTTGAGAACAATATAACAGTAATAATAATTTGCACGGTTTGGTGTGATCAGAGCTAAGCGATCGTTAGATTTAATCATCATTGGCAGCGTGATTTATGTAGGCCTGATGCTTTTTCCTCAGTTGGTCAAAACAAAAGTGGCAGAAATGACGACAGGCACCTCTCTGCGCTCGCGGATCGCCTTCTTCGGTGAAGGCGATCCCGCCGCTCGCGCCCTCCCGTCTTCTTCCTCCCCTCGAGCCGGCTAGGAAGAGACAGAGGGGCAGAGCGGCCCAGTGCACGGAGTTGGATGACGTCACACTGGCTTCCCCGCGTGCCTCACTCTCTCCCCCAAGAGAGCAGTCCCCCGTCCTGTTCTCCCGCCCTGAGCTGCGTCCCTTGGCAGATGCGAGCGACCTCGTCTCTTTTGGCGGTTCTGAGGACGAGCCGCTTGATGACTCCATGTCTCTCGCGGCCTCTGAAACCGAAGGTTGGGCCGGTGATTCTGACCCCGCCCGCCTTCCCTCGCTGGAGCCCATTGACTGCAAGCCGGGCCCTGCGTGCCACAAAGGCCACAGCTCAGGCCATTGGACGATCCATTGGACTCCGGTGTACGGGCCCCCGATTGGCGGCCCGTCATCCGATACCATTCAGCCCCTTGTCACGCGGGCCATCCCCGGAGTGTCAAGCTGGGTTCTGGGAATCATAAGTCGAGGCTACTCGCTTCAGTTCGCCCGAAGGCCCCCGCGCTTCAGCGGGGTGCTTCAGACTTCAGTCAGCACAGACGACGCTCATGTCCTCCGAGCCGAAGTCACGTCTCTTCTGAGGAAAGGAGCTATAGAAATAGTCTCCCCCTCAGAGAGCAATTCGGGGTTCTACAGCCGTTATTTTCTAGTTCCCAAAAAAGATGGCGGTCTCAGACCCATCTTAGATCTCAGGCTCTTGAACCTCTCCCTCATGAGACGGAAGTTCAAGATTTGCCGGGGATAAAAATAATTCAGCAGAGGCAGGGATACATATATAGACCAGAAGGGGGTCTATATATGTATATATATATACTTTAAAAGACAATTATTTAACTTTTAGAAATAGCACTTTTTACAAAAAACGTCCCAAAAAACGCTGGCGATAAACACGTGCGATATTCGTCCCAGTGTGTAGCCTACAGGCCTTAAACCTGGGACCTATCACATTGCTGACATGCAGTGTACTCAGTAAAAGCACTTTTAAACCTTTAAGCAAGGGGAGTACAGTCTCACGCCACCCCGAAGGAGGCTCCACCTGGCCCTACCGCTCCAGACGAACACAGCTCGTGGCAATGCTCAGGCTACAAGGGAGCGTACTAAATAACTAGATCAAAGTGAAGGTAAAACATTCTGCTCGACATAAGCCACGATGGTGCAGGGCAGATAAACACAAAGCTATAAGCGAAGCACTCAAATAATATCTTGTTTAACAAGAGAACACTATCAGCATGACCCTGAGAATGGTTAAATGTTATAAATGGCCAGCCTTCGACAGAGCAGTGGCCTCACAACCACTCCCATTCTGGGAGAAAGCCAACTCAGTCAATACAATGCAATTTTAAAAGCTGAAATGAAGGGTGGTCTCACCAGTGAATTTACAATAAGCAAAACCAATGCACTCACATAAAGACTGAAATTGTACTTCCCAAATATCGTTCTAGCCAACCTACAAAGGAACCTTCAGGGCCCTATACATTACTAGTTATTTAAAAAATCTCTTTTTTTATTTAGACTATTATATTATAGTTAAATTTACAGTGAAGTACACTATAAAAGCTCCAACATGACACATGCACAAAGACATATCTGACTCCTTTACCACAACACATTTTTTTTTTTTTTTTTTTTTTAATATTTTGTGGTAGTGGCTAAACATTTTACAGTGACAAACTAAAAAGTGTTTCTGGTAACCAAAAACTGTTCCAGGAGTCTACAAGTGAAAGTGACTCTACAAGGGCAAAATATAATAATGAATGTCAGCATCTTGCTGTGCAAGAAACTACAAGCAGTTCTAAAACAAAAATTAAATTAGAATTTAAGAAAAAAAAAACTTCTATATATCATCTATATGAATATAAAAATGCATATGAATCATATCCTAACTCAAGTGATTTTGTTTCCCTGAGTAACATTTTCTGAGTTCACAAGTTTTGCTTCATTATTACAGGCAAAATCAAGGCCTTTAGACTTTTCGTGATCACTGAACTACTGCTTTTGTTGCTTTCCAGTATTCCAATATAAGTTATATCAACCCCTGAAAATTAATTAAAGTAGATGGAGAAGAAAATTATATAAAATGTCCAGAAAAAAAATCCTGACAAAACATGAGCTTGATGTCATAAAATTCTTTATGAGAGAATAAATGATATGAACCGTAACATAAATATTTTTTTAGCATGTGGAGTTGATTATTAGCTCTGTGTGTTTATGTAAATCTTCTGTTGCATATTTAAACACCAGACATGAGTCAGTTTATACATTCATCTGATCACTAGAGGGAGAGAAGAACAAACTGTGCTGTGAAACACACCATGATCTCTTCATCTTTAGTGTTGCTTCTGGCAGTAGTATCCTGTAAGTTTAGTCTACTTTTCTGTGTGATGCATCATTTTGTTGCTAAAAAGCTTGTTAACCATCTTTAAACTTCATGCTATTTTACTAACAGCTATTATTTGATTTGATACAGGTATTCATTCATATGAACTCACTCAGCCTGAGTCTCTGACTGTCCGTCCTGATGCCACTCTAACTATCAACTGTAAAGTCTCATATTCAGTTACTAGTTATCATACAGCCTGGATTCGTCAGCCTGCAGGAAAAGCTCTGGAATGGATTGGATTGATCTGGTATGATGGAGACCTAGCCTACAAGGATTCACTGAAAAACAAGTTCAGCATCACCAGAGACACCTCCAGTAACACAATAACACTGCAGGGAAATAATATGCAAGCTCAAGACACATCTGTGTATTATTGTGCCAGACAGACACAGTGACAGATGCCAACAGCCTCCCTGTACAAAAACATCATCATATTCACACATTAGGGTATTTATCTTGTTTTGTCCTCAAAAGTTTTCACAACCAATAATCATTAAATGTTTATCATTCACAGCTGATATTCAATTGATGACATTCAAATTAATGTGCACTGAATCAGTTAGAAAAACAACAAATAAAACATAAGAATTTGCAAAAATAATTATCATTAAAAAACTAAGAAAGTAATAAGTTATAAAATGAATAGATTTGTTTTAATAGAATGTCAATAAAATGCATCACCTCTTACATCACTTTTCTTTCATCGCCTACAGGTTATAAAGTCTCAGAGGAGTGATTGGAGTTTTCAGCCACTGTTTGAGCAGCATTAAGGGTCTCATCCACAGATCTGTGTCAGCCAATGAACTGAAGTGCTTATTCTGTTTTTGTGTGGAGTAGAAACATAATAATTTTATGTTAATAGACAAAATTCAAAATGCCACTGTTTCAACAGCACAGATCTGTGTCTGTCAATGAACTGAAGCACTTTAATCTGTGAGTCTTACAACAGTATTGGCCAAACACCAATAGATGGCAGTAATGCATCACTAGAATTGATATTGTCTTATATTTTATTTTTCTACATTGTTTTTTAGTGGTTTTAAACTTTCAAGGTTGTGTTATTTAAAAAACGTAGACATACTTTTCTTGTAATATATTTTATAATATTCATATCTGAATTTCCAGAGTTGGAATTTCATATTTATAATTAGAAGCAATTACATTAAAACCCATTAAAGAAGTTAAAATTAAATGTAATACAATACACAAAAATTACTTTTATCTCTAATAATAGAAAAATAACGGTCTGTTTATGAAGATCTCAAACATTAACCATTAAAATCTAAATCTGGACCAAACATACGTCAGCCTTTCATACCATCAGTTATCTGATTTTAATATATGCAAATCAGCTTCCTTCTTTAAATGTGTCAATCTTTGTGATCTGAACAGACATCTGAACTTTAGGAACAAAGTCTGTCTTTCTGGTTTAAACTAAAATACACCATGTTTAAGAAGATTCTTGTATTTGTAATTCTGGCAGTTTTACCATGTGAGTCACTGCATAGGATAATCGTTAAGAGTGCAACAATGTAACATTATAACATGTTTCTAACATTTAATATTGTTTCTTTTTCCACAGGTACTGAATGTCAGACATTCACTCAGTCTGAAACAGTGGTTAAAAAACCAGGAGAGTCTCATAAACTTACATGTACAATAACTGGATTTACATTCAGGAGTCTCTATCTAAGTTGGATCAGACAGAGTCCTGGAAAAGGACTGGAGTGGATTGCATACATCAGCACATCCAGTTCTCCTATAAGCTACTCCCAGTCAGTCCAGGGAAGGTTCACAGTGTCCAGAGATGACTCCAGCAGTCAACTGTACCTGCAGATGAACAGCATCAAGACTGAAGACACTGCTGTCTATTACTGTGCTAGAGAGTCACTGTGAATGAGTTCAGGGTCAAAGCAATACAAAAACCACTTCCTCATTCACATAAACAGATGATAAATAATAACTTATCAGCTGCATTGCATTGCATAAAAATAATCAGTTAGAAAAACTTGTTCTAACATTTTAAGGTGGTAATGAAAAAAGTGGGAACTTTTAAATTTCCATTGTTTCCAATACAGTCCTGCCCCTGTTTTGTGTGAATTATGCTTATGCTGCGATACACTATTTCTGGTCTAGGCCATTATTTGACCTGCAGAGGCTCATGACTGCATTTTACTGAATCAAAATCACAGTGACATATAGGCTACTGTAAGCTTCTCTCTGTCATCAAAAAACAAACACACTCATATAAATACTAACTAAACAATATTACACAAACAAGAGGGCTGTTGTTATTAGTAATCACAGATGTGCTTTTTATACAATAGTTTGATAAACATTAAGTTTAGTTGAGTAACTATTTTCACTGTATCACTGAAGATATTTCCAAACGAAGCCACAACAGAATTAACCACCAAACCTCAGAGCAACTCACAATAGTGGAGTTTACTTCCTGAATGAATCAGTGTTTTTGAACGAATAGGTTGAATGAACGACTCAATGATTCACTCATAAACACAGTCACTTGTCGCCACCTACTGGTGTAACGATTTACCCTGCAGAAAGAGTCGCCGCTCTCCCCCACCACTAATGCAATCTAGTCCATCTGGATCGAGGAAATACATGATAAAACGGAAATCAAACAGCATATTTTCATATTTGAATTAACATATAGTTCATTATTATCTCTATTTCTCTTCCAAAACATGAAATAATTTCCACATAAACAAACTGCTTTTGACAGATACAGAGGTCATTAGCTCTGATGACAGTTGAATCCATTTGTTCACTGTAATTGACAATTCACAGACTTGAAGAAAACTTTTTGAATGAGTAAAATATAGAACATCTGAACATACTGACATCTGCAGAGCTGTATGCAAATAATCTTTCTCCTCCTCTTTATTTGATGATTAAGAGGAAAAGAAACAGCTTGCTCTCACACTTCTCAAACCATGGTCTCCTCATCTCTCTGGTTGTTTCTGCTGCTTGCAGCTGTTTCTCGTAAGTCTCCATTGTTTCTAAACCCTTAAAATAGATATATGGTTACACAAAATATTTCCATGTATCTAACATGTCAGGCCATATTTGTTTCTCCAGGTGTCCACTGTGTTGAACTGACCCAGACTGATTCTGTGGTCTTAAGGCCTGGTCAGGTTTTGACTCTGTCCTGTAAGATCTCTGGATATTCATTGACTGACAGAAACTACTGCACTGGCTTCATACGACAGGCTGCAGGAAAAGCTCTGGAATGGGTTGGATACATATGTGGTAGCGGTAACACATATTACAGTGAAAAACTGAAAAGTAGATATCAAGTTAGCAGAGACACTTCCAGCAGCACAGTGACTCTACAAGGACAGAATATGCAGACTGAGGACACAGCTGTGTATTACTGCGCCAGAGAGTCACAGTGACACAGAGCAGTTACTGCCTTGTTCAAAAACAACATTGTCACTCACAACACAAATAGTTTCAGTTCCAGATTACATTCAATCATCAAAATATTACAGTATATTTTCTAACCTTTAAAATTTGTAAGTAAAAGATATTCTTATTTTTTAAATGCGCAAATATTTCATTCATATTTCTGTCTTCTCTACTTGCCACTCAAAGCTCAGTTCACTGACATAATCCTGCCTCCTAATAATTGTTACAAGTGAATTCTTGAAACATTTTAAAAGAGGGCGCACTGTTCTCACATGTACTTAAATCATGGTAAATACAACATGAGTCTCAGTAGAAGGATTCTCTAGAACTCTCGTTCTACTTCTAACACATTATTTCATGATCGTTAAGTCTCTTTTTATGAATATAAATAGAACACAATCTTCAGACAGTCTAAAATAGATATAATTGCTGATACTGTCATCACTGAATTATTTATTTATTGATCCATTCTCATGAAGCTCATGACTATGACAGTAATGTTTCTGAGAGCAGCTTTTACTTACTGAACACAGCACGACACGACAAGAAAATATTTATTGCCTGTACAGTGACTAAATTTAAGGCATTCAGTGTTTATTCCAGGATACCCCTAGAAGTAAACTGAATCTGAAAGGCCTTAGATATCAGAATAGAAAAAAGGCTACATTTACTAAATAAAAAAAAAAGGAAAATAAATGTGTGGTCATATCTATCTCTTAGCAAGGTCATTTTAGCAACATGTTTCACTTTAAATAATATTAATAATTACTAATATCGAAACAACAGAGACATGGAAAAAAAAAAAATCACATTTACTGATGCGTTGCCCCTCAGGAAACACCTGTGTTTGGTTATTGCCTCTAAGAAAATAAGTGAATTTGCATGTATAGTTTCATAAGTCTTGTTTAAAAACTATAACTATAAAGCATGTGGGAAACTACTAAAACACATTTAGCTATCTATTAACATACTCAAACATAAATGGAAATCAGTACAATCAAGAAATGGTAATTTGAAGTCTTCTCAGCAAATCATATCAGAATCAAATTAAGTGACCCTGATGACTATAAAATAATTTTAGAAAAGATCTTACTTTTTCATCGAAATACCGCTGACAAAACTAAACTGCTTGTGATGTTTTAATAAAACTGAAGATGATTAATTGCACCTCATTTGTATTTCTGCCTTCAGTCTTTCCATCACCCTCCACTGTAAGAGTTTCTCTGAGTTGTATTTATGTTGCCTTTAGGTTGATAAGTGTCATATCCACTGCTTTCTGATCTACGATCATAAGAATTTAGTGGTTTTGATTTTTGCCATTCAATGTTGTCAAAAGATATTTCAGAGGATAAAGAAGTGCCAAAATTATAAGAAACTGCTGAGGGATGCCCAGATAAATTATGGAAGACTCCAAGACCCATGAAGACTAATAAGATAGTTAGAGCAACGATCACGGCCGCTGTGTTGGTCCTACATGCACGCTTCTGAGCTTCCACACTGTCTTCCTCATTCATCTTGCTTCTCGCCTAAAAAAATAGAGGAAAACTTAATTGAGTAAATCTGAGAATAGACTAACATGTTGTTCCAAACACGTGCTTGCACTTATCTTTAACAAACATATCAAAGCAGCGAGACTCAGACACAAGCAGTTACAAAACATGATGTTGAACACAGAGCAGCACATGTGGTCTTTTCCTTTAAATCTCACCCTCACAAAGATGACTTTAGGTGTGACCCCCATTATCTGACTCTGAGAAGTTATCAATTTCAACTGCCACAGTTTCTCTGGCAGAATCTTGTAAGGGAATCTGGTATATGTTTTGATGCTCCATCCTGTTCACAAAAATGAATCAAAGAGTCATTCATAAACTTCTGCGTCCTTCTATTGCATGTGTTCTCTTGTGTTGCTCCAAGTGTGTGGTATTAGTTTCCATTAACTCCCACTTTTGTGGTGTGAAAACCTTGTGACCTTTTTCATTCTGGATGATAAAACTTTGTGTCCTTTTAGCTACAGCCACAAAACCATACTAGCAACACTATAGTCATGATCTTAGTACACAAAATCATCAAAGGAAAATATGTGTAAAAGAATGCATTATAACAATAGGTTTATTCCACAAACGTATCAATTTCTGTGGTGGAACTCAGTAATTAAACAGCTTCACAACATACTGCAAACAACTGTAATTTTTTCTGCCTAAAGAACAGCTGATACCCAAAGTATGAAGATTGTGTGTTTGTGTGAAATAATAACTTATATTAATGCTCCAATAATGTGATTTAGACCTCAAATCATGAAGGACACAGAGTGAGATCCTGCAAGAAAAGTGCACAATCCATGTTCTGTCATGACAATCTCGGAGTGTTTGACATGGTAAAGGATATGACAATGTTGTATGTTTGGTCTTGGTGGAATAAATCTGCTACGCTGCTGCTGCTTTTATTGCTGCTGCTGCTTTTATTGCTGCTGCTGCGCAAGCACGGGACTTGCTACTGCCAATACATACATGACACGCTACTGTGAGCAAGTAAGACATGCTGCTGCTGTACAATATAGCACACATGAATTACCTGTAGCTGATCTATACAGGTGAAGCTGGGGAAGGTGGAGGGTTTCTGAAGCATGCCGCACTGCTAAGGCAATGCTACCAAAGTATTTTGAAGGTTGAGCATGAAAGCTTATTGGCTACTGATACAGCTGGAATCAATCAGCTTTGCCCTATAGATAACGTTGGATTACGAGCAGGTTGAGTTAAAGGACCTATTAGCCTGCGCCATCTAGAGTTTAATGACAGAATGTTGTATTTGTCCTAAACATGAAACGAAAAAAGGCTACAGCGTAAAGCGATGCATGTTATTTAATGCATTTGAGACTGATTTTCAAAACAAGTCATGTTCAAAATTAACGCTAGAGATTTCTTTGTTAGCCACCATTTCAGTCCCGCGTGAAATACAGCTCACAGTCACCGAACGTGTGGGTTTATTGATGAAGTAAAAATCCGGACAAGTTTTCATGCACGCTTCCGTTTTTTAACGCGTCTTATAAATGCGTCTACATAAATGACGGCTGCGATCCCAGTGTGACATGAGGATCATGTTCGTACAGTCTGACAAGCAACAATCATAAAGGTCTATTATAAATCGCACAGTGTGTACTCTGTATGGGCAGTATGGCCTCCATGATGCACCAACTAGGCATGGAATGATCAAATTGGCAACATTTTGCAACACCTGTCTTTTTCCATTCTTCAAGAATGACCTCTTTTAGGGACTGGATGCTGGATGGAGAGTGATGCTCGATATATATATTTACAAATTTCTGTTTTTCATACACAAAGGTAACAATCATTGACAGACTGGAGGAGGAGTTAATGCAAAACTGTGCTGTATATTTCTGTGTGTCTGTGTTCACTGACTGTGTGTGGATCCTGTAGAATCAATCAGCAATGACAACAATGATCAGTTCACTCCTGCTATTACTATTACTACATGGTCTGTAACTCATTCCTAAATAATCATTTATGAATGAATGTGTAATTTTAGCAAGTTTACATCTTTCTGACTTTTTTTCTGACTTGAGTTTTTTACCTCTGTCTTCCACAGATATTCATTGTCAGACCTTCACTCAGTCTCAAGCTGTGGTAAAAAGACCTGGTGAATCTTTTCGGCTGGTCTGTACTGCCTCTGGATTTACTTTCAGCAGCTACTGGGCAGCTGTGGTGAGACAGGGTCACGGTAAAGGACTGGAATGGGTTGCAAATATCAGCCCATCCAGTTCTCCGATCTACTATTCCCAGTCAGTCCAGGGAAGGTTCACAGTGTCCAGAGATGACTCCAGCAGTCAACTGTACCTGCAGATGAACAGCCTCAAGACTGAAGACACTGCTGTCTATTACTGTGCTGGAGAGTCACTGTGAATGAGTTCAGGGTCAAAGCAATACAAAAACCTCTTCCTTTCCTGTTGACTTCACTTATTCTCCAGATGTATTTTTGTATTTCCAAGTGGTGGTGCTCTTGTCAAGCAGTCTTGGTTGCCTGTTTTGAGCATCACTTTTGTTTGCTTTACCAAGTAGAAGACTGTACAATTTTGAAAAGTATGTGTGTTTTTTTATGTTTTATATGTGGATTTGTTTGTTTGTTTTGTTTTTTTGTTTGGTAAAACTGTTATAAAAAGGGAGGCGCAGCAAAGCTAAGGTATGTTAGTGTAACCCACTCGAGTGAAAACACCAACTCCCGAGCGTGTTGGAATAAAGGTTCTTTACTGTGCTTAACACTGAAATTACAAAACATGAACAGCACATGAGATTCCGATGCTCACGCATGCACATGGCAACATATTACAACAAATACGCATGCGCCTATCACCCATTAGATTAACTTTAACAGTTCCTACGCTGCATTCATGTCTAAATGACACCACAACTTAACAATATAGACATTATCCTGAGTGCATTTGTGTTTTCATCTTCAAGAGAGTGTATTGATATCAAAGACACACTAACACATATAATGACAGATTGTTCTGATTAACACTATATCCAGCGATTTACAGCCTTAACAGCATATTTAACTTATACTTCACCTCATACAATGGTTTGTGCATGTATTCGCAACTATCCCTTACCTGAAATTACAAAACATGAACAGCACATGAGATTCCGATGCTCACGCATGCACATGGCAACATATTACAACAAATACGCATGCGCCTATCACCCATGACCCTTAGCTGTTAATGTGCACCTATCAGAACTTGTCTACGCATTATTATATATGCAATTAATTATTCCTTTACACCTCTGACAATAACATTATATACAATAATAGACATGGGAAAACATGAAATGAAATAATAATTAACGATAACAAAAGAAAGATTATTCTGAGTGTTGTACACAGACTTACACAGGTGGGGGGGGTCTCATATTTTGCACTATATTCTTTACCATCTTACATTAGCAGATTTCTATTGTATTGTGGTGTGTATTTTGATCTTAACACCTTTAACCTAATTATTTATTATTCTCAGGTTAGGTAAAGTAAGTTGAGTCTGGCCTAAATTATAAGCATTTTAAATTACTTACAATTTGGTCAGAAGACTACTCTGTGGTACGTTCTTCTTCAAAGTCTTAAAACACTATAAATCAAGCCACAGTTGGCAGCTTTTGTAATCAATTAAATTTCTTTTAATTGGTTACTTTTCTTTTTATAGTAAACAAAAATTTAAAGGCAAATAAAACTTCATCATTAAGGTATAAAATACAATAATCACTCTTTTGAGTCAAAGGTGTAGTCAGCTCTGGGCTTCCCATCTTCAGCTTGGGGTTTCTTGTCTTCAGCTCTGGGCTTCTAGGCATCGGGGGTACTGATGTATCAGTATCCGAAGAGGCACTCAACTCATCAGTCTTTTATACTCGTGTTGTTTATCACAGACGTTAGGTTATCTTCTTGATTGTCATACGTTGTAACTTTCCCAAAGTTTCCCAGATCTTTCTCAAGGCCTCGCAAGTACAAGCTGTCTGGCTTTTGTGTCCTTGAACACCAGTAAACTCAGCCAAGATGGCTGATGTCCTTATAAGGTTCTACAGTTCTCTGTGTCCTTGAGTTTTACTCCTTCTCATGGACAGGCACACACACACACACACATATCTATCAATAACTGTACATCTCTGGCCATACAGTATAATACATTTCTTACAAAGAAACAAAAATAAATAACAATGATATTGTAAGCAATGCCTAATATTTAATACATTGGCCAAATGTGTAGCAACAGACATCCAAAACCTAAACAAAGAGGCAGGGTAATTGCATTTTCTTGATATAATACAACACTATGCAAAAGAAACCTCTTGATGGTGATATAAGACCCCACTGTCAAATTACCCTGCTTATTATGCTTATACTTGTCACATAAGAACATAATTGAATAATATATTAATTTGGCATATTTTATTACCTCAAGATGATTCGCAGTACCCACTTGGGTTGTCTGTTATCAGTTGAATCAGTTGTTGTCTTGGAATAATAGGCTGCTAGATGGCATGAATTGAGTGTTGCAGGGAGCCCTGTAAAAATATAAATGAATGTCAGCGCCAGGTAAATGTACTTCAATCTACTTCAAACACCACCACTACCTTGAAAATATTTTTCTCTACAAAAGGGGGGCCAGCAGAAAAATTTTAAGAGCCACTGCTATAAAGTATCGTCCTAGTGTGTTTTCTTCATTTGTTTATGTGGTCACAGATGTTGTCCTCTTTTTTTGGAAAGCAATTATACCAAATAAATGAACAATTGCAACATCTTAGACTCGAAGGAAAGTTTAAAAGAGTTTTATGTCTTTGTTTTGACGCTGTGTTTGAGTTTTTAGCCACTGTTTCAACAGCACAGATCTGTGTCTGTCAATGAACTGAAGCACTTTAATCTGTGAGTCTTACAACAGTATTGGCCAAACACCAATAGATGGCAGTAATGCATCACTAGAATTGATATTTTCTTATATTTTATTTTTCTACATAGTTTTTTTTTTAGTGGTTTTAAACTTTTTTTTTTTTTTTTTTTTTTTTTTTTTTACATTCATTTAAAAAAAAAAAATGTAGGCATAGTTTTCTTGTTATTTCATTTTTTTTTTTTTATCTGAATTTCATATTAGAATGTGTCAATCTTTATGACCTAAACAGACATCTGAACTCTAGGAACAAAGTCTGTCTTTCTGGTTTAAACTTAAATACACCATGTTTAAAAAGTTTCTTATTTGTAATTCTGGCAGTTTTACCATCTATGTCAGATCTGGTTCTTTGTTTTGTGCTCTGTGGGACTTTTATGTTGATGTTTTTCTTAGTTCCTATCGTTTCTCTCTTCATTCCTGTGTCCTGTTCCTGTGGCCATGGATGTAGTTTTGTAGTTTTCCCGGTTGATTAGTCTTCTCCAGGTGTGTCCCCTTGTTAAGATTGTTTACCTATAAATAGCCCTTGTGTTTCTCAGGTTCTCTGTCAGTTGTTGTAAATGTGTATGCAGGTGTTTGCTATTCCTTGTGGTCCTTGTTTTCCTGGTGTTATTTTGTTCCTGCTTTATGTTCATTTTTGTTTGTTTCATTAAAACTCCTCTGCATTTGGATCCTCACCTCTGCCTGCCGACTTGGATTCCTCCATTCCCTGACAATGTGAATCACTGCATAGGATAATCATTAAGAGTGCAACTATGTAACATTATAACATCTTTATAACATGTAATATTGTTTCTTTTTCCACAGGTATTGAGTGTCAGGCATTCACTCAGCCAGTGTGTTAACCACCACACCTCAGAGCAACACACAATAGTGGAGTTTACTTCCTGAATGAATCAGTGTTTTTGAACGAATAGGTTGAATGAACGACTCAATGATTCACTCATAAACACAGTCACTTGTCGCCACCTACTGGTGTAACGATTTACCCCGCAGAAAGAGTCACCGCTCTCCCCCACCACTAATGCAATCTAGTCAATCTGGATCAAGGAAATACACGATAAAACGGAAATCAAACAGCATATTTTCGTATAATTTGAATTAACATATAGTTAATTATTATCTCTATTTCTCTTCCAAAACATGAAATAATTTCCACATAAACAAACTGCTTTTAACAGGTACAGAGGTCATTAGCTCTGATGACAGTTGAATCCATTTGTTCACAGTAATTGACAATTCACAGACTTGAAGAAAACTTTTTGAATGAGTAAAATATAGAACATCTGAACATACTGACATCTGCAGAGCTGTATGCAAATAATCTTTCTCCTCCTCTTTATTTGATGATTAAGAGGAAAAGAAACAGCTTGCTCTCACACTTCTCAAACCATGGTCTCCTCATCTCTCTGGTTGTTTCTGCTGCTAGCAGCTGTCTCTCGTAAGTCTTCATAGTTTCTATAGAAACCCTTAACATAAAAAAATATTTCCATGTATCTAACATGTCAGGCCATATTTGTTTCTCCAGGTGTCCACTGTGTTGAACTGACCCAGACTGATTCTGTGGTCTTAAGGCCTGGTCAGGTTTTGACTCTGTCCTGTAAGATCTCTGGATATTCATTGACTGACAGCAGCTACTGCACTGGCTTCATACGACAGGCTGCAGGAAAAGCTCTGGAATGGGTTGGAGTGATATGTAGTGGCGGTAACACATATTACAGTGATAAACTGAAAAGTAGATATCAAGTTAGCAGAGACACTTCCAGCAGCACAGTGACTCTACAAGGACAGAATATGCAGACTGAGGACACAGCTGTGTATTACTGCGCCAGATAGTCACAGTGACACAGAGCAGTTACTGCCTTGTTCAAAAACATTGTCACTCACAACACAAATAGTTTCAGTTCCAGATTACATTCAATCATCAAAAAATGACAGTTCAACCTTTGAAATTTGTTAGTAAAAGTTTAAATAGAGATTTTTATTTTTAAATGCGCACATATTTCATTCATATTTCTGTCTTCTCTACTTGCCACTCGAAGCTCAGTTCACTGACATAATCCTGTCTTCTGATAATTGTGTAACAAGTGAATTTTTGACACATTTTACAAGAGGGCGCACTGTTCTCACATGTACTTAAATCATGGTAAATACAACATGAGTCTCAGTAGAAGGATTCTCTAGAACTCTCGTTCTACTTCTAACACATTATTTCATGATCGTTAAGTCTCTTTTTATGAATTATAAATAGAACACAATCTTCAGACAGTCTAAAATAGATATAATTGCTGATACTGTCATCACTGAATTATTTATTTATTGATCCATTCTCATGAAGTTCATGACTATGAAAGCTTGATTAACCATTAACTTCTTTTTCCAGAGTAATGCTAATAGTGCACACTTGATGTTTGATCTGTTAAGTACTAAAGTGTGTGTTGTATTTCTGTTTCTGGGAGCAGATTTGACTTATAACACAGCACAACTTAAGAAAATATTTATTGCCTGTACAGTGACAAAATGTAAGGCATTCAGTATTTATTCCAGGATACCCCTAGAAGTAAACTGAATCTGAAAGGCCTTAGATATTAGAATAGAATAAAGACAAGAAAAAAAGGCTACATTTACTAAAAAGTAAAAAAAAAAAAAAAAAAAAAAAAAGGAAAATAAATGTGTGGTCATATCTATCTCTTAGCAAGTTCATTTTGAGCAACATGTATCACTTTAAATAATATTAATAATTACTAATATCAAAACAACAGTGTTTGGTTATTGCCTCTAAGAAAATAAGTGAATTTGCATGTATAGTTTCATAAGACTAGTTTAACTATAAAGCATATGAGAAACTAATAAAACACATTTTGTTAAAGTAGCTATCTATTAACATACTCAAACATAAATGGAAAACAGTACAATCAAGAAATGGTTATTTTAGGTCTTCTCAGCAAATTATATCAGAATCAAATTAAGTGACCCTGGTGATTGTAAAATAATTTTAGAAAAGATTGTACATTTTTAATTGAAATACCACTAATCAAATTAAAATGATTGTGATGTTTAAATAAAACTGAAGATGATTAATTGCACCTCATTTGTATTTCTGCCTTCAGTCTTTCCATCTCCCTCCACTGTATGAGTTTCTCTGAGTTGTATTTATGTTGCCTTTAGGTTGATAAGTGTCGTATCCACTGCTTTCTGATCTACGATCATAAGAAATTTGTGGTTTTGATTTTTGCCATTCAATGTTGTCAACAGATAATAAATTAAAGGAAATTATGAGAAACTGCTGAGGGATGCCCAGATAAATTATGGAAGACTCCAAGACCCATGAAGACTAATAAGATAGTTAGAGCAACGATCACGGCCGCTGTGTTGGTCCTACATGCACGCTTCTGAGCTTCCACACTGTCTTCCTCATTCATCTTGCTTCTCGCCTAAAAAAAATAGAGGAAAACTTAATTGAGTAAATCTGAGAATAGACTAACATGTTGTTCCAAACACGTGCTTGCACTTATCTTTAACAAACATATCAAAGCAGCGAGACTCAGACACAAGCAGTTACAAAACATGATGTTGAACACAGAGCAGCACATGTGGTCTTTTCCTTTAAATCTCACCCTCAAAAAGATGACTTTAGGTGTGACCCCCCCATTATCTGACTCTGAGAAGTTATTCATTTCAACTGCCACAGTTTCTCTGGCAGAATCTTTTAAGGGAATCTCATATATGTTTTGATGCTCCATCCTGTTCACAAAAATGAATCAAAGAGTCGTTCATAAACTTTTGCGTCCTTCTAATCTTCGCTACTAATGCACAGATAAGAGGAGTGATTCAAACAATGAAAAGTCCCAGTGCTGTTGGGCTGTACAGCATCTAAGGACTGGAACTAACTGTTGTATAAATATATGGTAAATGATAATTAATACTTCAATGACTTTAAAATGAGAACATTCTGTACACAGACTCAAACTGTCAGACTAAGTTCATTTGTAGTCTTAGTAAACATCCACAGCTTTCAAATATAGATTAAAACCAAAGTACAATGAATTGCCTATTAGAGGCCAGTTGTAAGTGCATGTACAATATCAGACAAATTATCCAATCAAATTTGTAAGCAGGAAAAAAAGAAAAGAAAATGTGTTCAGTGAATAGAAATGTTTCATCCAAATCTAATGACAAATATGATTAAATCAAATCAGTTTAATGGGAAAAGCATTGTTGTTTAGCATTCTTCATCACCAAATCATGATCCTCTCATCAGCTCTTCTACTGCTGGCAGCAGCTGCATCCTGTGAGCTTCACTGATGGATTACTTAAAGCACTAAATTAAAAATTAAAAAAAAAAAACATAAAAAAAATGTTTTGAAGCATAACTAATAATATCATATTCTTCAGTTGTTGTTTTCAGGTGGTGTTTACTGTGTTGAGCTCACTCAACCTCCATCTATGGTTGTGAAACCTCAAAAATCATTTTCCATTTCAGAATCAAGCTATTGCATTAACTGGATATGTCAACCCACTGGAAAAGCTCTGAAATGGCTGGGATGTCTAGTGGTGGTAGCAGTAAAATTAAAGACTCAGTTTCAAAACACAGTGTTTCTACAGGGAAAGATTTTTTTTAGACTGAAGACACAGGCCACCCACCCATCCATCCATCCATCCATCCATCCATCCATTCAATAATGCTTTAAAGTATAATATATATATTTACAAATGTCTGTTTTTTCATACACATAGGTACAAACAAGCATTGACAGACTGGAGGAGGAGTTTATGCAAAACTGTGCTGTATATTTCTGTGTGTCTGTGTTCACTGACTGTATGTTGATCCTGTAGAGGAGAATCAATCAGCAATGACAACAATGATCAGTTCACTCCTGCTATTACTATTTTTACATGGTTTGTTAATTTCTAACTAATAACAATAATGTAGAAATAATTTTAGAAAGCCCACTACAACAGGTATTTTTTTTTTTTTTTTTACAGTTTTACATCTGGTCTTTTTTTCCTCTCTCTTCCACAGATATTCATTGTCAGACCTTCACTCAGTCTCAAGCTGTGGTAAAAAGACCTGGTGAATCTTTTCGGCTGGTCTGTACTGCCTCTGGATTTACTTTCAGCAGCTACTGGGCTGCTGTGGTGAGACAGGGTCACGGTAAAGGACTGGAATGGGTTGCAACTATCGGCACATCCAGTTCTCCGATCTACTATTCCCAGTCAGTCCAGGGAAGGTTCACAGTGTCCAGAGATGACTCCAGCAGTCAACTGTACCTGCAGATGAACAGCCTCAAGACTGAAGACACTGCTGTCTATTACTGTGCTAGAGAGTCACTGTGAATGAGTTCAGGGTCAAAGCAATACAAAAACCTCTTCCTTTCCTGTTGACTTCACTTCTGCTCCAGATGTACTTTTGTATTTACAAGAGGTGGCGCTCTTGTCAAGCAGTCTTAGTTGCATGTTTTGAGCATCATTCAATGAACTTTTGTTTCATGGTTAAACGACTCTGATACTGCTGATTTAATGTATTAAGCAATGTAAGAATATATAATGTACTTCATACATTATTCAAATATTACTTTATTAACCTTGCCTGTCAGGAATGTGATGAAAGTATTGATTAAATAATTCTCCTGTAAGCTACAGGATTAGCTAAATATAATCTTTAACTACAGTAGATTTATTTTACCAACACTTTCATCAGACACCTGACAGACAAGTTTAGACCTTAACACAACTTTAAAACAAATAGGCCTAGATGTCTTGAAGTGCTAAATTGCAACTTCATCTTCTTATGTGGTCACAGATGTTGTCCTATTTTGTGGAAAGCAATTATTATCTACCAAAAATAATGACCAACCACAATATATTAGAAAACCAAAGAGCTGTATGCAAATTCTCTACTAGTTCTCTATACAAAAGAGGAGTATGTGCTTTGTGGATCAGCAGGAGTAATAAAGCTGCGTTGACTTCAAATCATGATCCTCTCATCAGCTCTACTCCTGCTGGCAGCAGCTTCATCCTGTGAGCTTCACTGATGTTTATTTAAACTCTAAGGGAATGAAATAAACTTCATAACTGTTAACAGACGTTTTGAGTCATAATTAATAACACATTCTTCCATTGTTGTTTTCAGGTGGTGTTTACTGTGTTGAGCTCACTCAACCTCCATCTATGGTTGTGAAACCTCAAGAATCATTTTCCATCTCCTGCAGGATTTCAGAATCAAGCTATTGCATTAACTGGATACGTCAACCCACTGGAAAAGCTCTGGAATGGCTGGGATATCTATGCAGTGGTGGTGACAGTAATATTAAAGACTCCATAAAAAACAAGATCAGTTTCACCCAGGACACGTCCAAAAACACAGTGTTTCTACAGGGAAATAATTTTCAGACTGAAGACACAGCTGTGTATTACTGTGCAAGAGACACAGTGACTAAACAAGACACAGCTCTGTACAAAAACCTGAACACATTAATCCATCAATCCGTCCATTTGTCCGTCCGTCCGTCTGTCCATCCGTCTGTCCATCCATCCCTCCATCCATCCATCCACTCACTTTTCATCCATCTAAAAATGCTTTAAAAATAAAAGCCATAATCATTTAACATTTATGAAACGTGTTCTGAAACATTTATGCAACAAATCTGTTTTTCTGTTTTTGCTTTTTTTTTATTTTTTATTTTTTTATCTAGTACCATTATGCTCTTGGTCTTCTTTTATTTATTTGTTTGTTTGTTTTTGTCAGTTTTTTTATACACATAGGTACAAACAAGCATTGACAGACTGGAGGAGGAGTTTATGCAAAACTGTGCTGTATATTTCTGTGTGTCTGTGTTCACTGACTGTATGTGGATCCTGTAGAGGAGAATCAATCAGCAATGACAACAATGATCAGTTCACTCCTGCTATTACTATTTTTACATGGTTTGTTAATTTCAACATTATAACAATAATATATGTAGAAATAATTTTAGAAAGCAAATTTAAGCAAATATATAGTTTTACATCATTACATTTAGACTTTTATGTCTTTTTTTCCTCTCTCTTCCACAGATATTCATTGTCAGACCTTCACTCAGTCTCAAGCTGTGGTAAAAAGACCTGGTGAATCTTTCCGGCTGGTCTGTACTGCCTCTGGATTTACTTTCAGCAGCTACTGGGCAGCTGTGGTGAGACAGGGTCACGGTAAAGGACTGGAATGGGTTGCAGATATCGGCACCCTCGGTTATCCGATCTACTATTCCCAGTCAGTCCAGGGAAGGTTCACAGTGTCCAGAGATGACTCCAGCAGTCAACTGTACCTGCAGATGAACAGCCTCAAGACTGAAGACACTGCTGTCTATTACTGTGCTGGAGAGTCACTGTGAATGAGTTCAGGGGCAAAGCAATACAAAAACCCAGCCCAGCCAGCCCTGTTTTGAGCATCACTCACTAAACTTTTGTTTTCCTTTGTTCATTGTAAATGTTTTTGATTTACATAGATTATCATCATGAGACCCATATAAGAAAAAAAAAAAAAGTTTTGTAAATTTCAGTAATGCTTTGTAAATTATAAGAAACAAATGGTGAAAAAAAAACAAACAATTTTTTTATTAATATTTTATGATATGCCATATGTAAACATGTTTTTTGTTTTTTTATTTTTATTTTTATACCAGTCAATTTTTAGGTTCCAGGCTATTTTTTCTATAACTTGTCCTCTGTAAAACAGATATGAGAATAATGCTGGGAAAAGATGTTAAGTAAATGTTTAAGTTTTAACAACTATATTTTTAAGATGTTAAGTATTTTTTTATGCATACTAGTGCCTGCATTTAATAGCTGTTTAATGCAAATCAGGGTTTTTAGAACTTTAAACTTTCACCTGAACCAAACTATGCACAAAGATTTGTACAAAGAATCTTGACTATGAAAGATATTAGAAATGTCACAGTGTCACTCAGTTTGGACTATGTTTTCCTGTGTGCACTATTTCCCACCATTAGTTTGTTGCCATAGACACTCAATAGTTTCAGCTGTGCACTAATCAATCATCTCGTTATCCTCCCACTATTTAAGTTCAGTTCTGTTTGTGTCTCATGGTTGGGTATCGTCTATGTTACATGTGTGTTAAGATCTTGTTTGGATTTATTAAAGACTGCATTCTCTCTTCATCATTGTGTTTGTGTCTGATCATCTGCACAGTGTGTGACTAGAATAATTTGATATACTATTTTACTTTACACAATATCAGTGTAAACATGGCCAAAAATGGGTTTTCCCATGTACAATGTATATTGCCTCTAATTTGCATATTAATGTGTTGAATTTTTGGGCAACATGTGATGAAAAAAGAAGTAGGTATAAATAATGAGAGTAATAACTTGGCAACAATTTTCATCATAACATCATAATATCTAATATTTCATAGAAATATTGAAATATAATTTGTTCCCTATTCACTTATTATGTCTCCCTAAAATGCCTGATAAGAGTGCTGAATTTAGTAATTCAGTCAATGTCAGTCATTTAATGACAAAGGAGAGGGAGCTGTCATGGTGAAACCTCCAAACATTTGATATCTCTGAAAAGCTCTTTATATCCACATTTAAAACACAGTGGCTAATGGACTCAAAGAAATTTGCTAAAACATGTCCTCTACAGAGGAAAAAAAACTCCATTGATGGGTCTCAGGAGGATATTGTAGCTCTTGTGTTCCCTTTCGATACTTCACTCGTACTGCGTATGGGGAAAGGTCTCCTTTTTCCCCGTTACTGAAGCCTTTTTCAATAACGCAGTGTAACTGCATCGTCATTGGTTCACTCATAGACAAGTTGTTGAACCAATGACGGCGCGGCATAGCTGCGTGGCCTATGGCGAAAGAGCGCGCGAATATTCCCGCCGAAATGGGCGGGGTTTAGGGCTATATAAGCGGGCGTTTCGCCATAGGATTTCAGTTCTCTCTCCTTCAGCGAAGACTTCACATCGCTCCTCGCTGATCTCCGGCTGAAGCCTTCGCCGCCTGGAAGAAGCTCGCCTGGAAAGAAGCTCTCGCCGCCGTCGAAGAGGCTCCCGCAGCGGACTGCTGAGCTCACCGACGAAGAAGCGCCGGCGCCCTTGTCGACTGCCGCCTCGAGCGCCGTCTCGAGCCGCCCGCTTCCCGCTTCCGGCCGCCTGCCAGCCCGTCTCCTGCTGCCATCCGGCGTGCCTAAAAGAGCGATTTTCCCGCTGTTTATTGCCGCTCTAAAAGAGCTTTCCAACAGCGGTTTTCACCGCTCTAGCGGCCCTCGCCGCTCTAAAAGAGCCCCTCAAACGCCGTTTTCACGGCGGCGGCGTTGTTACAAATGCCGCGCCACTCGTGTGGCACATGCAGAGCCCCTCTGCATGACGACGACGGACACGGTGAGTGCGTCGGCTGCCTGGGCAGACCCCATGCAGAGGCCGCGCTCACTGGGACCTCGTGTTCTCACTGTGAGAACATGAGTCTCGCCTCTCTGCGCTCGCGGATCGCCTTCTTCAGTGAAGGCGATCTCGCCGCTCGCGCCCTCCCGTCTTCTTCCTCCCGCGAGCCGGCTAGGAAGAGACAGCGGGGCAGAGCGGCCCAGCGCACGGAGTTGGATGACGTCACGCCGGCTTCCCCGCGTGCCTCACCCTCTCCCCCGAGAGAGCAGTCCCCTGTCCTGTTCTCCCGCCCTGAGCTGCGTTCCTCGGCAGATGTGAGCGACCTCATCTCTTTTGGCGGTTCTGAGGACGAGCCGCTTGATGACTCCATGTCTCTCGCGGCCTCTGAAACCGAAGGTTGGGCCGGTGATTCTGACCCCGCCCGCCTTCCCTCGCTGGAGCCCATTGACTGCAAGCCGGGTATGGATGCCAAGCTCTTCCGCATCCTCTCGAAAGCAGTAGAGGTTTTGGACCTCGAATGGGCTCCGCCAGAGGAGCCATCACGGAGCAGGCTCGACGAGTGGTTCCTGCCGGGTTCCCGCCAGGCCCCTCGTCAACGCGCCGCACCGTTTTTCCCAGAGGTTCCCCGTATTCTGCCCGCCCCGTATTCTGCCCGCCTACGTACTACACATTATTCAGCTCTCACCTCTGTGGATGGCTCTGGAGAGAAGGGTTACGAGCATCTACCGCCCCTGGACGAAGCAGTGGCGGCTCACCTCTGTCCCCCCACGGCTGTGGGTTGGAAAACTAAGAGGGCCCTTCCATCCAAGCCCTGCAGGACCACTTCTGCCCTGGCTGGCAGAGCATATACGTCCGCGGGCCAGGCTGCCTCAGCGCTGCACACCATGGCTATTCTCCAGGTATTTCAAGCGAAGCTCCTCCGTTCTCTGGATGAGTCCGGCGTCGATGCACCTGCCTTCCGTGACCTCCGCAGTGCCACTGACTTAGCCCTGCGTGCCACAAAGGCCACAGCTCAGGCCATTGGACGATCCATGGCCAGCCTAGTCGTGCTTGAGCACCATTTGTGGCTCAACCTGACCGAGATTAAGGAGATGGACAAGACGGCCTTTTTGGATGCCCCGGTCTCTCCTTCTGGTCTCTTCGGGCCAGCAGTAGAGAGCTTTACGGAGCGTTTTACTGCAGCACAAAAGTCGTCCCAGGAAAGAGCGAAGTTCCTCTTCCACTCTCTCCAGTGCACGGGCCCCCGATTGGCGGCCCATCACCCGATACCATTCAGCCCCTTGTCACACGGGCCGAGGCCTGGCGGGCCATCCCCGGAGTGTCAAGCTGGGTTCTGGGAACCATAAGTCGAGGCTACTCGCTTCAGTTCGCCCGAAGGCCCCCGCGCTTCAGCGGGGTGCTTCAGACTTCAGTCAACACGGACGACGTTCATGTCCTCCGAGCCGAAGTCACATCTCTTCTGAGGAAAGGAGCTATAGAAATAGTCTCCCCTTCAGAGAGCAATTTGGGGTTCTACAGCCGTTATTTTCTAGTTCCCAAAAAAGATGGCGGTCTCAGACCCATCTTAGATCTCAGGCTCTTGAACCTCTCCCTCATGAGACGGAAGTTCAAGATGCTAACGCTGAAGCAGATCCTTGCGCAGGTTTGCCCCGGGGACTGGTTCTGCTCGCTGGACCTGAAAGATGCATACTTTCACATCCAGATAGCCCCCCATCACAGGCGATTCTTGAGATTCGCGTTCGAGGGTGTGGCTTACCAATATACGGTCCTTCCATTCGGACTGTCCCTAGCTCCTCGCACCTCGCGCTTTCCCCACTGAGACAGATGGGAATCCGGGTTCTCAATTACCTCGACGACTGGCTCATCCTAGCCCAGTCACGAGCCGAGCTGGAGCATCACAGATCCGTGTTACTCAGCCACTTGGAGTGCCTGGGTCTCAGGGTCAACTTTGCCAAGAGCTCACTGCTCCCCAGCCAGCGTATAACGTTCCTGGGTGCGGTTTTCGACTCAGTCCGTATGACGGCTGTAGTCTCTCCAGAGCGCGCTCTGGCCATTCAGCAGCTCGCGGCATCGGTCAGGAACAGAGCCTATTTCCCTCTGAAGTTTTTCCAGAGGATGCTAGGGCTGATGGCTTCCACCTCCCCGGTTCTGCAGCTCGGCCTTCTTCGGATGCGGCCTCTGCAGTACTGGTTGAAGTTCCGGGTCCCTCCTCACGCCTGGCGGCACGGCCGCCTGCGTCTCAGGGTCAATCAGGCCTGTTTGGCAGCTCTGAAACCCTGGATGAACCCTATATGGTTCCGCCAAGGGGTACCCCTACAGGCGGTGTCCAGAAGGACGGTGCTCTCAACGGATGCGTCCAACACAGGTGCTCGTGGTCTCACGGGGAATGCCATCTGCACATCAACTGCCTCGAGATGTTGGCAGTGATTCGAGCCCTTCATGCGTTCCAGGCACACCTGACAGGGCGCCACGTCTTAGTCCAGTCGGACAGCATGACAGTGGTGTCATACATAAATCACCAGGGCGGTCTTTCGTCCAGCCGCTTATGCGCTCTGGCGAAGCGTCTTCTGGAATGGGCATCACCGAGGGTTCAGTCGCTCAGGGCGACTCACATACCCGGGAGAACAAACTTGGGAGCAGACATGCTATCTCGGAGCAATGTCCCCTCAGACGAGTGGATGCTCCACCCCCAGACGGTTCTCATGATCTGGGAGTTCTTCGGAAAGGCAGAGGTAGACCTCTTCGCTTCAGAAGGCAACTCTCACTGCCCAATTTATTTCTCGAAGGAGGAAGATGCGCTGGCCCATGTCTGGCCCAGCACCCTCCTTTATGCTTTTCCCCCGATCGCTCTGATCCCACAGGTCATCAGACGAATCAGGGAAGACAAGCACAGAGTCCTCCTGGTGGCCCCGCTCTGGAGGAGCCAAGTTTGGTCCTCAGAGCTGTTCAGGCTTTCCACAAAAGCTCCGTGGCCGATCCCCCTGAGACGGGACCTCCTCTCTCAGGCGAACAGGACGATTTGGCATCCCCAGCCAGAACTCTGGGCTCTGCACCTCTGGTCCCTCGACGGGAGCCCGCTAACCTCCCAGGGGACGTGCTGAATACCATTTCTCAGGCGAGAGCTCCGTCCACGAGACGCCTCTACGCCCAGAAATGGTCGGTCTTTGTTGACTGGTGTTCTACACGCAGCATAGACCCAGTGGAGTGTGACGTATCTCCGATACTGTCTTTTCTCCAGGAGCGTTTGGATCTGGGTCGCACCCCTTCAACGCTCAAAGTTTACGTAGCAGCCATTGCAGCGTTTCACGCTCCTATCGCTGGCCAGTCAGTGGGACGAAACAACCTCGTGGTGCGTTTCTTGAGAGGTTCTAGGCGATTAAATCCTCCTCGTCCTCTCACTGTTCCCACCTGGGACCTCTCTTTGGTCCTTAGAGCTCTTAAAGGGCCTCCCTTTGAGCCACTGCGTTCAGCTGACCTCAGGCCCCTGACGCTCAAAACCGCTCTGCTACTTGCACTAGCATCGTTTAAGCGAGTTGGTGACTTGCAGGCCCTCTCTGTGAGCCCAGCATGCCTTGAGTTCGGGCCCAACGACTCCAAAGTCGTTTTGAAACCTAGGCATGGCTACGTCCCTAAGGTGCTCTCGACTCCATTCAGAGCACAGGTTATTTCCCTCTCAGCGCTTCCTCCCTCGTCGGACGAGTGAGAGCTGGAACTACTCTGCCCTGTCAGGGCATTAAGGACCTACGTTGAACGATCACAGCCTTTTCGGCAATCTGATTAGCTCTTTATCTGCTTTGGTGGCCGCACCAAAGGGTCTTCAGTCTCAAAGCAATGTCTTTCGCGTTGGATAGTCGACGCTATTGCTCTTTGTTACTCCTCTATGGGCCTCGACTGCCCCATAGGAGTTAGAGCTCACTCTACTAGAGGAATGGCTTCCTCTTGGGCCTGGTCTAGTGGAGTTTTGATTAAAGACATCTGTGAGGTGGCCGGCTGGTCCTCGCCGTCCACATTTGTCAGATTTTATCATTTGGACGTCCCGACCTTACAAGCTCGGGTCCTCTCGGTATGATCCAGCGGCCTCTATCGAGCTCCGCTTCATGCCACTTTGGGAGTTAACTCCCTTTTTGTAGTGTAACGAGGGTTCGATGGCTCCGGCCTTCTCACTTGTCCTCTGGTTCCCTCACGGTGCCCAAGACAAGTCCAGTCGTTCCCTGCCGTGGCACGGCGCGGTTGAATTCGTTCCCCATACGCAGTACGAGTGAAGTATCGAAAGGGAACGTACTCGGTTACTAACGTAACCTCGGTTCCCTGAGATACGGAACGAGTACTGCGTTACATGCCGTGCCACGAGGCTGCGGCTTCAGTGTCGTCGCTTCAGTCGAATGACCTGAAATCCTATGGCGAAACGCCCGCTTATATAGCCCTAAACCCCGCCCATTTCGGCGGGAATATTCGCGCGCTCTTTCGCCATAGGCCGTGCAGCTATGCCGCGCCGTCATTGGTTCAACAACTTGTCTATGAGTGAACCAATGACGATGCAGTTACACTGCATTATTGAAAATGGCTTCAGTAACGGGGAAAAAGGAGACCTTTCCCCATACGCAGTACTCGTTCCGTATCTCAGGGAACCGTCAGTAAACGAGTACGTTTTCCTATGTGTTTCTTTTGGATTTATTAAATTACCGCTCTGATTCTCTTGTATTGTACACTCATTACAGCCACTGATCCATTACAGTTTGTTTGTATATGTAATTATTTATTTGTAAAATATCAGTTAATTAACAGTTTTGTGTCTAAAAGTACACCAAAATCATATTTCTGTATTGCTGTGTTGAGATCTGTAAATTTTTCATGTGCTGAATAATGTAAGATGAGTCATGACATTTCTATAATTAGATGTGTCATCTTTATTATCATTTGAATAAAATGGGTGTAAAAACAAAAACAAACAGATGACATTTAATCTTTTAATGGCTTATTTATAACAAGCAAAATAGATTGAAATGTTGTCATTTTTAATGAGGGGCATTTTAATTAGTCATTTTTAATTTAATTTGTTCACTAAAAAGCATTGATGCAAATCTCCTTCCGTATGTAAACAGGAGCATACAGACACAATAAAGAGGTGGAGAGAGTCACAGGTCCCATCTGAGAGACTACAGACAGACAGAATCATGTACTTTATATTATTGGTGATGATTTTATCTACTGTGCTCAGTGAGTATCAGCATCAACACTACATAACACTGTTTATTAATGTGTTTTGTAGCTGCTAGTCCTTTAAAATACAATCAGTCCAGGTTAATTTTGAGAGGTTTGGTGACAATGTGCATAACTCATTTCAGTCAATGACAATGGTGGTAAAACCTGGTGAATCATTTTCCATCGGCTGCAAGATTACGGGATATTCAGCATCAGGAGGTGGCTGTACCAACTGGATACGACAGGCAACTGGAAAAGCGCTGGAATGGATTGGCTGGTTCTGTAGTTCTGGTAATACAGGCACCAGCGACACAATGAAGAATAAGATCAGCTTCACAGCTGAAACTTCCAGCAACACAGTTTTCTTACAAGGTCAAAACTTTCAGACTGAGGACACAGCTGTATATTATTGTGCACGAATACACAGTGCCACAAACTGTCTGGGGACCTGTGCAATAATTCTTGTATTCTCTCCATGCAGACTGTTCGTAACTACACAAACTTAATTTAAGAAAAGTTTCTTGAATATCTCATTTATCCGTTATTTTCATTTTATAATATGACTTTCTTCAGGTGCTATGCGACTCCATGACTTTTATTTGCTTATTTGCTGTTGAATCTTGGTATATTAATTGTTTTTGTATAAGACATTTTGCACAATGTAATCAATCAAGCAATACATTGGTATTTAGTAGCTGTCAATCGATTAAAAAATTAAATTATTAATCACACTTTTTTTTCTGCGATTAATCGCAATTAAAAAAAACACTTTTATGTTTTTAATATATTTTATAATGTAATAATTTCACAGTTAATCTCCAAATTAAAACAACATAAAGAAACAACATATAGACAGTATATTTTAAATACTTGTTTAATGGCATCTTTTTATGAACGAAGGCCAGTAGGCTATCACTGATACTAATACAGCTACTGATGTCTCTGTGAAAATGACCCAATTTTAAACATTAATTATAGCTATTCAACATTAGTGTAATTGAAAGCCTTTTCCCCCTGAAATGTTAAAAGACATAATATATATTATATTACTAATGCCTGCAAAGGGCGCCAAAAGCCTTGTGATTGTTGTTGTTACACAGCATGATCAAATCCTTGTTTTTGTGTTTTTGGCCAACCAGCAAAATAAAAAAATATAATATTATATAAATAATAATAATAATAATAATAATAATCTGCCACTTCTTTATGATAGAAATGCTACAGCCACTGCAATTTCTTCAACAAGAATTTGTGGACATCAAAACATGCACACTCAGAGCGAGGGTTTAAACTTTTATTGATGTATTCTCCCGTGTAATTGTAGATTTAAGAATGACTGCATTATGCAATGCTGTATTATGATTTTTAAATGGTTTTAATATATCGTGCATCTTCCAAAACTGTCTAATAATGGATTCATGGATTGTCCGTGGAATGCGCCTCTTCCGGTATCCCTACAGATATCTTTACCATGGTTAAAAACGCAACGCTTAGCACATTAAAATAATTGAAATTATAATATGACATAAATTGCATTAGTATCAAATCAGGCAGATGCGTTGCTGGTGGTCAAATTATTAACGCAGCGTTAAACGTATAAATAATCTCAAACTTTGTCAAAAATTTCACATGTTTGTGAACATACATAGGCTACCTGAAAGAGATGCACGGGATTCATATAGGGCTTTTTTTCTTTTTCGCTTCTCATCGCCAGACAGCTGCTGTCTTTTCCCGGGAATAGTTGTCACAAATTGTCAGCCAGCAGCAAACACGAGGTGGGTGCGAGTGTGTGTGCGAGCGGGAATGAATGGCGTGTTGTGGAGGGTGGGCATCTGAACTATACATAATATATATATATATATATATATATATATATATATATATATATATATATATATATATCATCTCCTTATATAGAACCTTTTTGGTTTAAATGGTTCTTTAAATTTGAGTCAAGCCGTTCTTTAAAGAACCAAACATTTTTCTTTTGAATGCAGCACGTGGTTAACAGCCATGTGTCACAGAGTCCTGAAGTTCAACTGTGCATTGAAAAGTATTGGAGGCAACTATATGGCAAGTAGTTCAGTGTTTTTAATGAAGATTAAACACAGTTCTCACTATACAAAATACTAAATTTAGGACATGCAACTTCGTGTGAAACGTTAAATTCTTGAGGAACTTGAGGATTTTGCAGTTCTCCCTAAAATGTTTGATGAATCTTTGTAACTACACTTATTTTACCAATACTTTCATTAGACACTGGAATCAGATGAACCCAAAAGACAAGTTAAATTATGTTTATTAAACATTCTTATATGTTAACAAAAAATGCCTCATAGTGCTTATAATGTGCCAATCCAGTGTGTTTTCTTCATTTATTTGGTCACATATGTTGTCCTTTTATGTGCACGCTTAAAGAAATCCATAGAAATAGGGCAGAATGTTGTGTTAATTTGATGGATTTTATTTTATTTTTTTTGTATTTATTTATTTGTTTTTACAGGCACTGTAAAAAATGTACTGTTGAATTTACAGGAATTTACTGGCAAAAAAGTTGCCAATAAAATCCTGTAAAATAGTTGTTCATTGCTGTAAAATGGATTACAGTATAATACTGTTAATCAATTTACAGTATATTGTTGTTTGTGGAATATAGTTTTTTTTTTTTTTTTTTTTTTTTTTTTTTTTACAGGATTATAAAATTGAACTTGTAGTAAAATGATACTTTAACTCAAGTCAATTATGGACAGTGGTTCCACACAACCAACTTAATTTTTATTAACTATATACAAGTTATATAATAAAATAAATTAAAAGCAAAATAAAATAAATCGTTTTCATATACATTGATTTTTACAATAATTGCTTTCTTGTTTAATTGTATGATTTACATAACTTTTGTGATGTTCCATGTTGGCAAGCTAGATGTAATACTGGATTCATCCTAAATGTCCTTACCTAATAACATTGGAAATTGATCATGACTCCATTGGTAGCAATAGTTCTACAATCAACATAGGCTTACAATGCTTTTGGGAAATACAACCCTAAGCATTACCATAGTAATTACTTTTTTATTAAAGTAACTTGAAAGATTGTTAGCAGGTCCTCAACCCAAGCACAAGTGCAACACTTCACCACAATGGTAACCCTAAAACTATTAACAGAAACTTTTAAATACCAACATAATAGAACAGTAAATATTAAAAAATCTTTCCATTTTCTCATCTTCCTAAAAACTGCTTAAAATAACACTTTGTTTCAACATTTACACTCCTACTTCAGCCCCTTTGCAAAGCATGCTGGGAAGTGAAAATCCTGTTTGATTGAGTCCTGGTTGGGTTTACTTGATTGAAACATGTTATTTTAATATGAAAAAATCAAGTTAAGTCAAAAAATAATTGTTTCAACTTAATTTAACATGAAGCAATTGAATTTGAACCAGAAACCTATAATGGTGTTGAATCAAAATAAGTTGTTTAAATAAAGTGAACAGCATCAACAAATCATTTTTTTCAGTGTACAGTATTTTTGTAATTGCACTGAATTACAGTATTTACCTGGCAACTAAAGTTGCCAGTAAATTCCTGTAAATGCTCCAAAAGGCAAGATGTTCCTGTAATTGTTATACTTTAAAAATACTGTAAATAATTATTTTAACAGTAAACTGTACTCTATTATTTACCATTATAGTGATGTAAATGCATTAAAATAAACATTTAAAAAATCATCAAACCAAGCTGTTGTAAGAAAAATATTGAAATTAACAGCAAATTACTGCAAGACTTTCATTGGCAACATCAACAAAAATGGCATTATGGTACCAAATGGTATCAATATGTCATGTCTTCTAAATTGCAAATGCTCACAGTAAAATGCCCAGTATTAAATTAACACCCAAAGTGTACACATGAGTCCATCTTACCGGGTGTTAAAAAGTAACACTGAAGCAGTGTTAAAGTTAATGAGATAATTGATTGATGATTAAGTGATGATTGACAATTAGTGGTGACACCTGATGTTATAGCACAGTGACTGAGTTCAGGGTCAAAGCAATACAAAAAACACTTCCTCACTCCCATATGTTGCTGATGCTGGACAACTCAAATCTAGTGTTTCTGAAACAACCGGTTCTGGTTCTCGAAACTGATTGGTCAAACAGATTGAAAGTGCTGATATACAGACCTTTTTACCACTGAGGCTTTTCACCATTTTTATCACCCTGCTTGTTTGCGTGTGAGTATGTGCATTAGTGCTGCAGATTTTTCTGACTCCTTCTGCAGGTTATATTATTACACCAGTAGGTGGCGACAAGTGACTGTCTTCATGAGTGAGTGACTAGTGATTCCCTCAGCATCAAAACAGCTGGTTTGAGATATGCACACAACGGTTCTGCTATAGTGTTGACAGAGCAAAAACAAAGTAACTGGCAATATCTTGTCTAAACTGTAAGTTACTCAGTATTAACTTATTTATTGAACTGCTGTATACAAGTAAAAACAAACAAACAAACAAAATTAAAGTAAAATATGTTTTTCCTATATATCAGCATGGCTGAGATTAGGCCTATTTTTGGCCTTTTTAGAAATATGCAGTTCTGCTTAAATATAATGTTGTACCTAATATTTTATTGTTCTATGTAATTCAGTTGAAAAACAGAGAAGACAATTTTCATGGAAAATTGTGCATTTTATTGCAGATGTGCATTTTATTCATTAAATACCAAGTATTACACTTAATTTGTTTGTTGAATCTATAAACAGGTCTTTACACCAAACGATTATCTGTATTTTAAGAATACATTAATCACATCTAGCATCTAAATTATTAAATTAATTATCCATCTGCTCAATGTAATAAAGTGAAGCGTACCTGGGGGTCAGAAGGAAAAATTCACATCATCTTAAATCATGATTCTTTCATCAGCTCTACTCCTGCTGGCAGCAGCTTCATCCTGTGAGCTTCAATGATGGCTTATTTTAACTTGAAAGCAATTAAATAAGACATATTTAATAACACATTATTTCATTGTTTTTTTTTTTGTTTTTTGTTTTTTTTTTCTTTCAGGTGGTGTTTACTGTGTTGAGCTCACTCAACCTCCATCTATGGTTGTGAAACCTCAAGAATCATTTTCCATCTCCTGCAGGATTTCAGTATCAAGCTATTGCATTAACTGGATACGTCAACCCACTGGAAAAGCAATGGAATGGCTGGGATATCTTTGCAGTGATGGTGGCACTGGCACTACAGACTCAGTAAAAAACAAGATCAGTTTCACCCAGGACACGTCCAAAAACACAGTGTTTCTACAGGGAAATAATTTTCAGACTGAAGACACAGCTGTGTATTACTGTGCCAGATACACACTGTGACTAAACAAGACACATCCCTGTACAAAAACAAAATACACAACAGCTTAACTGGTTAATTAAGTCAAAATATTATTTAACATGACTGAATACATGACTATACCAACAGAACTCATTTTTTGGTTAAGATCATATACAAATAATTCTTTAACAAGTAACAACTGTAAATATATATATATATATATATATATATATATATATATATATATATATATATATATATATAATTTAAAGTGTACTATATACACTGATCTTGCAAATTATGCAATACATAAATATGTTTACAGCTAACTGTCCTGCTGATACCTATCTTCATGACTCTTACAAAAGATCCTTTGTTTTACATGACTCACAAAACATCTCCTTAAATGTTCATGTTTCTCCATAACTTACTTCCTCTGGTCCTACAAACAGTACATTTTTAAAAGTCAATATGTACATTAGATGTTTTCTTTGGATAAAATGTGTCAGTAGTAGCAAGATATTTACACTATAAATATGAATAAATGTGTATCTTGCTTCTCTTTGAGACTTTATTTTATAAATCAAGAATACATCAGACAACTAAATTTGCATCATTGTTAATAATTATCATACAAACTATTGACGGATACATTTTACGTCAATGCAAATCTCCACCCTTCTCTCATGTATCAGGAGCACACAGACATAATAAAGGCTCTTAGTGTTTTATTGAGCCACAGTGCAGTGAAAATACAACCAGAATCATGGACTGCATTTCCATACTGCTGGTTTTGGCAACTGCACCCTGTGAGTATATCTTCAGCTCAACACAAAAAACTAATAAATCAAGTTCAATTTGTATTACTAAAAATGCTTTAATGATTGTAGGTCTTTTCTGTATTGAGCTGAATCAGCCTCCTGTCATGGTAGTAAAACCAGGAGAAACATTTACCATCGCCTGTAAGATCACTGGATATTCAGCTTCAGGCGGTGGCTACACAAACTGGATCAGACATTCAAGTGGAAAACCGATGGAATGGATTGGCTGGTTCCACACTTCCAGTAGCAATGGTGTCATAGATTCACTGAAAAATAAGATCAGTTTCTCATCTGAATCCTCCAGCAACGCAGTCATTTTAACAGGACAAAACTTCAACACTGAAGACACAGCTGTGTATTATTGTGCTCGTGATACACTGTGCCACAAACTGCCACAGGACCTGCACAAGAACCTCTCTCTTCAATGAAGACATTTTCAATAAAAAGATTTATTTGTTGACATAATATTAGACATAATATAGTTTGTACCCTCAAAAAAATGATACGTTGGATTTACTTAACTTTTTTATGTCAACAGGTTCCACATAACTGGGTTATGTTGCATTTAATTATTAACATTATTTATTTCAGCTAACTTAAAGGGTTAGTTCACCCAAAAATGAAATTTCTGTCATTAATTACTCACCCTCATGTCGTTCTACACCCTTAAGAACTTTGTTAATCTTCAGAACACAAATTATTTTTGATAAAATCCGATGGCTCAGTGAGGCCTGCATCACCAGCAATAACACTCCCCTTTTCAATGCCCAGAAAGCTACTAAAGACATATTTAAAACAGTTCATGTGGCTCAACCTTAATATTATAAAGCGACGAGAATACTTTTTCTGAGCCAAAAATAACAAAATAGTAACTTTATTCCACATTATCTAGTGATGGCGATTTCAAACACTGCTTCATGAAGCTTTGAAGCTTTACAAATCTTTTGTTTCGAATCAGTGGTTCAGAGCACCAAAATCACGTGATTTCAGTAAACGAGGCTTTGTTACGTCACGTGACTTTGGCAGTTTGATACGCGCTCCGAACCAATGCATCGAAACAAAAGAATAGAAAAGCTTTGAAGCTTCATGAAGCAGTGTTTTGAAGTCACCTATCACTAGATATTGTTGAATAAAGTTGCTTTTTTTTTTTTTTTTCCGAGAGAGAGTCGCTTTATAATAATAAGGTTGAACCACTGTAGTCACATGAACTGTTTTAAATATGTCTTTACCTTTCTGGGCATCTGAAAGTGTTAATTATCTTGCTGGCAATGGAGGCCTCACTGAGTCATCGTATTTTATTAAAAATAATTTGTGTTCTGAAGATGAATGAAGGTCTTACAGGTTGAGTAATTAATGACAGTAATGACAATTTTCACTTTTGGTGAACTAACCCTTTAAATTTCTTAATTGAACTAAGGCCTAATTCTGGCTTAGTCTAAGCCCTGTCTGTGAAACCAGGCATTAGTATTCCCTGTTCAGCACAAGCTTTTGTTTTCTTTTGATATATTTCTATTTTTCCCCTTTGTTCATGTTTTTTTATTCTAGTCTAGTTCACGTGTTTTTGCTCTAGTTCTCTTAATTTTGGTTTTGTCTTTTGATTTAGATTTTATTGCTTATTTCTTTTCTCTCTAGTTCTCTGCAAGGTAGCAGTCTTGTTATATATATATATATAAAAAATAGAAATAAACAATATAACAATATATATATATATATATATATAGTTATATATATAGTTATATTGTTATATTGTTTATTTCTATTTTTTACTTTGCTAGATCCAATATTAGTGTAGTTCTTTATTTTGTTTCTCATTTGCCTGATTTATTTTGTTGTTGTCTCTTGTTTTGCTTGTTTTGTCAGGCCGTGTGCGTCTCGTATTGGTTCCTGACTGCTCCTTTTGCCTGGCAGCTAGACCGGTTTATAGTCTGTGTGCAGCAAGTATCAGATCTCTGCATCATTGTGCCTTGCCCTGTCTTAACCACCGTCTGGCCCAGTTACGTCCTCAGCAGTTCTTCAACCTGTTGACTTCCAGAGCTGGTTCCAGTAGTCAACATTAGCTGTCCTGTCATTGTTTATTGTTGGCTCTTCTGTTTGGACTGTTCCTGCCTCACCCTTTCTTGTGCCGTGCTTTAGTAAACATCACCCCCACTCATTCTTCATCTGGATCCTCCCTTTCAGAACCCTTAACAGAATACACATTATAGTACACCCATCATTACTGCCAACATTGTCTTCTGAAAGAGATGTGAAAAAAAGAGCCCATAATTCAAATTGAAAATATGGAGATACTCTGGGTTGCATATGCAGAGCTGTATGCAAATATTCCTCTTCCTCCTTTTTCTTTGGGTATTAAGATGAGAAGAAGCAGATTGCTCTCACACTTCTCAAACCATGGTCTCCTCATCTCTCTGGTTGTTTCTGCTGCTAGCAGCTGTCTCTTGTAAGTCTCCATAGTTTTTACAGAAATAATTCATAATAAAAATGAATTTATGGTTATAGTAATTTTTTCCATGTATCTAACATGTTAGGTCATATTTGTTTCTCCAGGTGTCCACTGTGTTGAACTGACCCAGACTGATTCTGTGGTCTTAAGGCCTGGTCAGGTTTTGACTCTGTCCTGTAAGATCTCTGGATATACAGTGACTGACGGCAGCTACTGCACTGGCTTCATACGACAGGCTGCAGGAAAAGCTCTGGAATGGGTTGGATACATATGTGGTAGCGGTGACACATATTACAGTGATAAACTGAAAAGTAGATATCAAGTTAGCAGGGACACTTCCAGCAGCACAGTGACTCTACAAGGACAGAATATGCAGACTGAGGACACAGCTGTGTATTACTGCGCCAGAGAGTCACAGTGACACAGAGCAGTTACTGCCTTGTTCAAAAACATTGTCACTCACAACACAAATAGATTCAGTTCCAGATTACATTCAATCATCAAAAAATGACAGTACAACCTTTGAAATTTGTTAGTAAAATTTAAATACACATTATTATTTTTAAATGCGCAAATATTTAATTCATATTTCTGTCTTCTCTACTTTCCACTCAAAGCTCAGTTCACTGACATAATCCTGTCTTCTGATAATTGTGTAACAAGTGAATTCTTGACACATTTTAAAAGAGGGCGCACTGTTCTCACATGTACTTAAATCATGGTAAATACAACATGAGTCTCAGTAGAAGGATTCTCTAGATCTCTCGTTCTACTTCTAACACATTATTTCATGATAGTGAAGTCTCTTTTTATGAATTATAAATAGAACACAATCTTCAGACAGTCTAAAATAGATATAATTGCTGATACTGTCATCACTGAATTATTTATTTATTGATCCATTCTCATGAAGTTCATGACTATGAAAGCTTGATTAACCATTAACTTCTTTTTCCAGAGTAATGCTAATAGTGCACGTTTGATGTTTGTATCTGTAACTAAAGTGTGTGTTGTATTTCTGTTTCTGGGAGCAGATTTTCTACTTACTGAACAAAGCACGACTTAAGAAAAATATTTATTGCCTGTACAGTGACTAAATTTAAGGCATTCAGTGTTTATTCCAGGATACCCCTAGAAGAACTGAATCTGAAAGGCCTTAGATATCACTTGACATTTGACTTGACATTTGATATTCAACAGTGCTTTGATCTGCCTGCATTGACACTATTATTTAAGACCTGCTGTGCAGCCAAAATTATGTACCAGTAATCAATGTAAAGCTGCTTTGATACAATCTGCATTGTAAAAAGCGCTATATAAATAAAGGTGACTTGACTTGACTTGACTTAGATATCAGAATAGAATAAAGACCAGAAAAAGGGCTATATTACTATATACAGTACAGTCCAAAAGTTTGGAACCACTAAGATTTTTAATGTTTTTAAAAGAAGTTTCGTCTGCACACCAAGGCTACATTTATTTAATTAAAAATACAGTAAAAAACAGTAATATTGTGAAATATTACTGTGTACTATTTAAATATATTTGACAAAGTAATTTATTCCTGTGATGCAAAGCTGAATTTTCAGCATCGTTACTCCAGTCTTCAGTGTCACATGATCCTTCAGAAATCATTCTAATATGCTGATTTGCTGCTCAAGAAACATTTATGATTATTTTCAATGTTGAAAACAGTTGTGTACTTTTTTTTCAGGATTCCTTGATGAATAGAAAGTTCAAAAGAACAGCATTTATCTGAAATACAAAGCTTCTGTAGCATTATACACTACCGTTCAAAAGTTTGGGGTCAGTAAGAATTTTTATTTTTATTTTTTTGAAAAGAAATTAAAGAAATGAATACTTTTATTCAGCAAGGATGCATTAAATCAATCAAAAGTGGCAGTAAAGACATTTATAATGTTACAAAAGATTAGATTTCAGATAAACACTGTTCTTTTGAACTTTCTATTCATCAAATAATCCTGGAAAAAAATATTGTACACAAATTTTTGTACAATTGTACACATTAAATGTTTCTTGAGCAGCAGATCATCATATTAGAGTGATTTCTGAAGGATCATGTGACACTGAAGACTGGAGTAATGATGCTGGAAATTCAGCTTTGCATCACAGGAATAAATTACTTTGTGAAATATATTCAAATAGAAAACAGTTATTTTAAATTGTAATAATATTTCACAATATTACTGTTTTTACTGTATTTTTAATTAAATAAATGTAGCCTTGGTGAGCAGACAAAACTTCTTTTAAAAACATTAAAAATCTTGGTTCCAAACTTTTGGACTGTACTGTATATATACTAAACTAAATAAATAAATAAATAAATAAATGAAATGTGTGGTCATATCTATCTCTTAGCAAGGTCATTTTAGCAACATGTTTCACTTTAAATAATATTAATAATTACTAATATCGAAACAACAGAGACATTGGGTGGGGTGGGGGGGAATCACATTTACTGATGCGTTGCCCCTCAGGAAACACCTGTGTTTGGTTATTGCCTCTAAGAAAATAAGTGAATTTGCATGTATAGTTTCATAAGTCTTGTTTAAAAACTATAACTATAAAGCATATGGGAAACTACTAAAATACATTTTGTTATCTATTTAGCTATCTATTAACATACTCAAACATAAATGGAAAACAGTACAATCAAGAAATGGTAATTTGAAGTCTTCTCAGCAAATGATATCAGAATCAAATTAAGTGACCCTGATGACTATAAAATAATTTTAGAAAAGATTGTACATTTTTTTTTGAAATACCACTAATCAAACTAAAATGATTGTGATGTTTCAATAAAACTGAAGATGATTAATTGCACCTCATTTGTATTTCTGCCTTCAGTCTTTCCATCTCCCTCCACTGTAAGAGTTTCTCTGAGTTGTATTTATGTTGCCTTTAGGTTGATAAGAGTCGTATCCACTGCTTTCTGACCTACAATCATAAGAATTTTGGGGTTTTGATTTTTGCCATTCAATGTTGTCAAATGATATTTCAGAGGATAAAGAAGTGCCAAAATTATAAGAAACTGCTCAGGGATGCCCAGATACATTATGGAAGACTCCAAGAACCCATGAAGACTAAGAAGATGGTTAGAGCAACGATCACGGCCGCTGTGTTGGTCCTACATGCACGACGGCTGTACTTCTGAGCTTCCACACTGTCTCCCTCATTCATCTTGCTTCTCGCCTAAAAAAATTGAGGAAAACCATATTGAGTAAATCTGAGAATAGACTAACATGTTGTTCCAAACACATGCTTGCACTTATCTTTAATGAACATATCAAAGTAGCGAGACCCAGAAACACGCAGTTACAAAACATGATGATGAACACAGAGCAGCATGTGGTCTTTTCCTTTAAATCTCACCCTCACAAAGATGACTTTAGGTGTTTGTGTGTTATAAAAACTTACATTAATGCTCAAATAATGTGATTTAGACCACAAATCATGAAGGACACAGAGTGAGATGTTGCAAGAAATTGTTCAATCCAAGTTGTCCTAAACATGAAACATGAGACATGCTTCAAAATAATTCATAAGGCTACAGCGTATAGTGTCTTTCCCTCCTGTCAGATGCATGTTATTTAATGCATTTGAGACTGGTTTTCCTCAGTGCAACTACTGTACATCTTATGTTTGTGTCAAATTCACTGAGTAAATGATTTGAGTAATACAAGTAAATTTCGTACTCAGTCTTGAGTAAATGACACTCATTAATATAGTCACTTAAATGTCACCACCTACTGGTGTAAAAATGTAACTTGGAGAAAGTTCTTCAAACACATGTAGGTACAAACAAGCAGTGAGTCAGTGACAAACTGGAGTTCATGCAAAACTGTTATGCACATTTCCTATAAGCTGCATTGCATGTTTTAAATGTTCTAAATGTTTGATGTTAGCTTCCAGAAACTCACCCATTTGTGGACTTTATGACCTATTTTCATTCTGTATGGTAAAACTTTTTGTCATTTTTTAAGCTACAGCCACAAAGCTATACACAAGTAGGGCTGGTAACACAATGACATGATTTTATATGTGCAAAAGTGTGCATTATAGCATAACAGGTTCATTCCACAAAGATACCTACACTATACTGCCAAAAGTATTGGGACACCCCTCCAAATCATTGAATTCAGGTGTTCCAATCACTTCCATGGCCACAGGTGTATAAAATCAAGCACCTAGGCATGCAGACTGCTTCTGTAAACATTTGTGAAAGAATGGATCGCTCTCAGGAGCTCAGTGAATTCAAGTGTGGTACCGTGATAGGTTGCCACCTGTGCAATAAGTCCTTTTGTGAAATTTCCTCACTACTAAATATTCCATAGTCAACTGTGAGTGGTATCATAACAAAGTGGAAGCAATTGGGAACAACAGCAACTCAGCCACGTAAAATCACAGAGTGGGGTCAGTTGCCGACTTTCTGCAGAGTCAATAGTTACAGACCTCCAAACTTCGTGTGGCCTTCAGATTAGCTCAAGAACAGTGCGTAGAGAGCTTCATGGAATGGGTTTCCATGGCCGAGCAGCTGCATCCAAGCCTTACATCACCAAGTGCAATGCAAAGCATTGGATGTAGTGGTGTAAAGCACGCCACCACTGGACTCTAGAGCAGTGGAGACGTGTTCTCTGGAGTGACGAATCACGCTTCTCTCTCTGGCAATACGATGGACAAGTCTGGGTTTGGTAGTTGCCAGGAGAACAGTACTTGCCTGACTGCATTGTGCCAAGTGTAAAGTTTGGTGGAGGGGGATTATGGTGTGGGGTTGTTTTTCAGGGGTTGGGCTTGGCCCCTTAGTTTCAGTGAAAGGAACTCTTAATGCTTCAGCATACCAAGACATTTTGGACAATTCCATGCTCCCAACTTTGTGATGACACTTTGGGGATGGCCCCTTCCTGTTCTAACATGACTGCGCACCAGTGCACAAATCAAGGTCCATAAAGACATGGATGAGCGAGTTTGGTGTGGAGGAACTTGACTGGCCTGCACAGAGTCATGACCTCAACCCGACAGAACACCTTTGGGATGAATTAGAGTGGAGACTGTGAGCCAGGCCTTCTCGCCAACATCACTGCCTGACCTCACAAATGTGCTTCTAGAAGAATGGTCAAAAATTCCCATAAACACACTCCTAAACCTTGTGGAAAACCTTCCCAGAAGAGTTGAAGCTGTTATAGCTGCAAAGAGTGGGCCAACTCCATATTAAACCCTACAGATTAAGAATGGGATGTCATTAAAGTTCATGTGCACGTAAAGGCAGGCATCCCAAAACTTCTGGCAATATAGTGTATGTCTTTGGTGGAATTTAAAAAAAAAAAAATAATAATTTGCAGAAAGTGTCTCTAAAAAATCTTATATTAATGCACAGACAAGAGGAGTGATTCGTTTAATGAAAAGTCCCAGTGCTGCTGGGCTGTATGACATTCCTAGAAATGATCTGAGGACTGGAACTTACTGTTGTATAAATATAGACAGTATATGATAATTAATTCTTCAAAGACTTTAAAATGAGAACAATCTGTATACAGACTCAAATTGTCAGACTAAGTTCATTTTGAATCTTAATAAACATCCACAGCTTTCAAATATAGATTAAAACCAAATTACAATGAATTCCTGAAGAGGCCAGTAACCAGTTGTAAGTGCATGTACAATATCTGAAAACATATACATTCAAATTATCTGAGTAAGCAGAAAAAAAAGAAAACGTTCAGTGAATAGAAATGTTTCATCCAAATCTAATGACAAATATGATTAAATCAAATCAGTTTAATGAGAAAAGCATTGTATTTTATATCTTGCACAACTGAATGGCTGTATGCAAATCTTCCATCTGCTTTTTGTACAAAAGTGAAGTGTGTGTGTGTGTCTGTTGGTCTTTAGGAGGTCAAATTACATTCACTTCATCACCAAATCATGATCCTCTCATCAGCTCTTCTACTTCTGGCAGCAGCTGCATCCTGTGAGCTTCACTGATAAAGCACTAAAATGTTTCGAAGCATAACTAATAATATCATATTCTTCCATTGTTGTTTTCAGGTGGTGTTTACTGTGTTGAGCTCACTCAACCTCCATCTATGGTTGTGAAACCTCAAGAATCATTTTTCATCTCCTGCAGGATTTCAGTATCAAGCTATTGCATTAATTGGATACGTCAACCCACTGGAAAAGCTCTGGAATGGCTGGGATATCTTTGTAATGGTGGTAGCAATAATATAAAAAACTCAGTCACAAAACACAAGATCAGTTTCACCCAGGACACGTCCAAAAACACAGTGTTTCTATAGGGAAATAATTTTCAGACTGAAGATACAGCTGTGTATTACTGTGCAAGAGACACAGTGACTAAACAAGACACAGCTCTGTACAAAACCTGAACACATTAGACCATCCATCCATCCATCCATCCATCAAATAATGCTTTAAAATATAATATATATTTACAAATTTCTGTTTTTCATACACATAGGTACAAACAAGCACTGGCAGACTGGAGGAGGAGTTTATGCAAAACTGTGCTGTATATTTCTGTGTGTCTGTGTTCACTGACTGTATGTGGATCCTGTAGAGGAGAATCAATCAGCAATGACAACAATGATCAGTTCACTCCTGCTATTACTATTTTTACATGGTCTGTAACTCATTCCTAAATAATAATTTATGCATATTATATAATGTGTATTTAGTTTTAGCAAGTTTACATCTTTCTGACTTCTGAGTTTTTTACCTCTCTCTTCCACAGATATTCATTGTCAGACCTTCACTCAGTCTCAAGCTGTGGTAAAAAGACCTGGTGAATCTTTTCGGCTGGTCTGTACTGCCTCTGGATTTACTTTCAGCAGCTACTATGTTGCTGTGGTGAGACAGGGTCACGGTAAAGGACTGGAATGGATTGCATATATTGGTACATCCAGTTCTCCTATAAGCTATTCCCAGTCAGTCCAGGGAAGGTTCACAGTGTCCAGAGATGACTCCAGCAGTCAACTGTACCTGCAGATGAACAGCCTCAAGACTGAAGACACTGCTGTCTATTACTGTGCTAGAGAGTCACTGTGAATGAGTTCAGGGTCAAAGCAATACAAAAACCTCTTCCTTTCCTGTTGACTTCACTTATTCTCCAGATGTATTTTTGTTTTTACAAGAGGTGGCGCTCTTGTCAAGCAGTCTTAGTTGCCTGTTTTGAGCATCATTCAATGAAATTTTGTTTTCTTGAGCAAGAAACAGACTGTACAATTTTGAAAATTATGTTTTTTTGTGTTATGTGTGGATTTTATTTATTTATTATTTTATTTTATTATTAGTATTTTTTATAAAAAGAGAGGCGCAGCAAGTCTAAGGTATGTTAGCAGATTTCTATGCAAAAGAAACATCTGGGTGATACAAGTGAAATTATCCTGCTTATTATACTTCTACTTGTCACATAAGTACATAATTGAACAATATATTAAGTTGCCGTATTTTATTACCTCAAGATGACTCACAGTACCCGCTTGAGTGGTCTGTTATCAGTTGTTGTCTTGGAATAACAGGCCGCTAGATGGCATGATTGAAGAATCAGAATTGAATGTTGCAGGGAGCCGTGTAAAAATATAAATGAATGCTACATGGTTCTGCACTAAGCATGAAGTCTGTGAAAGGATTGCCTGTGCCAGGTAAATGTAAAGCAGACAATCTACTTCAAACGCCATGACTACTAAAACAACATGTTTACACCAGACACGAGCAGTGAAACGCAACAAAAGCCAACAGAGGCCATTACAATCAGTGATGCTGTCTGGATGCAGTGCAGAGCGACAGGACAACAAATTCATGACAGTAAACTGATGACTCATTCTATTTCTGATGTACTTCAAGCTCAAGCTACTTCTGACCCAAAAGACAAATGGATTTGGAGTTGAAGTTTTCTTTGATGTGTCCATTGTAGACAGCCTGAATCACGCTGCTTATTGCATCAACCAATGTGTCCGGTGTTTTAAAGACAAGAAAATACGACGAGGCATAGGCTTATCTTGCCTTTGGATTCACCAGTACAACGGTGAGACAGTATAAAGCCAAAGATGTCTTTATATGGGTGCAGGTGTGTGTGTTTATGTGGTCACAGATGTTGTTGTCTTGTTTGGAAAGCAATTAAACCAAATAAATGACCAATCGCAATATCTTGGACAACCAAAGAGTTGTATGCAAATTCTCTACTTGCACTCTATACAAAAGAGGAGTATCTGCTTTGTGGATCAGTAGGAGTAATAAAGCTGCGTTGACTTCAAATCATGATCCTCCCATCAGCTCTACTCCTGCTGGCAGCAGCTTCATCCTGTGAGCTTCACTGATGTTTATTTAAACTCTAAGGGAATGAAATAAGCTTCATAACTGTTAACAGACGTTTTGAGGCATGATTAATAACACATTCTTCCAACAGCTGTGCATTACTGTGCAAGAGACACAGTGACTAAACAAGACACTTCTCTATACAAAAGCCTGAACTGATACTTAATTGATACTTAATCTGATTAGATGATTAGTTAATTGCATTTGATAGTGCATTTGACTTATAACATTGTTTGTAAATTAATTGCCTAAATTATTACATTATTTGCTAACTGCATTCTTTAAATAGTAATGTTGACATCCATTCTCTGTAAAGCTGCTTTGAAACGATATGTATTGTGAAAAGCGCTATACAAATAAATGTGAATTGAATTTAATTGAATTGACAGATTTTACTTTAAAAAAAAAAAAAAAAAAAAACATTTGCAATGAGTTTGTAAAAGGTGTTTTTAATGCATGTTTGGCCTAAATTTTTGTTGCATTTCCACTTTTCTGACCAGCAGGGGTCAGCAGCATGTGGCGTTTCGAAAATTCGAAACAGTGAATCGTTTTGTGAAGAAATCGGTTCAATTAATTCAAAGATTTGAAAAGCTTAGTTTTTCCCATCACTACCCATCCATCCGTCTATCCATGTAACGTGTGGGCAGGGTCGAGGCAGAGAGTAAGAATCCAGATGCAAGCACAAGTTTATTAGAGAAATAAACCAATCCAAGAACAAGAGTATAATCCACACAGAGAAGGCAGGAAAGCAACAATAGGAACACATAAAGGATCAATGACCAACAAACAACAACTGAAGTACAGAGGTTTCAATAGACAGGTTAACAAGGGACTGACTAGGGACAGGTGTTGGTGATTAGTAGTCATGGGAATCCATGCTGGTAACTATGGCAACAAACAAGGCAGGCAAGACAACAAGGAAAACAGGAACCAAACAAAGGAAGGGAGCACCAGAGATGTTCACGAGTCTTTTATCTGGAGTCCGAGTCAAGTCTGAAGTCTTTATCACTGGAGTCCGAGTCGAGTATTGAGTCTTAATCAAATAAAAAATATTCTCATAATCAAATCCGATTTTTTATCCTAGTTGTATTATATAGACAAAATATATAAGATACTTATGTCTATAGAGTGATCCATTAAAATGTACAATATAGCCCAGTGGTTCTCAACTCCAGTCCTCGGGACCCACTGCTCTGCACATTTTGTATGTCTCTCTTATCTGACACACTCAGTTCAGTTCACGCAGTCTCTCCTAACGAGCTGATGATCGAAATCAGGTGTGTTAAATAAGGGATACATACAGAATGTGCAGAGCAGTGGGTCCCGAGGACTGGAGTTGAGAACCACTGATATAGCCTATTTCAATTCAGACCTAGATATTATTACTATTACTCCACTAGGTCTGAAATATATTGTTCGCTGCAAACATGATTATTTTAAATTTATTAATTATTAATTTACTATTAATAAATGTGTAAAGTTGGAAAAATGGAAATACTCAATAAAGTAGGCTAACTACGTTACCTCAGATAGATGAATGGTTGGATTCCACAACTGGTAAAATAAAACATATATAAGACAATACAACATTTACTGTGGGAGCCATACAATTTACTGGTGACTTAATTTAAAAACTGTTCTATTGCACTTCTGATTTGGCAGTGAAATTCGCCGATTTTGGGTGTGTAAGATGTGAAGGATTCTATGGTCCAGTTAGTATTTTCACCCCATAATGGCGGCTACGCCATCTAGTGGCTGTTACCCAAAAAGTATCAAAGTGTCGCCTCTTGGGTTATATACTCTTTGAAGTGAGTCACGGTTTGTTATACAGCAGTTTGTTATACAGCTTCGTTGTTACTGACGACAGTCATTATCAGAAAATATCAAAGAATGTCATATTTGTCAATATTGTAATATAATGTCAATATTTAAGAATATCAATTGAAAACTCTACACATGCTGATTGTGATACGTTAAAATATGAGCTTTAAGTAATAAATGGATTAACATCTCTTTCTATCTCTCTTATGGACACACATTAAGAAAGAGAAAAGCTGCATATAATACGAAAAGATTGATAAAACATAGTCCTAGGTTTAAAGTCTAGATTTTTATTTATTTATTTTTTTTCTCCATATTTTAACAGACTGGCAATCAAAATGAGCAATGCAGCTACACCACAGTATAATAGCTGTGTGAGTTAATGTGACTAACCTTTGTGGATGCAATGTTAATTTTATGATGTTGTTCCGGTGTCTTTAATTGTTTTCCCACATTCTGTGCATCTAGCCGATCTGACATGATAATAAACCCAAATGAAAGAACATATGGCACAGTGGCTCCCGTCATGTTTCATGGGATTCTTATGACATTTCGGAGTTTACAGACATACTTAATCAAATTCTATGACAAGAGTCTGATCTACCACGACACGTACACAACACAAATTCTTTATTTATTATATCAGTAGTTAAAGGATTAGTTCACTTTCATTTTCAATTTTCCTGATAATTTATTCACCCCCATGTCATCCAAGATGTTCATGTCTTTCTTTCTCCAGTCGAAAAACAAATTAAGGTTTTTGATGAAAACATTCCAGGATTATTTTATAGTGGACTTCAATGGCCTCCAAATGGTTGAAGGTCAAAATTATAGTTTCAGTGCAGCTTCAAAGGGCTTTAAACAATACCAGACGAGGAATAAGGGTCTTATCTAGAGAAACCATCTGTCATTTTCGAAATTTTTTTTTAATGTATATGCTTTATATAAACAAATGTTCGCCTTCCAAGTGCTTCCGCCAAAACCGTAATTTTGTATTCTTCAAAACGCTCACTGTCGAGTCCGAGTCAAGTCTGAAGTCTATTAAAATGCGACTCGAGTCCGAGTCACTAACTTGAGTGCCCATCTCTGGGGAGCACGAAACAATGGGAACTAAGAATACATTTCAAATATAAAAGTCCTTACAAAACGTATATTAAAGGATGGCCTTGATATTATCAGTCCGAGTATCTTATCAATTATTAATAGTAGTCTTTATAATGGGGTTGTACCACCCTGTTTAAAGCAAGCCATTATTGAGCCACTTTTGAAAAAAGATAATTTGGATGTCTACGATTTAAAAAACTATCGTCCTATATCAAAACTTCCTATCTTATCCAAGATTTTAGAGAAAGTAGTTTTTAGACAATTAACTACTTATTTATCTAAGCATAATATTTTAGATAAGTTCCAATCAGGTTTTAGACGTAGACATAGTACTGAGTCAGCACTTTTAAGGGTAGTGAATGATCTGTTGCTCATATGTGATACAGGGAACCATGCTGCTTTAATACTTTTGGATCTCTCTGCAGCGTTTGATACGATCGATCATTCGATTCTCTTGAACCGGTTAAAGCAGTTTGTTGAGATACAAGGTAAGGTTCACTCATGGTTTGCTTCTTACTTAGAGCAAAGAACTTTTATAGTGAAGGTTTGTAATTTCTCGTCTCATCCAGAACATCTTACCAGTGGGGTTCCCCAGGGGTCCATTCTGGGCCCTATTTTGTTTTTAATATATATGCTCCCATTGGGTTTAATCTTTAAAAAATATGGTATCTCGTATCACTTATACGCGGATGACACGCAGATTTACTTGCCTATAAAACCTAATTGTACTGATTCTTGTGCTACACTCCGCAGCTGTTTGGATGAAGTTAAAGATTGGATGGCAGATAATCTGGTACAGTTAAATGAACGTAAAACGGAAATTATGATTTTTGGCCGGTCAGCGTTGAACGAGGCGGAAATTGATTTACTAGGTCCATGGGCTTGTCATTTGCAGGACAGAGTGAAAAATCTGGGAGTCATCTTTGATCCATCTCTAAAATTTGACAGTCAAATAAAAACTGTAGTTCGGAATTGTTTCTTCTATTTGCGGGCAATAGCTAAGTTAAAATCAATTCTGTCAACTAGCGACTTAGAAAAAGTCATCCATGTTTTTATTTTCTCCTGGATAGATTACTGTAATGGTATTTATTCTGGAATTTGTCAGACCCATGTTGCACGTCTTCAACTTGCTTATGCTTATGAAGGCTAAGAAGACCGATCATGTTACTCCGCTGTTGTCTTCGTTAGGCTGGCTTCCAGTGTATTATAGGATCCAATTCAAAGTCTTAACGTATGTTTTTAAGGCATTACATGGAATGGCGCCAGAATATTTGGTGGAGCTCATTAAGCCATACAAATCACGTTTAATGTTGAGATCTTCAAACAAATTTTTATTAGTGATCCCAAGAGTACGTTTTAAATCAAAAGGAGACCGTGCGTTTGCTGTCACTGGTCCAAGACTATGGAATATGCTTCCCTTCGAGGTTAGATCGTCCTCTACATTAGGTATCTTTAAGAGTCATCTAAAATTACATCTGTATTCTCTGGCGTTTTAACTTGTCATAAGTATTTATTATCAATGATGAGGATTATTATTGATGATGTGTTTTGTTGTGTTGTTTGTCCATTTGTATTTTAATGATTGATTTTTGTATACTATGTACAGCACTTTGGAGCTACAGAGTAGCCTGGAAAAAGTGCTCTATAAATAAATAAATACAATACAATACAATACAAAACACAAGAGACAAATCCAGGATTGTGACAACCCATCCATCCATCCATCCATCCATCCATCCATCCAAAAATGCTTTAAAATTTAATTTGGCTAGAATCATTTAACATTTATGAAATATGTTATATAAAACATTTATGCAACAAATCTGTTTTTACTTTATCTAGTACCATTATTCTTTTCATGATACATTATGGATGTATTTTATTTGTTTGTTTTTACAAATTTCTGTTTTTTTATACACATAGGTACAAACAAGCATTGACAGACTGGAGGAGGAGTTTATGCAAAACTGTGCTGTATATTTCTGTGTGTCTGTGTTCACTGACTGTATGTGGATCCTGTAGAGGAGAATCAATCAGCAATGACAACAATGATCAGTTCACTCCTGCTATTACTATTTTTACATGGTCTGTAACTCATTCCTAAATAATTCATAAATGTATATAATTTCAGCAAGTTTACATCTTTCTGACTTTTTAGTATTTTTTCCTGGCTCTTCCACAGATATTCATTGTCAGACCTTCACTCAGTCTCAAGCTGTGGTAAAAAGGCCTGGTGAATCTTTTCAGCTGGTCTGTACTGCCTCTGGATATTCATTCAGCAGCTACTGGGCAGGTGTGGTGAGACAGGGTCACGGTAAAGGACTGGAATGGGTTGCAACTATTGGCACATCCAGTTCTCAGAAGTACTACTCACAGTCAGTCCAGGGAAGGTTCACAGTGTCCAGAGATGACTCCAGCAGTCAACTGTACCTGCAGATGAACAGCCTCAAGACTGAAGACACTGCTGTCTATTACTGTGCTAGAGAGTCACTGTGAATGAGTTCAGGGTCAAAGCAATACAAAAACCTCTTCCTTTCCTGTTGACTTCACTTCTGCTCCAGATGTACTTTTGTATTTACAAGAGGTGGCGCTCTTGTCAAGCAGTCTTAGTTGCATGTTTTGAGCATCATTCAATGAACTTTTGTTTCATGGTTAAACGACTCTGATACTGCTGATTTAATGTATTAAGCAATGTAAGAATATATAATGTACGTCATACATTATTCAAATATAACTTTATTAACCTTGCCTGTCAGGAATGTGATGAAAGTATTGATTAAATAATTCTCCTGTAAGCTACAGGATTAGCTAAATATAATCTCTGAAGAACATTTTTTTAACTACAGTAGATTTATTTTACCAACACTTTCATCACACACCTGACAGGCAAGTTTAGACCTTAACACAACTTCAAAACAAATAGGCCTAGATGTGAAAAAAAATTTCTTGAAGTGCTAAATTACATCTTTCTAGTTTTCTTCATCTTCTTATGTTTTCACAGATGTTGTCCTATTTTGTGGAAAGCAATTATATTCTACCAAAAATAATGACCAACCACAATGTAGAAAACCAAAGAGCTGTATATGCAAATTCTCTACTAGCTCTCTATACAAAAGAGGAGTATCTGCTTTGTGGATCAGTAGGAGTAAAAAAGCTGCGTTGACTTCAAATCATGATCCTCTCATCAGCTCTACTCCTGCTGGCAGCAGCTTCATCCTGTGAGCTTCATTGATGTTTATTTAAACTCTAAGGGAATGAAATAAGCTTCATAACTGTTAACAGAAGTTTTGAGTCATAATTAATAACACATTCTTCCATTGTTGTTTTCAGGTGGTGTTTACTGTGTTGAGCTCACTCAACCTCCATCTATGGTTGTGAAACCTCAAGAATCATTTTCCATCTCCTGCAGGATTTCAGTATCAAGCTATTGCATTCACTGGATACGTCAACCCACTGGAAAAGCTCTGGAATGGCTGGGATATCTTTGTGATGGTGGTGGCACTGATATTAAAGATTCAGTAAAAAACAAGATCAGTTTCACCCAGGACACGTCCAAAAACACAGTGTTTCTACAGGGAAATAATTTTCAGACTGAAGACACAGCTGTGTTTTACTGTGCAAGAGACACAGTGATTAAACAAGACACAGCTCTGTACAAAAACCTGAACACATTAAAACATACCATCCATCCATCATCCAAAAAAATGCTTTAAAATTTATTGGACTTTGCTTTGTCCCCACTCCTGTAGGCAATCATAGACAGGTTTTTCTATACAAAAACCTGAACACATCCATCCATCCTGATATAAAAATATCAGATAGCAATAGTCATTTAACATTTATGAAACATGTGCTGAAACATTTATGCAACAAATCTTTTTTTTTTTTTTCCTTACTTTATCTAGTACCATTATCCTCTTTCATTATGCATTATGGTCTTTTTTATTTGTTTGTACATATTTCTGTTTTTCATACACATAGGTACAAACAAGCATTGACAGACTGGAGGAGGAGTTTATGCAAAACTGTGCTGTATATTTCTGTGTGTCTGTGTTCACTGACTGTATGTGGATCCTGTAGAGGAGAATCAATCAGCAATGACAACAATGATCAGTTCACTCCTGCTATTACTATTTTTACATGGTTTGTTCATTTCTAACTAATAACAATAACATATGTAGAAATAATTTAGAAATTATTATTATTTTTTTTATAGTTTTACATCTGGTATTTGTTTCCTCTCTCTTCCACAGATATTCATTGTCAGACCTTCACTCAGTCTCAAGCTGTGGTAAAAAGACCTGGTGAATCTTTTCGACTGGTCTGTACTGCCTCTGGATTTACTTTCAGCAGCTACAGGGCTGCTGTGGTGAGACAGGGTCACGGTAAAGGACTGGAATGGATTGCATATATCAGCACATCCAGTTCTCCGATCTACTACTCCCAGTCAGTCCAGGGAAGGTTCACAGTGTCCAGAGATGACTCCAGCAGTCAACTGTATCTGCAGATGAACAGCCTCAAGACTGAAGACACTGCTGTCTATTACTGTGCTAGAGAGTCACTGTGAATGAGTTCAGAGTCAAAGCAATACAAAAACCTCTTCCTTTCCTGTTGACTTCACTTATTCTCCAGATGTACATTTGTATTTACAAGAGGTGGCGCTCTTGTCAAGCTGTCCTAATTGCCTGTTTTGAGCATCAATCAATGAAATTTTGTTCCCTTTCGTGGGAACTATCGATGCTGCGTGGTAACGCATTGGGAACCTTCTGCGTGATGTCGTCACTGAAGCACTCATGTATCTAACCAATCGCGTAGCGAGACGTCAGAGACGGGTGATGTCACGGACCAGGAAACTATAAAGCATACCCGGATGCAGAGCACGCTAGCTTCTGTGTCTTCAACAAAGCGCTCTATGTTATCTTGTGTGTCTTATTTGGTGTTGTTTGTCTCCTTATCATTTAAAAAAAGACAAATCTCTTCGTCTGAGGACAAGAGTTGCAGTACACCACATATATATTATTAAGACATGAATATGGCGGAGAAAGATAAGCGATACAGGAAATGTGTGCATCCCTGTCCTAGATACATCCCGGACGGGGACACACATGACGTGTGTCGTTTGTCTGGGGGTTGAGCATGCCCAGGCAGCTCTCGAGGGAGCTGTCTGCGTGCATTGCGAAAAATTAACCCTCAGAGTTTTGAGATCTCATCGGGCACTCTTCGAGGAGGGTGCCTCGGCGAGCGTTCCTCGCGGGTCGGGTCCTGCTGCTGCTGAGGCGCAGCGCCGGCTTTTGTCATGGGGTTCGCAAATGGAGCTGGCGGAGGGGGTTGAGACGGGCCCAGCCTTATCTCGCCCTTTACCCGCCAGCCCCAGTGTCTCTTCTCAGGCGGCGGAAGCATGCGTAGCTTCATCTCTCTGGCGCTCACCGGCGCTTCATCTCTCTTCCTCCGAGGAGGTTGATGTGGTGAGCGTCGAGACTGGGGAAGAGGACCCGCCATCCTCTTCCCCAGCCTATGAGGAGCTCCTGGAGGTAGTGACCAGGGCTGTTGCCAAATTAAAGATCGATTGGCCAGCAGAGCGGGCAGAGTCTAGACCTAAGAGCAAGTTGGATGAGCGCTTTCTGCCCGCTCGGTCGCTACCCCAGCGTCGGGGTTTGCCTTTCTTCACGGATCTCCACACTGAGGTGTCGAGGTCGTGGAGGAGGCCCGTGCAGCATCGAGTGTTCAGCCCCCAGACCTCTGTCTATAGCAATATAGTGGGGCTGAGACAGCACGGTTATGCGGCGATGCCCCGGGTTGAAGAGACGCTTGCGGGCTATCTCTCACCCGAGTCGGCGTCGTCGCTAAAGGCCCCGACACTGCCCACCAAGCCGCTAAGAACTACATCAAGCTTGGTGGGCAAAGCTTACACGGCAGCAGGTCAGGCGGCGGCATGCTTGCATACGATGTCGCTGCTCCAAGCTTATCAAGCAGACCTGCTGGGGGAGATTGATGAGAGTGGGGAGGCCACATTTGAATGTATCCAGGAGATCAGGATGGCAACTGACCTGGCTCTCCGTGCCATCAAAGAGACGGCCAAAGAAATCGGCCGCTCTATGGCAGCCTTGGTGGCCACAGAGAGACATTTGTGGCTGAACCTCTCAGACATAAGGGAGCGAGACAAAGCTGCCCTTATGGACGCGCTGCTGTCCCCTGCGGGCCTCTTCGGCGATGCTGTTAATACAGTCGTCGAGAGGTTCCAGGAGGCTAAAAAACAGTCAGCGGCGTTCCAGAGGTTCATCCCCCGCCGCTCTATGATCGAATATATATCGAAATGGGTACTGCTCATTATAGAAAAGGGTTACAGAATACAGTTCGGGTCTCGCCCGCCCAGATTCAACGGGGTCCTTCCCACAGTGGTGACCCCCGAGCAGTCTCTGGTTATGGAACAAGAGGTTATGACACTCTTGCAAAAAGGAGCTAAAGAAAGGGTCTCTCCTCCCAGCAAGCTGTCAGGTTTTTACAGCCGTTACTTCATTGTTCCGAAGAAGGATGGAGGACTACGTCCTATCATAGATTTACGCATGTTAAATCGCTCAATCCAGAAGCTAAAATTCAAGATGCTTACACTCAAACAGATTGTCCCACAGATCAGGTCCGAGGACTGGTTTGTGGCGATAGACCTGAAAGATGCATACTTTCATGTGTCCATCCATCCTTCTCACAGGAAGTTCCTCAGGTTTGCTTTCGGGGGCGAAGCTTACCAATACAGGGTTCTTCCGTTTGGCCTATCATTATCACCCCACACATTCACGAAGTGCGTGGATGCGGCACTGGCCCCGCTGAGGCTCCAGGGCATCCGAGTACTGAATAACATCTACGATTGGTTGATTTTAGCTCAATCAGAGCAACTGGCAGTCCAGCATCAAGATGTTGTTCTGCGTCACATGGAAAGGCTTGGGTTGAGGCTCAATGCCAAAAAGAGTGTGCTAGTTCCGGCTCAGACTACCACTTATCTGGGTGTAGTTTGGGACTCCACCACGATGCGGGCACATCTGTCTCCCGCTCGTGTGAGTGCCATTCTAGCGGCCGTGAAAGGGGTGAAATTAGGCCAGTCACTCACTGTAAAACAGTTCCAGAGACTGTTGGGTCTGATGGCAGCTGCGTCCAACGTGATACCTTTTGGCCTTCTGCACATGAGACCCTTACAGTGGTGGCTCAGGACCAGGGGATTTTCCCCGAGGGGAAATCCTTTTCGCATTATCAAAGTCTCACGACGATGCCTTCGTGCTCTGGTCATGTGGAAAGATCCCTGGTTCCTGTCCCAGGGACCCATGCTGGGGACTTCTGGTCGTCGCGTAATGCTTATGACAGATGCTTCTCTCACGGGCTGGGGGGCGATCATGAGTGGTCACCCAGCTCAGGGCCTATAGGAGGTCCATCAGCTCTCCTGGCACATAAATCGGCTGGAGATGATAGCAGTGTTCTTGGCATTAACCCTCAGGGGTCTGAGGATTTTTGGGGCCCTGGAGAAGTTTTGACATGCCCTGACATTTGTGCTGTTTTCAGTTGTTCATAAACATATTAATGGAAAAAGTGTCATTACACTGTATTCAGCACAAACTAGGCTACAATGATATGTGAGGAACATGTATGTACATGTTTGTGTTTTTGAAGGAATAACGTTTATGCGTGGTTATTGAAAAAACAAAAAACTTAAGTCACTGAAATAAGGCCAAAAAATATATATTAAATCTTTGTTCACAAGACTTCTGGGTATTTGAGGTTGTAGACTAGAGTTTTTGCTTCAAAATGAGGTAAAAATTATGCTGCCTGCTTGTTCATATAAAACAATAGAGAGATTTAAATTTTCTAAAACATCTTTGGTCAAGAAACACAGTATGCGTGGAGGCGTGAATCCTCATGTATAATGGGTGATTCTCACCTGAGAAGACAAAAGAAATGCATAAAGAGCTCTAATGAGCTGCATAAATAATGAGGCCTTTCAGTCAGGTAGGCTGTGAAAAAACCTGTGAGACATTGATCATGTCTCAAGCTCATGGTGTATATGAAACATACAGAAAAAACAGCAACACTGTGAAATATTATTACAATTTAAAATAATGGTATTCTATTATATTCTTTAAAATATAATGTATTTCTGTGATGCAAAGTGTCTGAACAATTATGTTACCTCTATGGCATTTCATATAGGCTTTTAGCTTAAAAGCATGCACATTTGGAGAAATATTGATGGATTCTCATATGTTTGTCAATTTTCTATACAGAGGAGTAATATTCAGGATTATTGTCATTACTATGAGTGCTGGATACTGTGTTTACAATTCGTACTTGAAGCCGGAGGGCGCTCTGCCCCTTTTGTCCACAAATGCCTGAGCACTGAAGAAGAATAGGCAATCCAGGAAATAACTGAACTAACAGAGGCCAGAGATCGCTAACTATGGCTATTCAAAACACTTTTCAAGACAATAAATACACGATTGAGATGATGAATGCATGTATTGACTGAATTTGCGTCTAAATAGCGCTGGCTCCGTGGGCGTGGCCGCATTAGCGGATAATGAGTTGAATCACGGATTTCTGACATGGCTCTCTTTTCATACAGATTACATAAACACAGAAGGTTTGTTTTCGATTTGACTTACACGATTTAAAACCTGACATTTCAACGTTTTTTTTAGACACAAGTCTAATTTTTTTGTGATTAGTATTCACTAAGTTACAGTTCATTTTCTGAGAACTATCAGATTGGACTTCGTTCAGAGGGAGACGAGAGATCACGCATCATGTTTGTTTTCTTTATTTTACAAAAAGCACAACATTTTGTTTTTACTCTGAGTGTACACAAATAAAAGAAAATATTCCACAGATTAAAATGGTGTATAACTCTTAATTGTATGTGCAACATTGACAGAGTATTTTGAGTCTCTTTCACACTGGTTAGAAAAAAAATGCGGTGATCACGCCGGCGTGACCGCTGACCCGAGAGTGTTAAAACACTTTCTCCCAGACCTGAGAGGCCATCACGTGTTGATCCGCATGGACAACACAGCTGTGGTCGCCTATATAAATCATCAGGGGGGTTTGCGGTCTCGCCAACTTTATTACTTGGCCCGTCAGATCCTCCTGTGGGCCAAAGGGAAGCTGCTCTCCCTGAGAGCAGCTTACATCCCGGGGCGCCAAAATATGGGAGCGGACGCCCTGTCGAGGCAGGGCCCGAGGCCCGGGGAGTGGAGACTCCATCCAGAAGTGGTGGATCTCCTGTGGAAAAATTTCGGTCATGTAGAAGTCGACCTCTTTGCTTCGGGAGAGTCAACCCAGTGTCCGCTCTGGTACTCCCTAACCCATCCAGCACCTCTGGGGCTGGATGCCATGGTACAGATCATGATCCTCTCATCAGCTCTACTCCTGCTGGCAGCAGCTTCATCCTGTGAGCTTCACTGATGTTTATTTAAACTCTAAGGGAATGAAATAAACTTCATAACTGTTAACAGAAGTTTTGAGGCATAATTAATAACACATTCTTCCAACATAATTAATAACACATTCTTCCAACAGCTGTGCATTACTGTGCAAGAGACACAGTGACTAAACAAGATACATCTCTGTACAAAAGCCTGAACTGATATTTAATAGATACTTTGATTAGATGATTAGTTAATTGCATTTGATAGTGCATTTGACTTCTAACATTGTTTGTAAATGAATTGCCTAAATTATTACATTATTTGCTAACTGCATTCTTTAAATAGTAATGTTGACATCCATTCTCTGTAAAGCTGCTTTGAAACGATATGTATTGTGAAAACCGCTATACAAATAAATGTGAATTAAATTTAATTGAATTGATAGATTTTACTTTCAAAAAAACATTTGCAATGAGTTTGTAAAAGGTGTTTTTAATGCATGTTTGGCCTAAATTTTTGTTGCATTTCCACTTTTCTGACCAGCAGGGGTCAGGAGCATGTGGTGTTTTGAAAATTCGAAACAGTGAATCATTTTGTGAAGAAATCGGTTCAATTAATTCAAAGATTTGAAAAGCTTAGTTTTTCCCATCACTACCCATCCATCCGTCTATCCATGTAACGTGTGGGCAGGGTCGAGGCAGAGAGTAAGAATCCAGATGCAAGCACAAGTTTATTAGAGAAATAAACCAATCCAAGAACAAGAGTATAATCCACACAGAGAAGGCAGGAAAGCAACAATAGGAACACATAAAGGATCAATGACCAACAAACAACAACTGAAGTACAGAGGTTTCAATAGACAGGTTAACAAGGGACTGACTAGGGACAGGTGTTGGTGATTAGTAGTCATGGGAATCCATGCTGGTAACTATGGCAACAAACAAGGCAGGCAAGACAACAAGGAAAACAGGAACCAAACAAAGGAAGGGAGCACCAGAGATGTTCACGAGTCTTTTATCTGGAGTCCGAGTCAAGTCTGAAGTCTTTATCACTGGAGTCCGAGTCGAGTATTGAGTCTTAATCAAATAAAAAATATTCTCATAATCAAATCCGATTTTTTATCCTAGTTGTATTATATAGACAAAATATATAACATCGTTATGTCTGTAGCGTGATCCATTAAAACATACAATATAGCCTATTTCAATTCAGACCTAGATATTATTACTATTACTCCACTAGGTCTGAAATATATTGTTCGCTGCAAACATGATTATTTTAAATTTATTAATTATCAATTTACTATTAATAAATGTGTAAAGTTGCATAAAATGGAAATACTCAATAAAGTAGGCTAACTACGTTACCTCAGATAGATGAATGGTTGGATTCCACAACTGGTAATAAAACATATATAAGACAATACAACATTTACTGTAGGAGCCATACAATTTACTGGTGACTTAATTTAAAAACTGTTCTATTGCGCTTCTGATTTGGCAGTGAAATTCGCCGATTTTGGGTGTGTAAGATGTGAAGGATTCTATGGTCCAGTTAGTATTTTCACCCCAAAGTGTCGCCTCTTGGGTTATATACTCTTTGAAGTGAGTCACGGTTTGTTATACAGCAGTTTGTTATACAGCTTCGTTGTTACTGACGACAGTCATTATCAGAAAATATCAAAGAATGTCATATTTGTCAATATTGTAATATAATGTCAATATTTAAGAATATCAATTGAAAACTCTACACATGCTGATTGTGATACGTTAAAATATGAGCTTTAAGTAATAAATGGATTAACATCTCTTTCTATCTCTCTTATGGACACACATTAAGAAAGAGAAAAGCTGCATATAATATGAAAAGATTGATAAAACATAGTGCTAGGTTTAAAGTCTAGATTTTTTTTTTCTTTTTTTCCCCCCATATTTTAACAGACTGGCAATCAAAATGAGCAATGCAGCTACACCACAGTATAATAGCTGTGTGAGTTAATGTGACTAACCTTTGTGGATGCAATGTTAATTTTATGATGTTGTTCCGGTGTCTTTAATTGTTTTCCCACATTCTGTGCATCTAGCCGATCTGACATGATAATAAACCCAAATGAAAGAACATATGGCACAGTGGCTCCCGTCATGTTTCATGGGACATTTCGGAGTTTATAGACATACGTAATCAAATTCTATGACAAGAGTCTGATCTACCACGACACGTACACAACACAAATTCTTTATTTATTATATCAGTAGTTAAAGGATTAGTTCACTTTCATTTTCAATTTTCCTGATAATTTACTCACCCCCATGTCATCCAAGATGTTCATGTCTTTCTTTCTCCAGTCGAAAAACAAATTAAGGTTTTTGATGAAAACATTCCAGGATTATTCTCCTTATGGACTTCAATGACCTCCAAATGGTTGAAGGTCAAAATTATAGTTTCAGTGCAGTTTCAAAGGGCTTTAAACGATACCAGACAAGGAATAAGGGTCTTATCTAGAGAAACCATCGGTCATTTTCTACAAAAACACAACTGTATATGCTTTATATAAACAAATGATCGCCTTCCAAGTGCTTCCGCCAAAACCGTACTTTTGTATTCTTCAAAACGCTCACTGTCGAGTCCGAGTCAAGTCTGAAGTCTATTAAAATGCGACTCGAGTCCGAGTCACTAACTTGAGTGCCCATCTCTGGGGAGCACAAAACAATGGGAACTAAGAATACATTTCAAATATAAAAGTCCTTACAAAACACAAGAGACAAATCCAGGATTGCGACAACCCATCCATCCATCCATCCATCCATCCAAAAATGCTTTAAAATTTAATTTGGCTAGAATCATTTAACATTTATGAAATATGTTATATAAAACATTTATGCAACAAATCTGTTTTTACTTTATCTAGTACCATTATTCTTTTCATGATACATTATGGACGTATTTTATTTGTTTGTTTGTTTTTACAAATTTCTGTTTTTTTATACACATAGGTACTGTTGCGGCAAAAATTAATTAGCTGACATCACTAGTAAGAGACAAACCTTATGAGAATTCACTTTATAAAGATTTTATTTCTTGCAAGAAAGAGTCCACAGTCGACACAACCATACAATGTCTGCCCCGAGTGTGAACTAAGGACACAAGAGAACCCACAAACATTTATACCCCCAATGTTTGAGCAACTCTTCTCAGTACTTTTCCATACAGGGTGAAAGTGACAATACACATACACAAATGGCTAGTGACAATACACATACACAAATGGCTTCCCCTTCTGTCTTTAGAACTAATTTAATTAACAAGCAGGAAACACAATGGTCCCCCTTCTGTCTTTGAACTTATTTAAATTATCCGATACCCTAGGTTTGAGAAAGCTCTCAGTTTGGGTGTCTCACAGTTACCCCCCTGGATTTCAGCAGACACTATGTCTGTTGAGCTCAGAGAGGTGTTTTGCATAGCTTGAAGCAGATATTGGCATATTAAATTTTTTCCCCAACAATTCCCCCTTTTATCATTCTTTGATAACTCACAAGAAAAAATTTGAAATTGTAGATATGAATATAATAGTAATAAAAAGGTAACAATAAAACAATAATAATAAAAATAATAAAACAAACAAATTTAAGTCACTCATCACACTTACACTCTTCATCTCTGATTTTTGTATAAATGATCACTCTCTTAAATTTGTAAATAAAGAAGCATTTAGATATCTGGGTTCCCTTTAAATTTTACCTAGATTAAATAAACAAAAATAAGAATAAAATAAAAATCCCCTAATTTGTTTTAGGTGTCTCCTCGCTAAACATCTCATCAAATTCGTTCATCCACTCATTGTAATCATCATAAACAGTTAGTTTACCCATTTGCTGAGACATACTGGTGTTCACCATTCTCTGTACTATGCTGGAAACGCACTGCTAAGTGGATCGCACAGTTGTACGTCCAGGACGTATGAGGAAGATTAGTTTTGATGTGTTTTCTTTGAAAACTGGTTGGCTCAGCACCATGTTGTGCCAGTGTCTCTGCTCCTCTCCTCTCGGCTCCTCCTCCCCGATCACTGGTGGGACCTTTCTGCAATGGCTCGCATGCACCCACGTCGCTCTCTCAGCTACCTTGACGGCGGTGTGTCGTCAGAAGCACGATAAAAGGCTCAAGCTTTTTCACCTTCCAGCTCTTCCTCCTCAGGTCCCTTATCACCATGTAATCTCCCGGCTTGATGTTGTGCAAGGGAGTCTCAGCCGGTTTCCCCTGAGAATCTTTCTCCCGCACACAGACATTAGACAACAGAGAAGACTTTTCTTTGCGGTAATTCAACATATTGTGCTCACACAAATCTATGGATGGCAACTGTTGTTTACCCCCTTCCATTCCCATGAAGGGCGGTCGTCCAAAAACAATTTCAAATGGGCTTAGATTTACTCTGGTTCTTTTTCTCATTCTCATGTACATTAACACAATAAAACCCTTTGTGAACCACATGTCTTTCATCTGCCCTACCATAGCCCCTTTGCCTCCATGGTCTCGCCCATGGAGGCATTTAGCATAATGAGAGAAAAAAAAAAATGTCGGGGTAAACAAGGCTTGCCATCCACGTTCATCCACACATCATTCTCAAGTTTGCAGCCACAACGTCTCCACAGGTTCTTCTCCGCTACTGTAGCAAACGCCTGCATACTCTGTAAGGAAGTAAAAGCATTTGTGTTAGTTTCAGATAATAAAATACATTCTGGTTCCTTTGACTGCTGTGCTGCCGCGGCCTTCGCAGCCATATCTGCTCTTGTGTTTCCTGTTGAAATGAAATCTTTGTTTTTAGTATGCGCTGCGCATTTACAGATAGCAAGTTGTTTTGGCAAGAGAATTGTGTCTAGAAGAGTAGACACAAGAGAAGCGTTTAGAATTGGCCGGCCATCAGATTTCAAAATTTTTTTTTTTTTTTATATGTTTCCATAAAGCCCCAAAATCATTCTCAACCCCGAACGCGTATCGTGAATCTGTGTAAATCGTTACACTTTTACCCTCCATAAGCTAGCATGCTTCTGCTAGGGCTACGAGCTCCGCCGCTTGAGCTAAAAAAAAATTTGATGGCAATGTGCCAGATGTCAATGTTTCGAATTCAGCGGTCACTGCGTAACCAACTTTGTTCAGGCCTGTCTGTGGATCTCTGAACGCAGAGCCATCCACAAACAGGATATGCTCACTGTTTTCGAGCAGTGTGTCCGAAATGTCAGGGCGCGGGGTACATATCTGTTTGAGTGCAGTCAAACAGCAATGATGTTCCTCCCCATCCTCCTCTTTTAGAAAGAGAGTGGCAGGATTCAGCACTGTGCAACGCTTGACCGTGATGTTTGGCATATCCAGCAAAATTGTGTGATACCTCAGCCATCGTGCTGTTGACAAATGTGATGTCTTCTGTTTCTGCAAAATCATGGAAACGGCATGCGAAACCATTAATGTCATGTCAGAATACCCCACAAATTCTCTAGAGGCCATCACAGCCTGTTCAGCAGCTGCCACGACCCTCAGACAGTGCGGCAGGCCTGCTGCTACTGGATCTAATTTGCCAGAGAAATAACCCACTGGTCGCATTCTGTCTCCATGTAGCTGCAAAAGAACAGAAGACATGAACCCATTTTTTTTTTTTTTTTTTTTTTTTCCTCCATAGTATCTCGTTCTGTTGCGACGTGACGTGCAATGCAAATTGTCAGGCATCATAAAATCTGTACCAAATGACAGCGTTCTATTTTTTCCCCAATTCACAGATTGTTTTTGGCCACTCAGTTTTGGTTATGTGCCATTTGTAAACCCATTTTTGGTTCTGTTTTCAAATACATTTGCTCACCCTCTCTCACTACAATGCCCGAGGGATCTGCAACCATTACCAAATTTAATTTGCACATTAAATCTTGGTCCAGAACGGGTACTGGGCATGTTTTTGAAGTTAAAAAATGCATGCTTCAGCATGTGGCCCCCTTCCGTCTCACACTTTAGTGGCACAGTGAACAGTTCTGTTATATAATGTCCTGATACAGACAAAGAACCATGCGTTTTGTTTGTTAGCGCTGGTTCACATGGCAAGTCACATGATCGCAAAACAGATCGGGTCGCCCCTGAGTCTACCAAAAATGAAATCATTGTCCCTTCAACTAGCAGGGAATATTCAGGCATGTTTAAAAATCCCTTACTGCTATACATAATCAAACATTTGTCAAAATCTTCTCTGTTTGTTTCAGAAACACACAAAGAGGTGCAAGCTTTTCTTTCTTTTTTTTTTCTTTTTTTTCATTGCATTATCAGTGCATGTGTTCAGGTGTGGGTGCGTTTGTGTGTGTGTTTGATATTAGTAAATGTGTACTTCCCTTTGCGGCGGTTTTTGCATCCTTGGCCGTGGTCCACCCGATCTCCTCCTGCTCTCCGCATCCTTTTTCCTCAGTCAGCCTTTCGCAGTTCAGGGCAGTTTATTGCCCAATGTCCATCCATTTTGCACTTCTTGCATCTCGTGCACTCACGAACAATGTGGTCATCAGCTCCGCACAGATAACAGCCATTTTTATCTGAATTGTGTCCCCATTAGGGATGTGCATCTCCATAACTGAGGCCGATGCGATACGCATCTCGATGCATAGCCAACGATGCGATACATTAAAGATACATATAGGCAGCTACCGATGCGATACGATTCACTGCTATTACGATTCGGTGCGATACGATTTCGATTCAACACGATGTGATTCAGTGTAATACGATGTAATGGAGAAAAATAATATGCTGTGCAATTCAATATGTAGATATTTATCTTTTATTATTTTATTTTTTAAAATGATTTGGTGGAAGAAAGAGTTCCGGGTCTGCCATGTCAATCCGTTCTTGGTGGTAACTCTCAGGAGGACTCCTCTCGGTCTCCGTAGTGTTGTTGTCATACGTCATAATCACTTAGCAGCTGGAGTGGTGATGAGAGAACGCGCTTTCGCAACAGTTCAGAAAGGAGAAATCAATCTAAAAGTTACATAAAATATTGCTCGCTTTATAAATAGTAAAAGAATAGCGCATCTACTAATAATTATATATGAATAAATCGTTTTTTACCGATGCAGATATGTTAGAAACGATGCATCGCGATACAAATGCCAAATGTATCCGATGCACGCTTATTTAAATCGATGCATCGCATTGTAAGCTTTTATGCCGATGCACTGATGCAAATCGGTGAATCTTACCATCCCTAGTCCCCATATGTTCCCGCTGAATCTTTGCGGTCTTTGCACGGCTGCCAACTGCAATTCTTTTATTCTTGACCTTTCCTTCTTTGCCCTCAGCTCATCTTCCGCGTGCAAGGCATGTTTCATGATGGTGCTTACTCGTCCTTCAGTCCATTCAATATAGCTGTGTTTCACGGCTTGGGAAATCTCAGGTCTCAGTCCATTCAAAAGACTATTCGCCAAACAACTTTCCCACGTGGTTGGTCTGTCGCCACGATCTGCTGGTTCCTTTAACCCGCTGTGCTTGCAAAACACACTGTAGAGTCACTCATAATAAACTTGAACGCTCTCACCTGGTTCTTGACGGCAGTGGCTCACTCTGGACATGTCGATGCGCGCTGGAAATGCTCTCCTCACAGTCTCAGTCAGTCCCGTCACAGCTGCTCGATATCCGTTGTTTGAAGCATGATGCCAGTTAACGTGACTTCGTCTGTGATCTGCTGCTGGTAATTCTGCGCTGATCTTGTGCCAGTTCATTCCTCCCAGCTTTGCCATCATGATTCTTTTCAGTTCATTTAGTGTCGGGCTGAACTCTTGGCAGAATGTCATCAGTTCGGTGGCGAAACGGTCCCCTGCGTCGTCGGGATTCGGCAGGTGGGCCATCGCCTCTTTCATGTCGGTTAAATTCCAAGGGCGGTATACTAATTCTATTGAATTTGTTCCCATAACTTCCACCATGGGTGCTGTGATGCTCACCCGCTCTTCCTTCGCAGTTCTGTCCCAGTTCTTTGTTTTCTTCGGACTCTGGATCTCAAAATCTTCCTCTTCCTCTTCCTCGTCGCTCTCTGTGAGGGTATCAGGATTCAGATCGAAGTCCCCGTCTGACTCCAGCATTCTGGCTCGTGCATGTGTGTTGGAACGTAAAACATATGATTGCACACCTTTCTTTCTTTGCTTTGTCTTCCAGATCACTAGTCTCTTTCTCCTTCCGGACGGCAGTGTTTCTTTGCCCCGGAAGCTTTCAGCTGCGTGCGCCCCCTCTGCTGTTGGCTCGGCTGCGCATGCTCCTCCTTCTGTTGACCGTTCAGCTGTGCGTGCTCTCTCTTCTCTCATCTCAGCGGCGCGTGCTCCCCCGTCTCTCTGCTGGGGAGCTGGAGTTGGTTTGGCTGGTAGAATTGGTTGGTTCGGTGGAAACGGAGAGCAGTCGAGGTCGGGGTCCACTTTCAGGCCTTGGAGCTCCGCATTGGGATAAATTGTGTAGCTCGGCGGTGTTTCATGTGGAAAAGCACAAGCATAAGATGTGTTAGAGATAGTAATCTCATTCTGTGGAGGCGCAGTCGCCTTTTCTTCATTTTTCTTTTCTTTTTTCAACATTCTTCTTTCCCTATTATCTGCCTCTTCCACCCAGCAATTAATTGTTTTCTCACATTTCCCACATACATGTTTTTTAGCACAACCCTTCGTTATGTCACTCCCTTCTTCGATCGACAATTTTACCATTTTCAACCTTGTACTACTAAGTGTTCCTTCTTTTGGGAAATCATGATATTTGATCAACTTTTCTATATCTTGCATGCATCTTTGGCCATATAATTTTCTCATTTGACAAAATACCGGTGTCTCGTATTCAGCTAGCTTGCTTTGGGATTTCCCCATATTGGCAGTCTGATTCTGTGGCTTTTCGCGCGCGCGCTATTAATCTGTTGGACGTCTCCGTACAGATCTGATCTCTTCACCCAAGATCAGCCGGGCGGACGCTCTCAATAGCGCCCTATTTGGGACCGCACACAACTCAGTCCCCGGACCGCACACAACTCAGTCCCTCTAGTCCCCGGACCGCACACAACTCAGTCCCTCTAGTCCCCGGACCGCACACAACTCAGTCCCTCTTATTCGCCCACGTGATTTCAGTTTTTTTTTTTTTTTTTTTTACCTCGTAAAAAACATCAGTTCACGCTGCATTTGCCACAGATTCAGACTCCCCTTATGGTTTATCCCTATCAATTCAATTTTCAATTTAACCAAATTCTATTTAAAAAAAAATCTCCCCCTGAATTTTCCAAGTTTGTCTCTTACCAGCAGCTCCCGTTGCCGTCTCGGGTTCTTTTCTCTTGATTCCAGTGGTCGTCCTCCCGGACATACACAGCACCGGCCCCTCGTCCCTGAATCTAAACGGGGTTAGGGCTGACTTGGGTCAGGATTGCAGGTCACCGGTGCTGCCCAGGTCCAGAAGGTCCGTCCAAGGAATCCCACTTCTGACACCAAAATTGTTGCGGCAAAAATTAATTAGCTGACATCACTAGTAAGAGACAAACCTTATGAGAATTCACTTTATAAAGATTTTATTTCTTGCAAGAAAGAGTCCACAGTCGACACAACCATACAATGTCTGCCCCGAGTGTGAACTAAGGACACAAGAGAACCCACAAACATTTATACCCCCAATGTTTGAGCAACTCTTCTCAGTACTTTTCCATACAGGGTGAAAGTGACAATACACATACACAAATGGCTAGTGACAATACACATACACAAATGGCTTCCCCTTCTGTCTTTAGAACTAATTTAATTAACAAGCAGGAAACACAATGGTCCCCCTTCTGTCTTTGAACTTATTTAAATTATCCGATACCCTAGGTTTGAGAAAGCTCTCAGTTTGGGTGTCTCACAGTTACCCCCCTGGATTTCAGCAGACACTATGTCTGTTGAGCTCAGAGAGGTGTTTTGCATAGCTTGAAGCAGATATTGGCATATTAAATTTTTTCCCCAACAGTACAAACAAGCATTGACAGACTGGAGGAGGAGTTTATGCAAAACTGTGCTGTATATTTCTGTGTGTCTGTGTTCACTGACTGTATGTGGATCCTGTAGAGGAGAATCAATCAGCAATGACAACAATGATCAGTTCACTCCTGCTATTACTATTTTTACATGGTCTGTAACTCATTCCTAAATAATTCATAAATGCATATATAATTTCAGCAAGTTTACATCTTTCTGACTTTTTAGTATTTTTTCCTGGCTCTTCCACAGATATTCATTGTCAGACCTTCACTCAGTCTCAAGCTGTGGTAAAAAGGCCTGGTGAATCTTTTCAGCTGGTCTGTACTGCCTCTGGATATTCATTCAGCAGCTACTGGGCTGCTGTGGTGAGACAGGGTCACGGTAAAGGACTGCAATGGGTTGCAACTATCAGCACATCCAGTACTTATATCTACTATTCCCAGTCAGTCCAGGGAAGGTTCACAGTGTCCAGAGATGACTCCAGCAGTCAACTGTATCTGCAGATGAACAGCCTCAAGACTGAAGACACTGCTGTCTATTACTGTGCTAGAGAGTCACTGTGAATGAGTTCAGGGTCAAAGCAATACAAAAACCTCTTCCTTTCCTGTTGACTTCACTTCTGCTCCAGATGTACTTTTGTATTTACAAGAGGTGGCGCTCTTGTCAAGCAGTCTCAGTTGCCTCTTTTGAGCATCACTTAGTAAACTTTTGTTTCATGGTTAAACTACTCTGAGACTGCTGAATTAATGTATTAAGCAATGTAAGAATATATAATGCACTTCATACATTATTCAAATATAACTTTATTAACCTTGCCTGTCAGGAATGTGATGAAAGTATTGATTAAATAATTCTCATGTAAGCTACAGGATTAGCTAAATATAATCTCTGAAGAACATTTTTTTTAACTACAGTAGATTTATTTTACCAACACTTTCATCACACACCTGACAGGCAAGTTTAGACCTTAACACAACTTTAAAACAAATAGGCCTAGATGTTAAAAAAAAAAGTCTTGAAGTGCTAAATTGCAACTTCATCTTCTTATGTGGTCACAGATGGTGTCCTATTTTGTGGAAAGCAATTATTATCTACCAAAAATAATGACCAACCACAATATATTAGAAAACCAAAGAGTTGTATGCAAATTCTCTACTAGCTCTCTATACAAAAGAGGAGTATCTGCTTTGTGGATCAGCAGGAGTAATAAAGCTGCGTTGACTTCAAATCATGATCCTTTCATCAGCTCTACTCCTGCTGGCAGCAGCTTCATCCTGTGAGCTTCATTGATGTTTATTTAAACTCTAAGGGAATGAAATAAACTTCATAACTGTTAACAGAAGTTTTAAGTCATAATTAATAACACATTTTTCCATTGTTGTTTTCAGGTGGTGTTTACTGTGTTGATCTCACTCAACCTCCATCTATGGTTGTGAAACCTCAAGAATCATTTTCCATCTCCTGCAGGATTTCAGTATCAAGCTATTGCATTCACTGGATACGTCAACCCACTGGAAAAGCTCTGGAATGGCTGGGATATCTATGCAGTGGTGGTGGCACTGATATTAAAGATTCAGTAAAAAACAAGATCAGTTTCACCCAGGACACGTCCAAAAACACAGTGTTTCTACAGGGAAATAATTTTCAGACTGAAGACACAGCTGTGTTTTACTGTGCAAGAGACACAGTGATTAAACAAGACACAGCTCTGTACAAAAACCTGAACACATTAAAACATACCATCCATCCATCATCCAAAAAAACAAAAAACAAAAAACAAATGCTTTAAAATTTATTTGGACTGTTTGCTTTGTCCCCACTCCTGTAGGCAATCATAGACAGGTTTTTCTATACAAAAACCTGAACACATCCATCCATCCTGATATAAAAATATCAGATAGCAATAGTCATTTAACATTTATAAAACATGTTCTGAAACATTTATGCAACAAATCTTTTTTTTTTTTTTTTTTTGACTCGGACTCTTTTCTTTTTTTTTTGCTTACTTTATCTAGTACCATTATCCTCTTTCATTATGCATTATGGTCTTTTTTTATTTGTTTGTACATATTTCTGTTTTTCATACACATAGGTACAAACAAGCATTGACAGACTGGAGGAGGAGTTTATGCAAAACTGTGCTGTATATTTCTGTGTGTCTGTGTTCACTGACTGTATGTGGATCCTGTAGAGGAGAATCAATCAGCAATGACAACAATGATCAGTTCACTCCTGCTATTACTATTTTTACAAGGTTTGTTAATTTCTAACTAATAACAATAACATATGTAGAAATAATTTTAGAAAGCCCACTACAACAAGTGATATCTCTCTTCCACAGATATTCATTGTCAGACCTTCACTCAGTCTCAAGCTGTGGTAAAAAGACCTGGTGAATCTTTTCGGCTGGTCTGTACTGCCTCTGGATTTACTTTCAGCAGCTACTGGGCTGCTGTGGTGAGACAGGGTCACGGTAAAGGACTGGAATGGGTTGCAACTATCAGCACATCCAGTACTCTGATCTACTACTCCCAATCAGTCCAGGGAAGGTTCACAGTGTCCAGAGATGACTCCAGTAGTCAACTGTACCTGCAGATGAACAGCCTCAAGACTGAAGACACTGCTGTCTATTACTGTGCTAGAGAGTCACTGTGAATGAGTTCAGGGTCAAAGCAATACAAAAACCTCTTCCTTTCCTGTTGACTTCACTTATGCTCCAGATGTACTTTTGTATTTACAAGAGGTGGCGCTCGTCAAGCAGTCTTAGTTGCCTCTTTTGAGCATCACTTTTAAGTAATTTTTGTTTTCTTGACCAAGAAAGAGACTGTACAATTTTTGAAGTCTGAAGAAACAAATACATTTTTCATACAGCAACAGTATGCTCTGTATGACACCGTTTTCACCTAAAAACAGAATTTTTTTATGCTTTTTGGCTGTACATTTACATGACAACAGCGTTTTAAGGGCCTGAAAAGGCAAACTTTTGAAAATGCGTTTGAAAGTGCAAGTTTTTGAAAACGATATAGTAGTTGTCTCCATGTAAACTACAGAAACGTGAACTTGTGAAAGTGGTGACGTCATGTGCATGCATATTACGTGTTCAGTCTAAAGATGCATGTTTTTTTCTTTACAAAGGGACATCGCCAACTACTGGCCTGGCATACAGCTTTTTAGCCATTTTTGTGGATCCATGAGAATGGCGACGTCGTCTGTACGTAAAAATGCAAAGGAAAAATGTTCTGTTTCCATGTTCTGTTTTGTTGTGTAAATGTACCCTTAGTTTCCTAGTCAGTCTCGTAGGTTGTTTATTGGTTCATCACACCTGTTTCTGTTCTCCCTGATTATTCCACATGGATATAAATGTTTTTGACATGATTGTGGATTATTGTAGCTCCTGTGTTTTCTTATGTGTTTCTGTTGGATTTATTAAATTATTATATCATTTTTAATAAAATAGGTGTCAAAAAGAAACAATATATTTTAGAAGATATTTAATTATTTTAATGGCTCATTTATAATAAGCAAAATAGACTGTTGTCATTGGCAATGTTGTAATTTTTATTTAGGGACATTTTCATTTTCATTGTTGTCATTTTAATTTAATTTATTCACTAAAAAGCTTTGATGCAAATCTCCTTCCGTATGTAAACAGGAGCATACAGACACAATAAAGAGGTGGAGAGAGTCACAGGTCCCATCTGAGAGACTACAGACAGACAGAATCATGTACTTTATATTATTGGTGATGATTTTATCTACTGTGCTCAGTGAGTATCAGCATCAACACTACATAAAACTGTTTATTAATGTGTTTTGTAGCAGCTAGTCCTTTAAAATACAATCAGTCCAGGTTAATTTTGAGAGGTTTGGTGACAATGTGCGTAACTCATTTCAGTCAATGACAAAGTTTTATAAATGGATGTTTCCAGATGGTAATTGCATTGAGTTGAATCAGCCTGCTCTAATGGTGGTAAAACCTGGGGAATCATTTTCCATCGGCTGCAAGATTACGGGATATTCAGCATCAGGAGGTGGCTGTACCAACTGGATACGACAGGCAACTGGAAAAGCGCTGGAATGGATTGGCTGGTTCTGTAGTTCTGGTAATACAGGCACCAGCGACACAATGAAGAATAAGATCAGCTTCACAGCTGAAACTTCATCACAGAAAACTGTCTGCATTTTTTAAATAAATAATAATAAAAAAAAAACCTCCATTTAATGTTTTTTAAGCCATTTGGTTTACGAAGACACATGAAGTGTCCTCATAAACCATGTTTACGTTGTAATACCCATGTCATTATACACATTTGTGTCCTCATAAACCATGTATACAAGAACACACAGACACAATGCATATACCAAATAAATGACCAACCACAACAACTTGCTCTTTATACAAGTATTTAATTATACAAGTACAATAAAACTGCTTTGACTTCAAATCATGTTCTGGCAGCAGCTTCATCCTGTGAGCTTCACTGATGTTTGCTTTAAATTCTAAAGCAATAAAATGGGCTTCATAACTGTTACCAGAAGTTTGCAGACATAATTAATTACATTCTTTCCATGTTGCTTTCAGGTGGTGTTTACTGTGTTGAGCTCACTCAATCCCTGGAATGGCTGGGATATCTTTGCAGTGATGGGGCAAAACAAGATCAGTTTCACCCAAAAAACACAGTGTTTGAACAGGGAAAGAATTTTCAGAATGAAGACACAGCTTGTAACATGTCTGTATTCGCTGACAGCACAGATCCAGTTACTGAGGAGGAAAATCAATTGACAATGACAATATTAATTCACTCACTTTTGCTAATATTATTTTCACATGGTCAGTAAATAATTCCATACATCAGTGGGATTGTTTCATTTACTGTTGTCTGCTTTAGATTCTGGAAATGTTTCAGTGTCTTCATTTTGTTTCTGCTCCACAGATATTCATTGTCAGACCCACTCAGTCTCAGGCTATGGTAAAAAGAATCTTTTCGGTTGGTCTGTACTGCCTCTGATTTTTCATTCAGCCGGGGCGCTGCAGCTGTTGTGAGAGAAATCCCTGGAAAAGGACTGGAGTGGATTGCATTTATCCATGTATCCAGTTCTCAAATCTTCTATTCCCAGTCAGTCCAGGGAAGGTTCACAGTGTCCAGAGATGACTCCAGAGGTCAGCTGAACCTACAGATGGATAGCCTTAATAATGAAGACACTGCTGTGTATTATTGTGTTATAGCACAGTGACTGAGTTCAGGGTCAAAGCAATACAAAAAGCACTTCCTCACTCCCGTATATTGCTGATGCTGGAAAACGTCTCGGTTACGTATGTAACCCTCGTTCCCTGAAGGAGGGAACGGAGACGTACGTCAGTAGTGACCGACGAATTGGGATATCGCTTAGAGAGCCCTATCATCTTCGTGTAAACTAAAACAAGCCAATGGAATTGGCGTGCGATATTTGCATAATGCGCACCGCCCCCGACAGGTGTATATAAATAGGAAGCAGATGCAATCGCACTCTGTTTTTCGCTGAGGAGACAACTGGTGTCCGCACTACAGCGAGGGTACAGAAACTGTGGCGACGGGACGTACGTCTCCGTTCCCTCCTTCAGGGAACGAGGGTTACATACGTAACCGAGACGTTCCCTTTCAGTCGGTCACGTTCGACGTACGTCAGTAGTGACCGACGAATTGGGATCCCAACTAAAGCGCCACAGTTACGAAACCCCTTCCAGTGCCCAGCACAAGCTCAGCCGCCCATAGCACCGGCTGGCGGTGAAGGGGGCGAGCTTACACCGAGAGAGTCTACTGCTGTCTAACCACTACCCACTAAGTAAACTAGACACACTGGGGAAGCGAACCCGTAAGGGACGCTGCGGAAACCACTACCTACCCAATGGGGGAGGAGTTTACGTGGGAATACACACATGGACTGGCCCGGGGGGGCAGTACGCATATGGAGTCCCTGGGATGGCTCCACCTGGTTAGGGGGAGACTCATCTGACAGGTGACAGCAGAGCTGGCTCTGCTAAGGGAAAGACACGGACTCGGCCCGTAGGGAGTTTTAAACCGTGGAGAATACACATATGGGACCGCTCACGTAGAGGGGTCACGACATATGGGCCCCAGCCAACAGACAGCGTCAGCGACGGATGTAGGCCTGGCATCAGACACTCCGCAATGTCCGAGCCGAAGGGGGAGGCGGAGGAACTCGACAGGGTTCGCCAAGCGGGGAACGCGACTGGAGTGAAAGTATGCACGTATCCGGCCAGTGGCGGGAATGGCATTGCAAGCCGACACTTAGAGTGGGTACAACACGTCTACCGACTAGTGGATGCGAGTACACGCGAGGATACCGGCTCTACACGTAGGCTATAAAACCTAGCGAACGTGTTAGGTGTCGCCCAGCCCGCAGCTCTACAGATATCTGTCAGCGAGGCGCCATGAGCCAACGCCCAGGAAGAGGCCACCCCTCTGGTGGAGTGGGCTCTCAACCCGAGCGGGCAAGGCACGCCCTGGGATTCGTACGCCAAGGCGATGGCATCCACTATCCAGTGGGCCATCCTCTGCTTGGAGACAGCCTTTCCCTTCTGCTGGCCTCCGTAACAGATGAAGAGCTGATCTGAGGTCCTGAAGCTTCGCGTTCTGTCCACGTAAACGCGCAGAGCGCGGACGGGACAGAGCAAAGCTAGGGCTGGGTCTGCCTCCTCCGAGGGCAGCGCTTGCAGGTTCACTACCTGATCTCTGAAGGGAGTGGTAGGAACCTTGGGCACGTATCCAGGCCGGGGTCTCAGGATGACGTGAGAAGCACCGGGCCCGAATTCTAGGCACGTTTCGTCGACCGAAAATGCATGCAGATCCCCTACCCTCTTCAGGGAAGCCAATGCAACCAGAAGAACCGTCTTAAGAGACATTAGTTTCAGGTCGACTGATTGCAAAGGTTCGAAGGGATGACCCCGGAGAGCTGTGAGAACCAGGGTCAAATCCCAAGAGGGTACGGAGGAAGGGCGAGGAGGATTCAGTCTCCTGGCCCCCCTCAGGAATCTGACGATCAGATCGTGTTTCCCCAGGGACTTACCCTCAACTGCATGGTGATGTGCGGCAATGGCGGCAACATACACCTTGAGGGTGGAGGGAGACAGCCTTCGCTCCAACCCATCTTGCAGAAAGGAAAGCACGGATCCGACCGAACATGATCGGGGGTCCTCTCGGCGAGAGGCGCACCATTCGACGAACAGGTTCCACTTCAGCGCGTAGAGATTCCTAGTGGAAGGAGCTCTAGCGGAAGTGATGGTGTCTACGACCGCTTGCGGGAGATCACTCAGAACCTCCGCATCCCGTCCAGGGACCACACGTGGAGGTTCCACAGATTGGGACGCGGGTGCCACAGGGTGCCCCGTCTCTGAGTCAGGGGGTCCTTCCTCAGAGGAATCGGCCAGGGAGGTGCTGTCACGAGGAGAATGAGGTCTGAGAATGAGGTCCGAGTGGGCCAGTACGGAGCCACTAACAGAACCTGCTCCCCGTCCTCCCTGACCTTGCACATGAGTTGTGCGAGAAGGCTCACTGGGGGAAACGCATGTTTGCGCAGACCCGGGGGCCAGCTGTGTGCCAGGGCATCCGTGCCGAGCGTGCCGCTGGTCAGGGAATAAAACCACTGGCGGAGGGCAGTTTCCGGGGAGGCAAGCAGGACTACCTGGGCCTCGCCGAAACGCTGCCAAATCAGCTGGACCGCCTGGGGGTGGAGCCGCCACTCGCCCGCAAGTAGATGCTGCCGTGACAGCTCGTCGGCTGCACGGTTGAGCACACCTGAGACACGAGTGGCCCGAAGGGACCTCAGATCCTTCTGACTCCACAACAAGAGATGGCGGGCGAGTTGCAACATGCGACGGAAGCGTAGACCACCTTGACGGTAGGTGTACGCAACAGCCGCAGTGCTTAGTGAGCGGACTAGAACGTGCTTGCCTGACAACAGCTCCTTGAAGCGGGCCAGCGCAAGACGAACCGCTAGCAACTCGAGGCAATTGGTATGCCAATGCAGCTGAGGCCCCGTCCAAAGACCTGTCACTGCATGCCCGTTGTACGTGGCCCCCCATCCCGTGGCAGAGACATCTGTGGAGACCACAGCGTGCCTGGACACTCGTTCGAGGGGTACTCCGGCCCACAGGAACGAAGGGTCCAACCACCGGACAAGGGTGCGACGGCAGCTCGGTGTCACGGGGACACGGAGCGTGCCGCACTGCCACGCCCATCTCGGGACCCGGCCGCGGAGCCAGTGTTGAAGCGGTCTCATATGAAGCAATCCGAGCGGCGTTACCGCGGCTGCAGATGCCATATGCCCCAGGAGCCTCTGAAAATCTTTCAGTGGAGCCGCTGTACTGCACTTGAGCGAGCTCAGGCAGTTCAACACCGACTGGACGCGCACCTCGGTGAGACGCGCAGTCCGTGCGACCGAGTCTAGCTCGAGACCGAAACAAGAGATCCTCTACCCGGGGGCGAGTTTGCTCTTGTCCCAGTTGACCTGAAGACCCAACCGGTTGGGAGCTACAACCATGTCGGGTAGGACTTTGTACTGACATACCCGACCCTCGAACGCAGACCGACCTAGGAAGGGTCTGTGTCGAGGCAGAATCGAGACATGAAAGTATGCGTCCTTCAGGTCTATTGCTGCAAACCAATCCTGGGGACGGTCCAAGATTGGCCGTAGCCCACCGCCCTTTTACGGTACAATGAAGTAGGGGCTGTAAAACCCCGACTTCATATCGGCTGGAGGGACCGGCTTGATTGTACCCTTCGCCAGGAGGACAGCAATCTCCACCCGGAGAACAGGAGCACTGTCCAACGACACCTGAGTGAAGTGGACAGCCCTGAAGACCGGGGGACGCCGGGCGAACTGAATCGCATAGCCGAGTCTGATAGTACGAATGAGCCAACTGGACAGGCTGGGGAGCGCTATCCACGCTTCCAGACACTGAGCCAGCGGGACCAAAGGCACCACAGACGCACCGGGGGTGGGGCAGCAAGGCAGAGAGGGACCCGACTCGGACGGCTTGAGGGCGGCCCGGAGTGGGGTCGGACTCTGCGAGGCAGCAGTGTGCATGGGAGACGGCGCACGGGACGCGGTCTGCACCATCACACTGCCACCTGCTGGCGAATGGGGAGGGAGCTGACAGCAGCGAGGCGGAGCCTGGCACACTGGCAGACACCCCTTGTTGTGACCTGGAGTTTGAGGAAACTGCTCTTTTTGTGGCAAAGTGGGTACCGCTGGACTCCGGAGAGCCAGCGGCGGTAGATAGACAGCCGCCACAAAATCCCCCCCGGCCCTCCTCCGGGGGTGGGAGAGCAGATGGAATACTCTCCCAAAGGGCAGGAACCTTCCGCTCCAGGTCGCCCGTCTCAGGGCCGAGTTTTCCCCGACCGCTTGCCACCTGGCTGGCAGAGACGGGCTGGGCACCACGTCCGCGCCCGGCACCCTGCTGTGTGGCTGGTGTAGGCTGCTGCTTTGCCAACTTAGCAGGGGCGGAGGAAGACGCAGGCGGGCGCCCTCGGCAACGAGCGGGCTGAGGCTGAGCCACGGGCGGCTGAGTGGAGGCAGCAGCGGACCGCCGTGGCATGACATGTCTGATAGCCTCAGCCTGCTTCTGTGCAGCGGAGGACTGTTGGGCACAGCTCTCCACCGCGTCGCCGAAAAGGCCGACCGGAGACACGGGGGAATCCAGGAACCGATGTTTGTCGGTCTCCCTCATGTCTGCCAAGGTCAGCCAGAGGTGGCGTTGCTGGGCCACCAGAGTAGACATCGCCTGGCCAACAGAACGCGCTGTCACCTTCGTTGCCCGGAGGGCAAGGTCAGTGGCAGCGCGCAGCTCCCCAATCAGCTGTTGGTCAGGACCTTCCTGGGGCATCTGCGACAGCGCTTTTGCCTGATAGACCTGCAAAAGGGCCATCGCGTGCAGGGCAGAGGCAGCCTGCCCACAGGCACTGTAAGCTTTCTCAGTCAGACCGGCTGAGAATTCACAGGCCTGGGACGGGAGACGCGGCTCACCGCGCCAGCCAGCGGCCGTTGGACACAAATGCGTCGCAACAGACCGCTCGACTGGCGGGATCTTCGCGTACCCCCTGGCTAGCCCGCCGTCCAGGGAGGTGAAGGCGGGCGAGGGACCAGGCCCTGTACGAGCCCCATGCGGAGCTTGCCAAGACCTGGTCACCTCATCGTGTACTTCCGGGAAGAAAGGCATTGGGGCGGGACGCTGGATTTGACCAGCGCGACCCCCCGCCAAGTACCAATCGTCCAACCGAGATGGGCCGGGACAGGGTGGAGGGTTCCACTCAAGCCCGACGCACAAGGCGGCCCGGGAGAGCACAGCCGTGAGCTCGGGATCCGACTCGGGCAACGCTACCATCCCGGGCGGCAGCGCGTCCGAATCCTCCCCCGAGGACTCAGGCTCACCTTCCGATGCAGCGATCGACATCCGATCCGCCGCCAGCACACCAAAGGTAACGGCTGGACAGTCCGTAGAGGGCCCAGCGGAAACCAACGGTGGCACGATGGGTTGCGGTGCTGATGAGGCGGCAGGGGCCCGAGGAGCGTTTCCGCTCGCCGGGGAAGCCCTGACCATAATCCTCCGGTCACCCTTCCTATACAGCGCCGTACCGTCATTCCGGTTCCCGGGGCCGGAAAAAAACGGTCGTACGCGGCATAGGAGAGGGGACCCCCGCTTCCTGAGACTTCAGGAAGGAGAGTCTCGACCTCAGCATCGCGATAGTCATGTTCCCGCAATGGGAACATGAACCATCCACAAAAGCTGCTTCAGCGTGCAGAATGCCCAAACACGAGATGCAACGATTGTGCCCATCAGCAGGGACCAGGGAACGACCGCACCCATTAACGCACAGACGAAATGACATACTGTCAGGGTTCGTCTGTAAAGCTCTTTTAGAAGGGGAAGTCAACTCACTCGTGCTGAAGCACCCAGGGAGCGACGCGATGTGTCAGGTACACCACTCCCTGACACACCGAGGAACCGGCCCAAATCGCTACACACGCACACACTCTTTGTGTTGCTGTGAAAACAGCAGTTTTCGAGCTTATAGCTCAGCTCCTCGGAGACTCGCGACCTCGCTGAACGTGCCCTTTCACCAGCACTGAAAGCTCGCTGTAAATCCTCTTCTGAGGCAATGTTTTAGAATAAAACAAACGAAGAAAGGAGTCTTCTAAAACAGGACACCAGTGAATGGCTCCGAAGCGAAAGACAGAGTGCGATTGCATCTGCTTCCTATTTATATACACCTGTCGGGGGCGGTGCGCATTATGCAAATATCGCACGCCAATTCCATTGGCTTGTTTTAGTTTACACGAAGATGATAGGGCTCTCTAAGCGATATCCCAATTCGTCGGTCACTACTGACGTACGTCGAACGTGACCGACTGAAAGGGAACTCAAATCTAGTGTTTATGAAACAACCATTCTGGTTCTCGAAACTGATTGGTCAAACAGACTGAAAGTGCTGATATACAGACCATGATCACTGAGGCTTTTCATCATTTGTATCACCCTGCTTGTTTGCGTGTGAGTCTGTGCATTAGTGCTGCAGATTTTTCTGACTCTTTCTGCAGGTTATATTATTACACCAGTCGGTGGTGACAAGTGACTGTCTTCATGAGTGAGTGACTGATTCATTCAAAAACTGATTCCCTCAGCAACAAAACAGCTAGTCTGAGACATGCACACAATGGTTCTGCTATGGTGCTAACTATATTTGGTAACACTTTAGAATACTGATCCTTCATTAATAAATAACTACACAGGAACAAACGAGTAATGCATTATTAACACTATAGTAACTACTATTATAAAACTCTGAATTAAGTAATAGTGCTCAGTTGAAGGAGGTAGTTCACTATTAGCTCATCAGTAACTACTGTTTTTTATCATACCTCCCAGAGAACTACTAAGAACTACTATATACAGTTTCATAATTAACATGAATGATGCATAATGTATAATTAATTCTAAAATGAAGATCATGGTAATGCACTAGTAATGACTGAAGTATTACCAAAAACAAATTATTTGGATCAGTATTCTAAAGTGAAAAACATGATAACTCTCTAGTAACTACTGAAGTCATTGTAAACATTTTTATTTTTTTGTACATTTTTGTACCGTTTTGTACATTATAATTCCTTCTGATGTTTTTGGTAACACTTAAAAAATTACTAGTGGATTGCCATGATCTTCACTTTAGAATACTGATCCAAATAATTAGTAGTTCCTTTAGAAGGATGTAGTAGCTCTTGAGTTATTACTATCCAGTACTTTACAAAAACCTCAGTTTTACAATGACTCCAGTAGTTACTAGAGAGTTATCATGTTTTTCACTTTAGAATACTGATCCAAATACGAATTACTAATTCCTTCTGAAGGATTTGGTAATTCCTGAGTCATTGCTAGTGCGTTACCATGACCTTCCATGAACTTTAGAATTAATTATACATTATGCATCATTTATGTTAATTACGAACATGTATATAGTAGTTTTTAGTAGTTCTCTGTATAAATAAACAGTAGTTACTGATTAGCTAATAGTGAACTACTTCCTTCAGCTGATCACTATTACTTACTAATTCATTAATCAGAGTTTATTGTTAGTTAATAGTAGTTACTAGAGTGTTAATAATGCATTATTAATTTGTTCCTGTGTAGTTATTTATTAATGCAGGATCAGTATTCTAAAGTGTTACCCTATATTTTCTCTAATCTGTAAGTTATTAACTTGTTTATTAAACTTTTGTGTACAAAAAAAAAAAAAAAAAAATGAAAGTAAAATATGTTTTTTTCCTATATATCAGCATGGCTGAGATTAGGCCTAATATGTATATTAGATGTTTTCTTTGGATAAAATGTGGCAGTAGTAGCAAGATATTTACACTATAAATATGAATAAACTTGTATCTTGCTTCTCTTTGAGACATTATTTTATAAATCAAGAATACAATGTCAGACAACTAAATTTGCATCATTATCATACGAACTATTGACGGATACATTTTACGTCAATGCAAATCTCCACCCTTTTCTCATGTATCAGGAGCACACAGACATAATAAAGGCTCTTAGTGTTTTACAGAGCCACAGTGCAGTGAAAATACAACCAGAATCATGGACTGCATTTCCATACTGCTGGTTTTGGCAACTGCACCCTGTGAGTATATCTTCAGCTCAACACAAAAAACTAATAAATCAAGTTCAATTTGTATTACTAAAAATGCTTTAATGATTGTAGGTCTTTTCTGTATTGAGCTGAATCAGCCTCCTGTCATGGTAGTAAAACCAGGAGAAACATTTACCATCGCCTGTAAGATCACTGGATATTCAGCTTCAGGCGGTGGCTACACAAACTGGATCAGACATTCAAGTGGAAAACCGATGGAATGGATTGGCTGGTTCTACACTTCCAGTAGCAATGGTGTCATAGATTCACTGAAAAATAAGATCAGTTTCTCATCTGAATCCTCCAGCAACGCAGTCATTTTAACAGGACAAAACTTCAACACTGAAGACACAGCTGTGTATTATTGTGCTCGCCATACACTGTGCCACAAACTGCCACAGGACCTGCACAAGAACCTCTCTTCAATGAAGACATTTTCAATAAAAAGGTTTATTTGTTGACATAATATTAGACCCTTCAGACTTTTAGTATAGCTTATGAAAAAATACCAAAATTTGTATGCCAAAGATGGATAGATAGACTGACAGACAGACAAATATTTTGCACATGTAGGTCAGGTGATGTATTAGCGTGTGTAAATCAGTTATCTTTAAAAGGATAGATGACCCAAAAATGAAAATTTGATGTTTATCTGCTTACCCCCAGGGCATCCAAGATGTAGGTGACTTTGTTTCTTCAGTAGAACACAAATGATGATTTTTAACTCCAACCATTGGCGTCTGTCAGTCGTATAATGCATGTCAATGGTAACAAAATCTATGAGAGTAAAAAAAACATGCACAGACAAATCCAAATTAAACCCTGCAGTTCGTGATGACACATTGATGTCCTAAGACACAAAACGATTGGTTTGTGCAAGAAACCAGACAGTTTTTATATAATTTTTTACATCTAATATGCCATTATGCCCAACTGCCTTGAGCGCATGCACGGCATCCGGTGCGTGAGGTGTGTACGTGCTCTGCTGTAGTTTAAACATGGTGCCTGTAGTACAACAGTTGTTATACAAATGGAAGAAAACCACTAAAAAACATGGTTTTATTACATCAAAACATTTTATTTTGTTACTTTTCATAAGGGCAGCTTTACAAATAAAAAGGACACATACATCAGCTGGATGTGGAAAAACCATAGGCACAGCTGATGGTTTAAGTCATACGTGATCCTCTCCTGAATATGTAAAAATGATCGCTGCAGGTTCAGAAGTTGGGAATACGTGGAAAGTCACCACTCCCGAATGAGTTCACGCAAAAGAGTGTAATCTTTTAGTTTTAAGACGGATAAGCGCAAGTAAGTACCATTTTGATTAGCCGTTGTACCAACAATGTTTGTGCACTGTGTAAACAATGAGTGACGTTTACGCGCAAGAGATCACTTCCAGCGCTTGCATAAACTACGGCAGAGCACATACACACCTCACGCACCGGATGCCGTGCACGCGCTCAAGGCAGTTGGACATAGTGGTGTATTAGATGAAAAAAATTATATAAATACTGTTCGGTTTCTCGCACAAACTGATTGTTTCGTGTCTTAGGACATCAATGTGTCGTCACGAACTTCAGGGTTTAATTTGGATTTGTCTGTGCATGTTTTTTTTACACTCATAGATTTTGTTACCATTGATGCATTATAAGACTGACAGACTGCAACGGTTGGAGTTAAAAATCATCATTTGTGTTCTACTGAAGAAACAAAGTCACCTACATCTTGGATGCGCTGGGGGTAAACAGATAAACATCAAATTTTCATTTTTGGGTGAACTATCCCTATAAGTGTTCTAAATGGCATGTAATAATCTTGTGTACAATAAGCAAACAAGCTAATATGCAATAAGCAAAATTTTAAGAATCATTCAGAGGACAGAAGACTCTGTTAGTCCACACATCATAGATGAGAAGACAGGCTCAGCTCAGTCAGTTCAGGGCAGGTTCACAGCATCTAAGGACAGCTCTAATTTCTATCTGCACATGAATCAGCTGAAGACTGAAGACACTGCGGTGTATTACTGTGCAATATTTACTTTGTTTTCAATCAGCTTTTAAAAAACCTGGGAGGGGAGGGCGAAGGATGGAGATGACAGGCCAGACTGTATTTTAATTTATTGTTTTTATGTATTTTATTTTATCTGTTCATTTGTACAGTGACTTAATGATTTATTTTCAAATTAATAAATTACTCTGATACCTTTCTCTCTAACTCTCTCTCTTATCCTTAAAAAAAGTGTTGAAGTCAGTTTAAAAGCAGCAGTCTTAAGACACATTTAAAATCAGATTGTTTCACATTTAAGGAATAATTAATCAAAACTATAACCAAAAAGCAAAACATTGTATCATTAGTTTTAACTTAATAAAACAATAAAATGCAGTCTCTTTCCAAACCTATATATATATATATATATATATATATATATATATATATATATATATAAATTTGTTTGACTACATTAATGATAAATTTAAAGCTATTTATTTTGCCATTTTGGAGATGTAGTATTTTTATTTTCTTTGTATGGAAAAAGCAGCCACCTTTTCTGTTCAACAGAAGACAGTAAGTCATATCGGACGACATGAGAGTGAGTAAATGATGACAAAATGTTCATTTTTTGGTGAACTATCCCTATAATATTCAATACTCAATGCAAATTCTTCAGTATTTATACACCCAGCCCATTCTTGGCTCTGTATATTTCTTGTGCTCCCACAAAATAGAGAAGAAAAACCACTCATAAAATTAACATTTCAATAAAGCTTGTTATTCTGTTGCTTGCTGATGTTTTTAATATTAAAAAAGCTAGGTCTCTAGAGTCTCTCTTAACAAAATAACACTGCAGAGGTTAAAGACACAGCTGTAATAATAGGACTCTGTCATTACTAAAACACAGTCCTGTATCCACTCTCACCAGAACACATCACTGTTTATCTGTTTGAAGAAACTCAGAAGTTACACGCACCTGCCAACTGTAACAACAACAAAAAAATTAAAAATTATGTCAAGAGGTGGAACTATTGTCCCTGAAATGAACCTCAATGGCCTCAAGCTCCACAGACTCCACAGTTTTTGCTAATTCAGGGTTTCAATGCAAATGATCTGATGTCCGTTCCATATTTAAACAACTACACTGTTGAGTGGAGGACTCATCACCAGTTCAGCCTTGACATAAATCATGTTCACTTCATATCTCTTGCTGTTGCTGGCTGCTGTGTCTGGTAAATATATTTATAGGACAAAATAAACTATTTTCTTAGTGTAAATAAATACATGATCCTGATTATTTGTACATTTCATGTTTATCCACAGGTATTGACTCTCAGGTTGTGCTCACACAGTCTGAACAGTCAGTAGTTGTGACTCCAGGTGGTTCTCACAAACTGACCTGTGCCTGCAGTGGGTTTTCTGTTAGTGGCACTAACATGCATTGGATCCGTCAGGCACCTGGAAAAGGACTTGAATGGATTATTTATTATTATTCAGATTCTGATAAGAGCTCAGCTCAGTCAGTGCAGGGCAGGTTCACAGCATCTAAGGACAGCTCTAATTTCTATCTGCACATGAATCAGCTGAAGACTGAAGACACTGCGGTGTATTACTGTGCAAGACAGACACTGTGGAAACACTAATACAGACAGCTGTTCAAAAACTCAGGTGGGCATGGTTGAGTTACACAAGCTGAAAAAGGGGAAGAGCCTCTGAAGTGACATAAGCCAATCTACAGTGTTTTGAATGTACATACATTAAATACAAAAACCTGTTATTAAAATGATTCCTTATTTCGAATCATATTTGCTCAACTCAGTAAATCTAAAGTAAAGTCAGTTTCCCACAGTATGTCTCAGTATGTAGCAGATCTGTTCAGTCTAAAGTATACATTTTCTTATATTAATAATGGACTGGATTCTTTTTTCTATTAATCCTTCTGCCACAAAACTTCACTACCTCTACCAATAAATGCATTGTCAAGATGGAGCTCATTTTAACAAAACAAACAAACAAAAAACAAGTAATTATTAAAATAATTCAAATATTAAACATAATATGCACCATAATGCACCAAGTGCACATGTAATGCAGCATCCTTTAAATACATCCTGATAAGCTGCAAATTCTGAAGGCAGATACATGTGGAACCACAACCAGCTCTTGAAACTCCTTATGCCCACAACTGACACACTAATACCTGCTATACTAATCCAGAAAGGAGAGGAAACAACAACAATATACTAAAAACAAATATTCACTCTAAACTGGAAATTAGTTTAGAAATTAGACATCTAAAAAAATTAACCATCAACGAGGTGCTGGTGAATTTCCAAAAACAACTATTTTTGCAGATTGTTAACCACAGACCAGACTCTGTGATCTGGATGTGTGACACACTAATGTATGTACACATGTTGTGTATTGTAATTTTGGAGGAAGAAGTTTTCTATATATATATATAATATATAATATATTAATTTCGGTTTAAGTACATGTAAAATGTGATAAGTTGAAAATGGTGATGTATAAGTTATCATCTTTTGTTGGTTGAGAGCGGGACTCTTATTTTGATACTGTGGACTCGTGAAGAGGAGCATTGTGCGCCGGCGCCCTCACAATTGCTGGGGATTTTGGCGACACACACACGGTGGCTCTGGTCTCCTCATTCTTTCCTGTTTTTACAGGTAATGCTTTTACAACATCCAAGCAATATGCACACGAGTCATTTGTGTTAACTATGTGTATGTTTATTTTGTAAAAATTGTATACAAATGTTCCAGTTGATAAAGATAGTGAAAATGCGTATGTGATCCGCCATTTTGTGGATGCTGTGATGCTCGCATGTGCTCGCAAAGTGCATTTTATGTGATTTGTTCAGGCTCCAGTTACTAGGTTCATTACTTTCATTATTTGTTTATTTTTTATTATATTTGTTGGGTTATCTAGAGTTTATGTGTGTCAAATTACAATGCACTTCTCCAGCTGAGTTTCTGTAAACAGACATCTCAATGCAAATGGATGTATTGTTAATGTGTATGTAATGTTAATGAGAATATACATCCTGCTAATACAGAGGGGAGATTTATGCTGAAGTGATCTGATTGTAGAATCAGTAACTCGTTAAATGTGTAATGTTTATATACATCTTCTTTCATGTTCATTCATGTGATGGTATTATATTGCATTATATGCATAAGACAACTTTTGAGTTTTTTAATTTAAAGAAACAAAGAGAAAAGCTCAAATGGATGTGTGTAGAGAAAAAAAAAAGGAGAAATGTAAATCTGAAATGTGCATTGTTTGACAGTAAAAAAAACAAGAAAAGGAAAGTGACATTTGTGCATCAATAAGGAAAAAATATATATTTTATTAAGAATGCTTTATTGGTTTTACAATGTGAAAACATTGAATAAACAATTGCTGGGGATTTTGGCGACACACACACGGTGGCTCTGGTCTCCTCATTCTTTCCTGTTTTTACAGGTATTTTCTAATCTGCAAACACGGCCTTCTGCACGGGGCTTGTAACAGATTTGTGGGGGCTCGTCCGGGATCGGCTCCTGATGTCCACGGAAGTCGATCCATAAAACCTGATCCTGAGGACCAACAGAGTGTGGACGCTGATGCAGCGATCCATTAGGCGCGGACGTCAGTAAGAAGAGGGGTCCAGAAAGCTGGTGACTGCGCAAGTGGCTCGAGGGACTGTGGAAAAGAGGTCATCATGGCTGATCGAGTACGCAAGGACCTGGTTTGGGACATCAGGAAAAGGCTACTCAACCTGTCCGCTGTTGAACTGTTCCAAGTCGCCAAAAGCATTGGTCCAATACCAGAAAGGGACTTCTCTGAACTTGACGCTGAAGATCAAGAGGGCTGTCTTGAATACATCAATGCCTTTATGTACAGCACTCACCTGCTAGAATCAGAGGACAGAGGTATGACTGAACTTTTGGTTTTACAAGGGACTGTAGAGGCTGTTGTACAAGAGCGTGGTGCTACAGCACCTTGTCATCGTCATGGTGAGGTTGAGAGTGATCTTGATGTTGATGTATGTCCTGCACCCACTTCACATACACACACCCCTACAGGTCACATGATCACTACAGACACTGTGCATGTAAAATCGCCTGAAACTGCATCTGATTTAGGGAAAGTTAGAGGGTTAGATACAAATCCTAGCACCAATCCTACTGTCAGACATTCAGATTTTGAAGAGTTGAGCAGAAAACTCATTCAGTATCTTACACCACACATACAGTACTCCACCCCTAGCCCACCAGTGATACACAGTGACACACCTGTGAATAGTAATAATGTTGAACGTACCTCACAGGGGATCACTGAAAGAGTAGTCTCATTACGAGACCTCTCCTGTCTGCAACGACGTGAATTTAAGATACAAGGGGGGCAAATTGGTGACTATGCATCCGACATCACATACGCCAATGTGTGCCGACAGATAGATGATGGAGTCAAAGAGAATTTCAGTGAAGCTGAACTGGTCAGGGGAATATTACGTGCAATCAAACCCGGTAACTTCAAAGAAATGATTATGAATAAGGAAGATATGACAGTAGAAGAGCTTAAGAGGTTCCTGCAGTCACACCTAGGGGACAAAAGCAGCACAGAGTTATTTCAGGAACTAATGTGTGCAAAACAGATGGAGACCGAAACCCCTCAACAGTTCCTGTACAGGGTAATAGGCCTTAAGCAGAAAATACTCTTTTCTATCAAACAGTCTAACACGGATGTGAGGTACAGCCCTGCCACAATCCAAGATGTTTTCCTCCATACCGTATATCAGGGCCTGGGGCACAAGTATAAGGATGTCAGGAGTGAGCTTAAACCTCTGCTGGCTGACCATAGTATCACAGATGAGGCTATTGTGAGAAATGTGATGAAAATCACCAATGATGAAAATGAGCGAGCGCGAAGGTTGGGTCCAATAACTCGTCCCAAGCAAAGTAATGCAAGCTCTGCCCAACTTGAGAGTGAACCTGACAGAGGGGCAAGGGAGGCGCCTGCTCAGAAAATTAAAAACGATCCAATAACACAACTTACTGCTCGCATTGACGCCCTTACCAGTATGGTAGATTCCATACGCCAGTCAACACTGAGGCCACAACCTGAACATACCTGTCAATGTTTTGTAAGAGGTCATCCTCCACAGCGAGGAGCAAAACTCCGGGGTTGCCCCAGATGTGTTGAAGCCGGACAACAGAACTGCACTCATTGTTTTCTCTGTGGCGAAGAGGGGCACCGGGCTCGAGGATGTCTTCGAAAGCAAAAAACGCAGGGAAACGGGAAACGGCCACTGCCAAGGGACGACCAGTGACCGAGTCTCCTATGTCCCAAAGCCCTGAGGACTCCATTTCAGCAATCAGATCTGACTCTGTAAAACGTAAACCAGCACAAGCATCTCCCTGCTGTAAAACCCAAACCCTCAGTGACAAAGGGATGTGTCAGAGAGTTGACAGTCCATCGCCGCCTGGAACTAAAAAAGAAACCATCGTCAAATTGATAGGGAAGAAAGCATTGGCCCAGTGTAATCTCAATGGCCTTGCGGTGACCGCTTTGCTTGATACTGGGGCTCAAGTCAGCATGATCGATCGAATATGGAAAGACAAATACTTACCCACTGTAGAGGTAAGACCCCTTGTGGAGCTAATGGGAATGACAGAAAAGTTAGAAGTTTATGCCATCAATGGAGATCTAATACCCTTTGACGGGTGGGCTGTCATTACCGTCAACTTACAAGGAAACGACAACCCCGACCTCTCAATTAATGTTCCTTTTCTGGTAAGCCACATCCCAATCGAAAGGCCGTTGCTTGGCTTTAACGTGGTGGAAGAGCTAATTCAGGGCCAACCAGACTGTTTAGTTCCTACCTTAGTCTCATTGCTCTCCAGCGCAATAGCAGTATCAAGTGAGGAAGCCCAGACCCTGGTTAGTTTTGTGCAGGCTCCTGAGCACAGCGGACAGTGGGGGCGGTTGAGAGTAAACCGAGGCAGCGTTTTAATACCGGCAGGTCAGGTAGCATGGGTAAAATGCAGAGTACCACCCAAGATGGATCAGTCTTGCGCAGTAGCTCTGTTTGAGCCAGATGAGGACAATGTGCAGTTGGAGCGGCTGGATATAGGCGAAGGACTTTTGGAATTCCAAAGCTCATACGTTGCAGTCCCTATCGGCAACCACTCTACATGCGACATTACCCTGCCTCACAACACAATCCTAGGGTACATCCATCCTGTTGAGACGGTGTTGGAAGCGGACAAGTCTAAGGAAACAACGACCGGTTTGAAGGTTCATGGTGCATCTGTGGCAGTGATGGAGGAAAACTCAACCTTGTGGAACCCACCTGTCAGTCTCAGCCATCTGAATGAGGATCAGCAAGCAGTGGTTAGGCAAATGCTGCATGAGGAGTCTGCATCCTTTGCCCGGGATGGAAATGATGTGGGCTGCATCCCGAGTCTCCAAATGTCCATCAATCTCAAAGACGACATACCAGTACAACGTGCTTATTCCTCAATACCCAAGCCTTTGTTCAAAGAAGTAAAGGACTATATCCAAGACCTTCTGGCAAAAGGGTGGATTGTAAAATCTAAGTCCCCCTACTCCGCCCCTGTAGTCTGTGTTCGAAAAAAGGATGGTTCACTGCGTTTATGTGTGGACTATCGGCTCCTCAATAGGAAGACTGTACCAGACAGACACCCTTTGCCGAGAATTCAAGACCTGATTGACACCCTGGGAGGGTATTCTTGGTTTAGCATCCTTGACCAGGGAAAAGCCTACCACCAGGGCTTCATAGCCGAGGGTTCGAGACACATGACCGCCTTTATCACTCCGTGGGGGCTATATGAGTGGGTGAGAATTCCGTTCGGCCTGTCCAATGCGCCTGCGGCATTCCAGCGCAGCATGGAGGAGATGCTGGATGATCTCAGGGATGAGTGCTGTGCTCCATATCTTGATGATGTGTTGTGTTACGCCCGGTCATTTGAGGAACATGTAGGAGTGATCCGAAAAGTTCTTCAGACTCTTAGGCGCCACGGAGTAAAACTTAGGCCTGAGAAGTGTGAACTTTTCCGCAAGGAAGTCCGGTATGTGGGTCGCTTAGTGTCGGCCAAAGGAGTGAGAATAGATCCTCACGATCTTGACGCAGTGATAGCACTCAAGAGTCACAGACCCCAAACAGTGGGAGAGGTGCGAAGACTCCTTGGATTCCTTGGATATTATCGCCCATTCATACAAGATTTTTCTCGTGTGGCCAAACCAATCTACGAATTACTCCAGACTCAGCCAGGGGCAGCAATGCATCAGTACAGTCAAAGGAAGAGAAAGGGGCCCCAGATGCCCTCCCGAGCGCCAGTGAAATGGACCATTGAGCACCAGAAAACCCTTGACCTGCTGATTGGCATGCTGGTAAATCCACCGGTCTTGGCTTACCCGGATTTCAACCTCCCATTCGTGCTACACACTGATGCATCAGAAAAGGGCCTCGGGGCTATCCTTTATCAGCACCAGGATGGAGGGTTGCGGGTCATCGCATATGGCTCCAGGACCCTTTCTCCAGCTGAAAAGAACTACCGACTGCATAGTGGGAAGCTGGAGTTTCTTGCATTAAAATGGGCGGTATGCGAGAAGTTTAGGGATTATTTGTTTTACGCCCCCCACTTTACCATTTACACCGATAATAATCCCTTGACCTATGTTATGAGCACTGCAAAACTGAATGCAGTAGGCCATCGTTGGGTGGGAGAACTGTCAGATTTTCGCTTTGATATCAAACATCGACCTGGTAAAGCGAACATCGATGCTGACACGCTATCACGCCTTCCTCTTGATATGGAGAAATATGTTGCAGAGTGCACGGAGGACCTGTCACCAGAGGTGATACGAGCGGTCTGGGATGGGAGTCATGCCGCCAGGAAGAAGGATGTGGCTTGGATTGCAGCACTCAGTATGGCCCATGTAGACATAGACCAGTCCTCCTCTGCTCCCTTGCTGCCACCTGTAAGCAAGGTTGAACTCGCCAAAGCTCAAAGGGATGATCCAGTGATCTGTAGGATAATGGAGATGAAAGAGACAGATGAGGTGCCGGATGAAGACAGTAGGAGAAGGGTGACAGGCCCAGCCAGGAAACTCTTAAGAGAGTGGAGCAAGCTATCTTTGGAAGATGGATGTCTGTATAGGCGCGTAGCTGGGAGGAAACAGCTTGTTCTGCCAACCAAGTATAGACAACTTGCTCTGGAGCAACTGCATGATAGGATGGGACATGTAGGCCAAGAAAGAGTAATTCACTTAATGAGGGAGAGGTTCTACTGGCCGCATATGAAGAGAGAAGTAGAGGAGTACATCACCAAAAGGTGCCCATGCATCAAAGCAAAAAAACCAGTGACTCATGTCCGAGCACCCATGGGGAGTATAACTTCCAGCTCACCATTGGAACTTGTCTGCATCGATTATCTGCACCTGGAGCGGAGTCAGGGAGGATATGAATATATATTAGTTGTCGTTGACCATTTCACTCGATTCGCTCAAGCTTACCCTACGAAAAATAAGTCTGGACGGACAGCGGCTGAGCGGTTGTTCAACGACTACATCCCTCGCTTTGGCTACCCAGGAAAGCTACATCACGACCAAGGCAGAGAGTTCGAGAATGAGCTTTTCCGAAACCTCCGACAACTGGCTGGAGTGCGTCACTCAAGAACATCCCCATATCACCCCCAGGGGAACCCAGCTGAGAGATTTAACCGGACTCTCCTGCAGATGCTTCGAACGATGGCTGAGAAGGAAAAAACTAAGTGGAAAGATCATCTGCCCCAGATTGTACACGCTTACAATTGCACCCGTCATGAGTCAACTGGGTATTCCCCATTCTACCTACTCTATGGGAGACATCCTCGCCTTCCTATTGACTTGATATTTGGGCTGGTTGAAGAAGACGAGGGGCAAACGCCCAAAGGATTTGCTGAACAGTGGGCAAGAAGAATGGGTGAGGCATACCAAATAGCAAGTGAGAACAGCAAGCAGGCAAGTGCAAGAGGTAAAGCCCAGTATGACCTTAAGGTCAGAGGTGTGGTGCTAAGACCCGGAGACAGAGTATTAGTCAGAAATCTCAGTGAGCGTGGAGGTCCAGGGAAACTCAGACCATACTGGGAGAAAAGCATCTATGTGGTCGAAGAACAAGTGGCTGACAACCCAGTGTATAAGGTGAGCCCTGAGAATGGAAGTAAGAAGGGAACACGCACTCTCCATCGAAACCTGCTGTTGTTGGTAAATGACTTACCTGTGGAAACTCCATCAGATCCTGGGAAACCTGGAAAACAGAAGCGAAACAGACAGAAGGACAGAGAGAGACAGAGCAAGGAGCTTAGTTACCACGGAGGAGAAGGGACTGATTCGGATGAGGATGACACCGGAGAGTATTGGCTGAGGATTCCTTCAAGTTGGACTGAACCTAGAAGAGAGAACACTTACCTGCCAAGTCCAGAACCAAGTCAGGAGAATCCTCTGGTAGAGGTGGCACCACTAGCACCTGCAAGTGGAGAGCAAGATCAAATACACATGTCACTACAAGGGAGAAATACTCAAAGCAGTAGTCAGTCAGTATATGAACCTGTTCACTGCCCCATATCCTCATCAAGGAGTGAAGAAGACGGAGAAATCGATAGTCTTCGGATGATGGATGCAAGGGAAGATCCAGTGGAAGAAGATCCAGTTATTCTAAGACGATCCGCACGAGAAAGAAAACCAAAGAGAATGTTCACATATGAGACACTGGGTCAACCCTCAATACAACCCCAGACTGCACTCAATAGTGTAGCAGCTTATACACTACCATACTTACCTGTGTGGACAACACCTTATCCTGTACCACATACTTTTCAGATTACACCTTACACTGACACCAGCACATTTAGGCCCTTCACATCTATAATGCCAGTGTATTGAACAATAGACATGATGTTTTTGAAAAAAAAGAGGGTAAAAAGTAAAAATATTATGGTTGTGTTTTGTAACTGGAGCCTATTTCATTTTGTCAGGGAGGATGTGACACACTAATGTATGTACACATGTTGTGTATTGTAATTTTGGAGGAAGAAGTTTTCTATATATATATAATATATAATATATTAATTTCGGTTTAAGTACATGTAAAATGTGATAAGTTGAAAATGGTGATGTATAAGTTATCATCTTTTGTTGGTTGAGAGCGGGACTCTTATTTTGATACTGTGGACTCGTGAAGAGGAGCATTGTGCGCCGGCGCCCTCACAATTGCTGGGGATTTTGGCGACACACACACGGTGGCTCTGGTCTCCTCATTCTTTCCTGTTTTTACAGGTAATGCTTTTACAACATCCAAGCAATATGCACACGAGTCATTTGTGTTAACTATGTGTATGTTTATTTTGTAAAAATTGTATACAAATGTTCCAGTTGATAAAGATAGTGAAAATGCGTATGTGATCCGCCATTTTGTGGATGCTGTGATGCTCGCATGTGCTCGCAAAGTGCATTTTATGTGATTTGTTCAGGCTCCAGTTACTAGGTTCATTACTTTCATTATTTGTTTATTTTTTATTATATTTGTTGGGTTATCTAGAGTTTATGTGTGTCAAATTACAATGCACTTCTCCAGCTGAGTTTCTGTAAACAGACATCTCAATGCAAATGGATGTATTGTTAATGTGTATGTAATGTTAATGAGAATATACATCCTGCTAATACAGAGGGGAGATTTATGCTGAAGTGATCTGATTGTAGAATCAGTAACTCGTTAAATGTGTAATGTTTATATACATCTTCTTTCATGTTCATTCATGTGATGGTATTATATTGCATTATATGCATAAGACAACTTTTGAGTTTTTTAATTTAAAGAAACAAAGAGAAAAGCTCAAATGGATGTGTGTAGAGAAAAAAAAAGGAGAAATGTAAATCTGAAATGTGCATTGTTTGACAGTAAAAAAAACAAGAAAAGGAAAATGACATTTGTGCATCAATAAGGAAAAAAAATATATTTTATTAAGAATGCTTTATTGGTTTTACAATGTGAAAACATTGAATAAACAATTGCTGGGGATTTTGGCGACACACACACGGTGGCTCTGGTCTCCTCATTCTTTCCTGTTTTTACAGGTATTTTCTAATCTGCAAACACGGCCTTCTGCACGGGGCTTGTAACAGATGCACCTCAGAAACACTAAATCAATAGCAAATAACACACCATGAATAAATTACAGAACAAAGGCATACACTGATAAAGTAATGTATTTTGCATCACTCTTTCTTATCCTTAAGCAAGTTTTGAAGTCAGGCTAAAAACAGCAGTCTCTAAATTTCAGCAGTTGTCTGTAATTCGTCTGATGGAGCTCTCAACAGATGAACACTAATAACCCCCATAAGACACATTAAAATCAGATCGTTTCACAAATTAAAGGAATAATTCACCCAAAAATATAACCAAAAAGCAAAACATTGTGTCATACTTCACTGAACAATAAAATGCAGTCTCTTTCCAAACCTATATGATTTTTTGTTTCGTAATTACTACATTAATGATACATTTAATGCTATTTATTTTGTCATTTTGGAGTCTTTTTATTTTCTTTGAATGGAAAAAGCAGCCTTTCTGTTCCACAGAAGACAGTAAGTCATACGGGGCAACATGAGAGTGAGTAAATGATGACAAAATGTTCAATTTAATATTCACCCTATACACAGGTGGTATGTACACATGTACCAATATGCAAATTCTCCAGTATTTATATACCCAGCTCATCCTTGGCTCTGTATATTTCTTGTGTTCCCACGAAGCAGAGAAGAAGAACCACTCATAAAATCATGTTTTATCCGTCTGTACTCCTAATGATGTGTGTCATGCCTTGTGAGTCCAATTCTTCAAGGTTTTTTGAGCAGTATTAAACTGTTCACAATTGATAAAATCATAACCAAAACTTCCTTTTCAAAATTAACATGTTTTTGTGCTTAATTTGCAGATGTGTGCAGGACTGTTGAACACAGCCAACCAAGCTCACTTTCAGTAAAACCTGGAGAATCTTTGACCATTTCCTGTAAAGTATCAGGTTATGATCTCAGTGATGGCTCCAAGGCACCTTCCTGGATTAGACAAGCTCAGGGGAAGATCCTTGAGTTCATTGGCATGATCCATGCTGGTGGTAGCACAGACTACAAGGATTCACTGAAAAATAAGTTCACCATCTCCAGAGACACATCTACAAGTACAGTATATCTTAAAGGACAAAATCTGCAATTAGAGGACACGGCTGTGTATTACTGTGTTCGGTATACGGGCACTGTGATGAATTCCAGTTTAAAGCTCGTGCAAAAAAACATGTGCACAAACACTTAACATGCATGACTAGTTTTGACGTTGAATGCCAGGATACGACCTTAATCATTAAACACTCTAATGAATCTACTGTTGACAACAAACTGTGGAAAGAATTGTTTTAATTATTTAGTAAAATACTTTATTTAAAATTATAAATTATATATTATAAATAATACATATCAGATACACATCAAACAACTAAATAAATAAATATTAGAGTTCAATATACAAAGATTTGAGTTCATTACTTTTTATTCCTTGTGTAGATCTATAAAATGCATATATCTGATTTAGTAATATGATGCCCATATTTAAATACAATACACCCCTGACTGAATATTTAAGTGGATTATGCAAATTAATCTTCCTCTTGAACCTTCATAATCAGTTCTCTATCAGTGTGCAGCTCAATAATTCAGTACAACAATATGGAGCGTAAAGTTTTGGGATTTACAGTACTGTTACTGGCTTCTCAATGTATGATTCCAGTTTTTACTGCTCAGAATATAATGGTTTGTTTTATCTGAATTTACACATATTTATCATGTTTTATTTTGCAGATTGTTGGTGTCAGACACTGATTGAGTCTGAAGCTGTAGTCATCAAACCTGGAGAATCCCATAAACTGACATGTACTGCCTCTGGTTTGGACTTTGATAACTACTGGATGGCTTGGATCAGACAGAAGTCTGGAAAAGAGCTGGAATGGCTGGCATTGATATATAATAGCCAGAATATTTATCACTCCCAGTCTGTCCAAGGACGGTTCACCATCTCCAGAGACAACAGTAGGAAGCAGGTGTATCTGCAGATGAACAGCCTGAAGAATGAAGACACTGCTGTATATTATTGTGCCCGAGAGACACAGTGACTGAAATGACTGCAGCGCTGTGCACAAAAACTGCCATTTCAATAAAGTTAATAAACATTTCAATAAAGTTGGTTATTCTGTTGCTTGGTGATGTTTTCAACATTAAAAAAGATAATAGGGTCTCTAGAGTCTGTGTTAAAATAACACTGCAGAGGTTAAAGACACAGCTGTAGTAATAGGACTCTGTCATTACTAAAACACAGTCCTGTACCCACTCTCACCAGAACACATCACTGTTTATCTGTTTGAAGAAACTCAGAAGTTACACGCACCTGCCAACTGTAACAACAACAAAAAAATTAAAAATTATGTCAAGAGGTGGTACTATTGTTCCTGAAATGAACCTCAATTGACTCAAGATCTAGTTTTTGCTAATTCAGGGTTTCAATGCAAATGATCTGATGTCTGTTCCATATTTAAACAACTACACTGTTGAGTGGAGGACTCATCACCAGTTCAGCCTTGACATAAATCATGTTCACTTCATATCTCTTGCTGTTGCTGGCTGCTGTGTCTGGTAAATATATTTATAGGACAAAATAAACTATTTTCTTAGTGTAAATAAATACATGATCCTGATTATTTGTACATTTCATGTTTATCCACAGGTATTGACTCTCAGGTTGTGCTCACACAGTCTGAACAGTCAGTAGTTGTGACTCCAGGTGGTTCCCACAAACTGACCTGTGCCTGCAGTGGATTCACTGTTAGAAGCACTAACATGTATTGGATCCGTCAGGCACCTGGAAAAGGACTTGAATGGATTATTTATTATTATTCAGATTCTGATAAGAGCTCAGCTCAGTCAGTGCAGGGCAGGTTCACAGCATCTAAGGACAGCTCTAATTTCTATCTGCACATGAATCAGCTGAAGACTGAAGACACTGCGGTGTATTACTGTGCAAGAGAGACACTGTGGAAACACTAATACAGACAGCTGTTCAAAAACTCAGGTGGGCATGGTTGAGTTACACAAGCTGAAAAAGGGGAAGAGCCTCTGAAGTGACATAAGCCAATCTACAGTGTTTTGAATGTACATACATTAAATACAAAAATCTGTTGATATTAAAATGATTCCTTATTTAGAATCATACATGCTGTCTGTTAAATCAAAAGCATACATTTTCTTATATTAATAGTGGACTGGATTCTTTTTTTAATAATCCTTATGCCACAAAACTTCACTACCTCTATTAATATGGATATTGTCAAGATGACAGACAAACAAACAAACAAACAAAAAAACAAAAAACAGAAGAAATGATTAAAATAATTCAAATATTAAACTTAATGGGGCAGTTTCCCAGACAGGGTTTAAATTAAGCCAGGATAGGCCTCAATCTAGAATAGTTAATCGTGGCTTAAAAAGTGGATTTCTGAAACACAGATTAAGTATAGATTACTAAAACCTGGACTATGGAGTCCTGACTTAAAATAAACTAGATTAATTTAAAACCAACTATGCTAATCTGAATTAGCATGAGAGAGGTTGCCTATAAAACATGGAATGAACCAAGAAAAGTTTAAAATTGCATGGAACTGAGAAGCAAATCAAAAGAAAACAATGGCAGCAGAAAAAGATTGCAATCCAAAAAAAAAAAAAAAAAAAAAAAACCCAACAACAACAACAACAACAACAACAACAAAAAAAAAAACACAACACTTTACTAAACAAGAATCAGTTATTTTAAAGCAAGAAAAATACATCAGCTGTGAAAAAAAGAAATGCCTGGAAATCTGTTTGTAAGGAATTTTATTTAAACAGATGAATTCTATATATATATAATCTTATGATTATTAATGCTTTTGTTTTGTCCTTTACACAGAAACAAACTAAACGTAACTATTTACACATGTAATGATCAGTGTTGGCAATCAAGAAATGATACTGGTTTGATCCAAAGCACTATCATAGTGGTTGCTTCATTATATAAAAAGGAAATTCTTGTTAGCAGGTCCTCAACCCAAGCACAAGCTCTACACTTCACCACAACGGTAATCTCCAAAAAAACACTAACATAACAAAAACTTTTACATAATAGAACATTAAACAGTAAGACGTCTCTCCATATTCTCATCTTTCTAAAAAATGCATAAAATAACACTTTTTCAACATTTACTAATTCAGCCCGGTGCAAAGCATGATGGGAAGTGAAAGTCCTGTTTGATTGAGTTACTTGACTGAAACATGTTATTTCAAAATGAAAACATCAGGTGAGTTCTAGTAACCATTTCAAGTCAATTTAACATGATGCAATCACATTTGAACCAGAAACAATGGTGTTAAATCTAAATAAACTGTTTAAATAAAGTGAACAGCATCAAAAAAGCAAACAAAAAACAACAACTATATATATATATATATATATATATATATATATATGACACTATATATATATATATATAGTGTATATCAATATCGATATATATATCCAAGTAAATCCTATAAAGCAGATACATGTGGAACCACAACCAGCTATACTAAAAACAAATATTCACTCTTAACAGGAAATTATTTTAGAAATTAGACATCTAAAAAAAAATGAACCATCAACGAGGTGCTGGTGAATTTCCAAAAACAATTGATCTTTCCACCGTAGATTGTTACCACCAACCACAGGCCAGACTCTGTGATCTGGATGCATCTCAGAAACATTGACATAATACAAAATTACACACCATGAATAAATTACAGAACAAAGGCATACACTGATAAAGTAATATATATATATATATATATATATATTATCACTCTTTCTTATCCTTAAACATGTTTTGAAGTCAGGCTAAAAACAGCAGTCTCTAAATCTCAGCAGTTGTCTGGAATTCGTCTGATGGAGCTCTCAACAGATGAACACTAATAACCCCCATAAGACACATTAAAATCAGATTGTTTCACATTAAAGGAATAATTCACCCAAAAATATAACCAAAAAGCAAAACATTGCATCATTAGTTTTAACTTCATATATAACAATAAAATGCAGTCTCTTTCCAAACCTTCTTTTTTTTCTTTTCATAATGACCACGTTAATAATAAATTTAATGCTATTTATTTTGTCATTTTGGAGACATAGTCTTTTTATTTTCTTTGTATGGAAAAAGCAGCCATCTTTTCTGTTCCACAGAAGACAGTAAGTCATATGGGGCGACATGAGAGTGAGTAAATGATGACAAAACTCATTTTTTGGTGAACTATCCCTTTAATATTCACGCTGTACACATGCGGTGGAACTGTACCAATACTCAATGCAAATTCTCCAGTATTTATATACCCAGCTCATCCTTGGCTCTGTATATTTCTTGTGTTCCCACGAAGCAGAGAAGAACCACCACTCATAAAATCATGTTTTATCCATCTGTACTCCTTAATGATGTCTGTCATGCCTTGTGAGTCCAATTCTTCAAGGTGTTTTGAGCAGAATTTTAGATGTTTAAAGCTTGTTAAAAAAAAAAAAAATGTGCACAAACACTTAACATGCATGCCAAGTTTTGATGTTGAATACCACGACCTTAATCATTAAACACTCTAATGCAGGGGTCCCCAGACTTGTTCCTGGAGGGCTGGTGTCCTGCAGAATTTAGCTCCAACTTGCATCAGCACGCCTTCCTGGAAGTTTCTAGTATGCTTAGTAGGACCTTAATTAGCTGCTTCAGGTGTGTATGATTAGGGTTGGAGCTACTCTGCAGAGACACCGGCCCTTCAGGAGCAGGAATGGTGACCCCTGCTCTAATGAAACTGTGTATTTACTGTTGACAACAAACTGTGGAAAGAATTGTTTTAATTAAGTAAAAACATTTATTTCTAATTATATATTCTATTTTTAAAAATACACATCAGATACACATCAAACAACTAAATAAATAAATATTAGAGTTCAATATACAAAGATTTGAGTTCATTACTTTCTATGCCTATGTGGATCTATGTGGATCCATAAAACACATATATCTGATTCAGTAATATGATGCCCATATTTAAATACAATACACCTCTAACTGAATATTTAAGTGGATTATGCAAATTCATCTTCCTCTTGAACCTTCATAATCAGTTCTCTATCAGTGTGCAGCTCAATAATTCAGTACAACAATATGGAGCGTAAAGTTTTGGGATTTACAGTACTGTTACTGGCTTCTCAATGTATGATTCCAGTTTTTACTGCTCAGAATATAATGGTTTGTTTTATCTGAATTTACACATATTTATCATGTTTTATTTTGCAGATTGTTGGTGTCAGACACTGACTGAGTCTGAAGCTGTAGTCATCAAACCTGGAGAATCCCATAAACTGACATGTACTGCCTCTGGTTTGGACTTTGATAATAAATGGATGGCTTGGATCAGACAGAAGTCTGGAAAAGAGCTGGAATGGCTGGCCTCAATGTATGATAGCGGGAATATTTATCACTCCCAGTCTGTCCAAGGACGGTTCACCATCTCCAGAGACAACAGTAGGAAGCAGGTGTATCTGCAGATGAACAGCCTGAAGAATGAAGACACTGCTGTATATTATTGTGCCCGAGAGACACAGTGACTGAAATGACCGCAGCGCTGTGCACAAAAACTGCCATTTCAATAAAGCTTATGAACATTTCAATAAAGCTTGTTATTCTGTTGCTTGATGTTTTCAACATTAAACTATAGGTCTCTAGAGTCTGTGTTAAAATAACACTGCAGAGGTTAAAGACACAGCTGTAGTAATACGACTAAACACATCATTACTAAAACACAGTCCTGTACCCACTCTCACCAGAACACATCACTGTTTATCCATTTGAAGAAACTCAGAAGTTACACGCACCTGCCAACTGTAAAAAATACTGTTATATCAAGAGGTGGTACTATTGTTCCTGAAATGAACCTCAATGGCCTCAAGCTCCACAGACTCCACGGTTTTTGCTAATTCAGGGTTTCAATGCAAATGATCTGATGTCCGTTCCATATTTAAACAACTACACTGTTGAGTGGAGGACTCATCACCAGTTCAGCCTTGACATACATCATGTTCACTTCATATCTCTTGCTGTTGCTGGCTGCTGTGTCTGGTAAATATATTTATAGGACAAAATAAACTATTTTCTTAGTGTAAATAAATACATGATCCTGATTATTTGTACATTTCATGTTTATCCACAGGTATTGACTCTCAGGTTGTGCTCACACAGTCTGAACAGTCAGTAGTTGTGACTCCAGGTGGTTCTCACAAACTGACCTGTGCCTGCAGTGGGTTTTCTGTTAGTGGCACTAACATGCATTGGATCCGTCAGGCACCTGGAAAAGGACTTGAATGGATTATTTATTATTATTCAGATTCTGATAAGAGCTCAGCTCAGTCAGTGCAGGGCAGGTTCACAGCATCTAAGGACAGCTCTAATTTCTATCTGCACATGAATCAGCTGAAGACTGAAGACACTGCGGTGTATTACTGTGCAAGACAGACACTGTGGAAACACTAATACAGACAGCTGTTCAAAAACTCAGGTGGGCATGGTTGAGTTACACAAGCTGAAAAAGGGGAAGAGCCTCTGAAGTGACATAAGCCAATCTACAGTGTTTTGAATGTACATACATTAAATACAAAAACCTGTTATTAAAATGATTCCTTATTTCGAATCATATTTGCTCAACTCAGTAAATCTAAAGTAAAGTCAGTTTCCCACAGTATGTCTCAGTATGTAGCAGATCTGTTCAGTCTAAAGTATACATTTTCTTATATTAATAATGGACTGGATTCTTTTTTCTATTAATCCTTCTGCCACAAAACTTCACTACCTCTACCAATAAATGCATTGTCAAGATGGAGCTCATTTTAACAAAACAAACAAACAAAAAACAAGTAATTATTAAAATAATTCAAATATTAAACATAATATGCACCATAATGCACCAAGTGCACATGTAATGCAGCATCCTTTAAATACATCCTGATAAGCTGCAAATTCTGAAGGCAGATACATGTGGAACCACAACCAGCTCTTGAAACTCCTTATGCCCACAACTGACACACTAATACCTGCTATACTAATCCAGAAAGGAGAGGAAACAACAACAATATACTAAAAACAAATATTCACTCTAAACTGGAAATTAGTTTAGAAATTAGACATCTAAAAAAATTAACCATCAACGAGGTGCTGGTGAATTTCCAAAAACAACTATTTTTGCAGATTGTTAACCACAGACCAGACTCTGTGATCTGGATGTGTGACACACTAATGTATGTACACATGTTGTGTATTGTAATTTTGGAGGAAGAAGTTTTCTATATATATATATAATATATAATATATTAATTTCGGTTTAAGTACATGTAAAATGTGATAAGTTGAAAATGGTGATGTATAAGTTATCATCTTTTGTTGGTTGAGAGCGGGACTCTTATTTTGATACTGTGGACTCGTGAAGAGGAGCATTGTGCGCCGGCGCCCTCACAATTGCTGGGGATTTTGGCGACACACACACGGTGGCTCTGGTCTCCTCATTCTTTCCTGTTTTTACAGGTAATGCTTTTACAACATCCAAGCAATATGCACACGAGTCATTTGTGTTAACTATGTGTATGTTTATTTTGTAAAAATTGTATACAAATGTTCCAGTTGATAAAGATAGTGAAAATGCGTATGTGATCCGCCATTTTGTGGATGCTGTGATGCTCGCATGTGCTCGCAAAGTGCATTTTATGTGATTTGTTCAGGCTCCAGTTACTAGGTTCATTACTTTCATTATTTGTTTATTTTTTATTATATTTGTTGGGTTATCTAGAGTTTATGTGTGTCAAATTACAATGCACTTCTCCAGCTGAGTTTCTGTAAACAGACATCTCAATGCAAATGGATGTATTGTTAATGTGTATGTAATGTTAATGAGAATATACATCCTGCTAATACAGAGGGGAGATTTATGCTGAAGTGATCTGATTGTAGAATCAGTAACTCGTTAAATGTGTAATGTTTATATACATCTTCTTTCATGTTCATTCATGTGATGGTATTATATTGCATTATATGCATAAGACAACTTTTGAGTTTTTTAATTTAAAGAAACAAAGAGAAAAGCTCAAATGGATGTGTGTAGAGAAAAAAAAAAAGGAGAAATGTAAATCTGAAATGTGCATTGTTTGACAGTAAAAAAAACAAGAAAAGGAAAGTGACATTTGTGCATCAATAAGGAAAAAAAATATATTTTATTAAGAATGCTTTATTGGTTTTACAATGTGAAAACATTGAATAAACAATTGCTGGGGATTTTGGCGACACACACACGGTGGCTCTGGTCTCCTCATTCTTTCCTGTTTTTACAGGTATTTTCTAATCTGCAAACACGGCCTTCTGCACGGGGCTTGTAACAGATGCACCTCAGAAACACTAAATCAATAGCAAATAACACACCATGAATAAATTACAGAACAAAGGCATACACTGATAAAGTAATGTATTTTGCATCACTCTTTCTTATCCTTAAGCAAGTTTTGAAGTCAGGCTAAAAACAGCAGTCTCTAAATTTCAGCAGTTGTCTGTAATTCGTCTGATGGAGCTCTCAACAGATGAACACTAATAACCCCCATAAGACACATTAAAATCAGATCGTTTCACAAATTAAAGGAATAATTCACCCAAAAATATAACCAAAAAGCAAAACATTGTGTCATACTTCACTGAACAATAAAATGCAGTCTCTTTCCAAACCTATATGATTTTTTGTTTCGTAATTACTACATTAATGATACATTTAATGCTATTTATTTTGTCATTTTGGAGTCTTTTTATTTTCTTTGAATGGAAAAAGCAGCCTTTCTGTTCCACAGAAGACAGTAAGTCATACGGGGCAACATGAGAGTGAGTAAATGATGACAAAATGTTCAATTTAATATTCACCCTATACACAGGTGGTATGTACACATGTACCAATATGCAAATTCTCCAGTATTTATATACCCAGCTCATCCTTGGCTCTGTATATTTCTTGTGTTCCCACGAAGCAGAGAAGAAGAACCACTCATAAAATCATGTTTTATCCGTCTGTACTCCTAATGATGTGTGTCATGCCTTGTGAGTCCAATTCTTCAAGGTTTTTTGAGCAGTATTAAACTGTTCACAATTGATAAAATCATAACCAAAAGTTTCTTTTCAAAATTAACATGTTTTTGTGCTTAATTTGCAGATGTGTGCAGGACTGTTGAACACAGCCAACCAAGCTCACTTTCAGTAAAACCTGGAGAATCTTTGACCATTTCCTGTAAAGTATCAGGTTATGATCTCAGTGATGGCTCCAAGGCACCTTCCTGGATTAGACAAGCTCAGGGGAAGATCCTTGAGTTCATTGGCATGATCCATGCTGGTGGTAGCACAGACTACAAGGATTCACTGAAAAATAAGTTCACCATCTCCAGAGACACATCTACAAGTACAGTATATCTTAAAGGAAAAAATCTGCAATTAGAGGACACGGCTGTGTATTACTGTGTTCGGTATACGGGCACTGTGATGAATTCCAGTTTAAAGCTCGTGCAAAAAAACATGTGCACAAACACTTAACATGCATGACTAGTTTTGACGTTGAATGCCAGGATACGACCTTAATCATTAAACACTCTAATGAATCTACTGTTGACAACAAACTGTGGAAAGAATTGTTTTAATTATTTAGTAAAATACTTTATTTAAAATTATAAATTATATATTATAAATAATACATATCAGATACACATCAAACAACTAAATAAATAAATATTAGAGTTCAATATACAAAGATTTGAGTTCATTACTTTTTATTCCTTGTGTAGATCTATAAAATGCATATATCTGATTCAGTAATATGATGCCCATATTTAAATACAATACACCCCTGACTGAATATTTAAGTGGATTATGCAAATTCATCTTCCTCTTGAACCTTCATAATCAGTTCTCTATCAGTGTGCAGCTCAATAATTCAGTACAACAATATGGAGCGTAAAGTTTTGGGATTTACAGTACTGTTACTGGCTTCTCAATGTATGATTCCCGTTTTTATCGCTCAGAATATAATGGTTTGTTTTATCTGAATTTACACATATTTATCATGTTTTATTTTGCAGATTGTTGGTGTCAGACACTGACTGAGTCTGAAGCTGTAGTCATCAAACCTGGAGAATCCCATAAACTGACATGTACTGCCTCTGGTTTGGACTTTGATAACTACTGGATGGCTTGGATTAGACAGAAGTCTGGAAAAGAGCTGGAATGGCTGGCATTGATCAGATATGATAGCCAGTATATTTATTACTCCCAGTCTGTCCAAGGACGGTTCACCATCTCCAGAGACAACAGTAGGAAGCAGGTGTATCTGCAGATGAACAGCCTGAAGAATGAAGACACTGCTGTGTATTATTGTGCACGAGAGACACAGTGACTGAAATGACTGCAGCGCTGTGCACAAAAACTGCCATTTCAATAAAGCTTATGAACATTTCAATAAAGCTTGTTATTCTGTTGCTTGATGTTTTCAACATTAAACTAATAGGTCTCTAGAGTCTGTGTTAAAATAACACTGCAGAGGTTAAAGACACAGCTGTAGTAATAGGACTCTGTCATTACTAAAACACAGTCCTGTACCCACTCTCACCAGAACACATCACTGTTGATCTGTTTGAAGAAACTCAGAAGTTACACGCACCTGCCAACTGTAACAACAACAAAAAAATTAAAAATTATATCAAGAGGTGGAACTATTGTTCCTGAAATGAACCTCAATTGACTCAAGATCTAGTTTTTGCTAATTCAGGGTTTCAATGCAAATGATCTGATGTCCGTTCCATATTTAAACAACTACACTGTTGAGTGGAGGACTCATCACCAGTTCAGCCTTGACATACATCATGTTCACTTCATATCTCTTGCTGTTGCTGGCCGCTGTGTCTGGTAAGTATATTTATAGATAATATATAAACTATTTTCTTAGTGTAAATAAATACATGATCCTGATTATTTGTACATTTCATGTTTATCCACAGGTATTGACTCTCAGGTTGTGCTCACACAGTCTGAACAGTCAGTAGTTGTGACTCCAGGTGGTTCCCACAAACTGACCTGTGCCTGCAGTGGATTCACTCTTAGTAGCACTGAAATGCATTGGATCCGTCAGGCACCTGGAAAAGGACTTGAATGGATTATTTATTATTATTCAGATTCTGATAAGAGCTCAGCTCAGTCAGTGCAGGGCAGGTTCACAGCATCTAAGGACAGCTCTAATTTCTATCTGCACATGAATCAGCTGAAGACTGAAGACACTGCGGTGTATTACTGTGCAAGAGAGACACTGTGGAAACACTAATACAGACAGCTGTTCAAAAACTCAGGTGGGCATGGTTGAGTTACACAAGCTGAAAAAGGGGAAGAGCCTCTGAAGTGACATAAGCCAATCTACAGCGTTTTGAATGTACATAGATTAAATACAAAAACCGGTAAATATGAAAATGATTCCTTATTCAGAATCATACATGCTGTCTGTTCAATCTAAAACTTACATTTTTGTTTTATTAATTGTGGATTCTTTTTTTTAATAATCCTTCTGCCACAAAACTTCATTACGTCTACTAATACATGGATATTGTCAAGATGAAGCTTATTTTAACAAAACAAACAAACAAAAAACAGAAGAAATGACTAAAATAATTCAAATATTAAACTTAATATGTACCATGATGCAGCAAGTGCACCTGTAACTCCAGCAACCTTTATCCTGATAAGATGTAAATCCTATAAGGCAAATAGATGTGGAACCACAACCAGCTAAATATACTAAAAACAAATATTCACTCTTAACAGGAAATTATTTTAGAAATTAGACATCTAAAAAAAAATGAACCATCAACGAGGTGCTGGTGAATTTCCAAAAACAATTGATCTTTCCACCGTAGATTGTTACCACCAACCACAGGCCAGACTCTGTGATCTGGATGCATCTCAGAAACATTGACATAATACAAAATTACACACCATGAATAAATTACAGAACAAAGGCATACACTGATAAAGTAATATATATATATATATATATATATTATCACTCTTTCTTATCCTTAAACATGTTTTGAAGTCAGGCTAAAAACAGCAGTCTCTAAATCTCAGCAGTTGTCTGGAATTCGTCTGATGGAGCTCTCAACAGATGAACACTAATAACCCCCATAAGACACATTAAAATCAGATTGTTTCACATTAAAGGAATAATTCACCCAAAAATATAACCAAAAAGCAAAACATTGCATCATTAGTTTTAACTTCATATATAACAATAAAATGCAGTCTCTTTCCAAACCTTCTTTTTTTTCTTTTCATAATGACCACGTTAATAATAAATTTAATGCTATTTATTTTGTCATTTTGGAGACATAGTCTTTTTATTTTCTTTGTATGGAAAAAGCAGCCATCTTTTCTGTTCCACAGAAGACAGTAAGTCATATGGGGCGACATGAGAGTGAGTAAATGATGACAAAACTCATTTTTTGGTGAACTATCCCTTTAATATTCACGCTGTACACATGCGGTGGAACTGTACCAATACTCAATGCAAATTCTCCAGTATTTATATACCCAGCTCATCCTTGGCTCTGTATATTTCTTGTGCTCCCACGAAGCAGAGAAGAACCACCACTCATAAAATCATGTTTTATCCATCTGTACTCCTTAATGATGTCTGTCATGCCTTGTGAGTCCAATTCTTCAAGGTGTTTTGAGCAGAATTTTAGATGTTTAAAGCTTGTTAAAAAAAAAAAAAATGTGCACAAACACTTAACATGCATGCCAAGTTTTGATGTTGAATACCACGACCTTAATCATTAAACACTCTAATGCAGGGGTCCCCAGACTTGTTCCTGGAGGGCTGGTGTCCTGCAGAATTTAGCTCCAACTTGCATCAGCACGCCTTCCTGGAAGTTTCTAGTATGCTTAGTAGGACCTTAATTAGCTGCTTCAGGTGTGTATGATTAGGGTTGGAGCTACTCTGCAGAGACACCGGCCCTTCAGGAGCAGGAATGGTGACCCCTGCTCTAATGAAACTGTGTATTTACTGTTGACAACAAACTGTGGAAAGAATTGTTTTAATTAAGTAAAAACATTTATTTCTAATTATATATTCTATTTTTAAAAATACACATCAGATACACATCAAACAACTAAATAAATAAATATTAGAGTTCAATATACAAAGATTTGAGTTCATTACTTTCTATGCCTATGTGGATCTATGTGGATCCATAAAACACATATATCTGATTCAGTAATATGATGCCCATATTTAAATACAATACACCTCTAACTGAATATTTAAGTGGATTATGCAAATTCATCTTCCTCTTGAACCTTCATAATCAGTTCTCTATCAGTGTGCAGCTCAATAATTCAGTACAACAATATGGAGCGTAAAGTTTTGGGATTTACAGTACTGTTACTGGCTTCTCAATGTATGATTCCAGTTTTTACTGCTCAGAATATAATGGTTTGTTTTATCTGAATTTACACATATTTATCATGTTTTATTTTGCAGATTGTTGGTGTCAGACACTGACTGAGTCTGAAGCTGTAGTCATCAAACCTGGAGAATCCCATAAACTGACATGTACTGCCTCTGGTTTGGACTTTGATAATAAATGGATGGCTTGGATCAGACAGAAGTCTGGAAAAGAGCTGGAATGGCTGGCCTCAATGTATGATAGCGGGAATATTTATCACTCCCAGTCTGTCCAAGGACGGTTCACCATCTCCAGAGACAACAGTAGGAAGCAGGTGTATCTGCAGATGAACAGCCTGAAGAATGAAGACACTGCTGTATATTATTGTGCCCGAGAGACACAGTGACTGAAATGACCGCAGCGCTGTGCACAAAAACTGCCATTTCAATAAAGCTTATGAACATTTCAATAAAGCTTGTTATTCTGTTGCTTGATGTTTTCAACATTAAACTATAGGTCTCTAGAGTCTGTGTTAAAATAACACTGCAGAGGTTAAAGACACAGCTGTAGTAATACGACTAAACACATCATTACTAAAACACAGTCCTGTACCCACTCTCACCAGAACACATCACTGTTTATCCATTTGAAGAAACTCAGAAGTTACACGCACCTGCCAACTGTAAAAAATACTGTTATATCAAGAGGTGGTACTATTGTTCCTGAAATGAACCTCAATGGCCTCAAGCTCCACAGACTCCACGGTTTTTGCTAATTCAGGGTTTCAATGCAAATGATCTGATGTCCGTTCCATATTTAAACAACTACACTGTTGAGTGGAGGACTCATCACCAGTTCAGCCTTGACATAAATCATGTTCACTTCATATCTCTTGCTGTTGCTGGCTGCTGTGTCTGGTAAATATATTTATAGGACAAAATAAACTATTTTCTTAGTGTAAATAAATACATGATCCTGATTATTTGTACATTTCATGTTTATCCACAGGTATTGACTCTCAGGTTGTGCTCACACAGTCTGAACAGTCAGTAGTTGTGACTCCAGGTGGTTCCCACAAACTGACCTGTGCCTGCAGTGGATTCACTGTTAGTGACTATACCATGCATTGGATCCGTCAGGCACCTGGAAAAGGACTTGAATGGATTATTTATTATTATTCAGATTCTGATAAGAGCTCAGCTCAGTCAGTGCAGGGCAGGTTCACAGCATCTAAGGACAGCTCTAATTTCTATCTGCACATGAATCAGCTGAAGACTGAAGACACTGCGGTGTATTACTGTGCAAGACAGACACTGTGGAAACACTAATACAGACAGCTGTTCAAAAACTCAGGTGGGCATGGTTGAGTTACACAAGCTGAAAAAGGGGAAGAGCCTCTGAAGTGACATAAGCCAATCTACAGTGTTTTGAATGTACATACATTAAATATAAAAACCTATTATTAAAACGATTCATTATTTCGAATCATATTTGCTCAGTTACTCAGTAAATCTAAACTGACTAATCAGTTTCCCACAGTATGTCTCAGTATGTAGCAGATCTGTTCAGTCTAAATCATATATTTTCTTATAAAATGACTGTTGTCTTTTTTTCCCCCCTAATAATCCTTCTACCACAAAATGTCATTATCTCTACTAATAATAATACATTGTCAAGATGGAGCTTATTTTAACAAAACAACAACAAAAAACCCTGGAAGAAATTATTAAAATAATTCAAATATTAAACATAATATGCACCATAATGCACCAAGTGCACATGTAATGCAGCATCCTTTAAATACATCCTGATAAGCTGCAAATTCTGAAGGCAGATACATGTGGAACCACAACCAGCTCTTGAAACTCCTTATGCCCACAACTGACACACTAATACCTGCTATACTAATCCAGAAAGGAAACAACAACAATATACAAAAAACAGGAAATTCTAAACAGGAAATTATTTTAGAAATTAGACATGTAAAAAAATGACCCATCAATGAGTTGCTGATGAATTTCCAAAAAACAATTGATCTTTCCACCGTAGATTGTTACCACCAACCACAGGCCAGACTCTGTGATCTGGATGCATCTCAGAAACATTGACATAATACAAAATTACACACCATGAATAAATTACAGAACAAAGGTGTACACTGATGAAGTAATATATCCTTTATCAAATGTTATAGTCAAGATTTTTTCCCTTGTCTACTGTTTCCCTGGTACTGTTTTCAGATTACTGCATTAAACTACAGTGTAAGTCTATGCAAATAATTTTGTGGGAAGGGCAGCGTCTCCCAGACTCCTGAAAGATTGAGTTATAAGCTGAACTTTCAGTCAGTGCATGTGTCCAGTGACTAAAACAGCTGCAGTGTAACCTATAACTGTTTTACTGCCTTTTAGTTTGACAGTTTTTTCTGCTGTAATGGAGATGCTGCTGTATGGACTCCTACTGATGATTAGTGCATGTGAGAATTCTAATTAGCAGATTGTTATTGTTATTTCATTTTTTCTAATCCATCTAACATTAATGCCGTTTTTTTTTTTTTTTTTTTTCTCTCCAGGTGTTAGTGGTCAGTCTTTGACCTCCTCAGATTCTGTGATAAAAACACCAGGAGAATCAGTCACTCTGTCCTGCAGTGTGTCTGGATTCTCAATGAGCAGCTGGTACAGCTGGATCCGTCAGAAACCAGGGAGAGGACTAAAGTGGATTGGGTATATAGATAGTGGCACAACTGCATATTATGCTCAGTCTCTACAAGGCCAGTTCTCCATCACAAAAGACACCAGCAAAAACATGCTGTATTTAGAGGTGAAAAGCCTGAAGACTGAAGACACAGCTGTTTATTACTGTGCAAGAGACTCACAGTTACACAACAGACTGCAGGGCTGAACAAAAACTATTCATGTGATCTCTGAGGTCTCGAGAAGACCTCATAGGCATACTGCAATACTGCAACTTGTTAAATCTCTGAGTGTTTTAGTAATTGATTTAATCTGAATAAACTAATATATATATATATTGTCACGGCCGGCTCGCAAGCCGCGACAAAGAAGGAGACAACACGTTGGATGAGGGTCGGAAAAAGTAATAACATTTATTAAAGTAAGAATAAAATTAAGAGGAAGACTAAATGACAACAAAACAAACAACTGAAGAGAAAACGAGCACGACACGAGGAGGGGAGAGCGAGCGCCATCACACTGAAGGGAGCTGCCTAAATTTGCCGGCATCAGCTCCACACAGGTGTAAGTCTTCAGTAATGATGACGTCACTCACCCTAGCACCATCCTGCAAAACAAAGAAAAACAAACCAACAAATATGACCCATACTGGGTTCATAACACCCTCCCCCATAGAAAAGGGTGTCCAATTAATGATGTTAAAATGACACCCGACCCTTTACCAGATAGCTCACACCACAGCCATACTCCCAATGTCCTCAGCAGCTACGGGCCCTGTAGAAGCAATTTTAAAAGAGACAAAGAGAGCAAAACAGAACGTCAACAGCTAAGAGGAATAAGGAGCTCTAGACAATGCGTCAGCCACCACATTGTCAGTGCCTTTAATGTGTCTAATATCAAGGGCATAGTATTGTAGAAACAAGCACCAACGGGTCAATCGTTGGTTTGGACACCGCAAAGAATGTAAATAAATGAGCGGGTTGTGGTCGGTGTACACGACCAATGGGTCAGACACAGAACCCACATACACCTCAAAATTTTGCAGGGCCCAGATCAGAGCTAAAGCCTCTTTCTCAACTACAGAATAGTTTAACTGATAAGAGGAAAACTTTTTTGAAAAATAGCTAACTGGGCGGTGAATACCTGCATCATCGGCCTGTAACAAAACAGCTCCCGCACCCACGTTGCTAGCATCTACACACAACCTAAAAGGGCGATCAAAACGGGGAGCTGCCAACACAGGAGCGGAAGTGAGTAACAATTTAGCTGCCTCAAAGGCTTCCTGACAGACAGAAGACCAGATAAAAGCCACTTTTGCCTTAAGCAAATCCGTGAGTGGGGCTACCACCAATGTTCCCTCTAAGCTGCGCGCGTGCGCGGCCGCACACTTCTGAAGCCGCGGCCACGCAGAAGAAATAATTGCCGAAATGTGAAATAAAACGTCATGTTTTAATGAAAAGTGGTGGAAATAACAGATGATGGGCACAGAATGCTAACAAAACTCCAACATTTACAATCACACACCCACCACAGGTGTAGCTTGCAAACTCAAAATACATCAGTGATATAGGCCCTACCTCAGTTTAAATAGATTTTTGTGTGTGGTGGTGTGGGTTTCAGGGATGTTTAGATAACTATAAAAGAGTTAACGTTCACTTTTCTTAAAAATATTTAGCTATCAGTTTAAATGCTTCAGTTTGTTTTCACTATATAATATATTAAAACAAATGGAAGCATTTAAATTGATATAATACTGTATATCAGTTTAAATACTTAAATATTTTATTATGTAAGCCTTATAAAAAATTTATCTCACAAGGGAATTCTTTAGGGCTCCTTGTCACTAAAAATCTTAACCTCCATATAAAATCTGGGAAATTCATAAGCAATAAACATGTAATTTTGATGGTTTAACACGGTCTGTTGCTAATAATTGACTGTACAAAAACACATTATGGTTGTTCCAAACCATCATTGTAACTGCTCATATTATATTATTATAAAGAATTGAACTGGGGTGAGTTTCCCGAAAGCATCGTTGGTGAACCATGGTCGTAAGTCCCATTGAACTCTATTGGTAACGACGGAACTTGCGACCATAGTTCGCTTTGGGAAACGCACCCCTGTCCTGCAGGAGGACAGAAACTATTTTTTAATAGAATTTCTTGGTAAAGAGTTAATACAGCAATGTGAAAAAATCTCAAGTAACCTAAAATGTGCTTAATTTAGTGATTGAACTGCTTAATTTCAAATATATTATTTAATAAATCACTAAGTTACATCAAGGGTCAAATAAAATAGAAACGGCATATTAAAGTTAAATGTTACAGTTGCATGATAAAACCATTTTTTGTGTGTGTGTTATGTTCATTGTACAGGTCTGATATAAAGTATGTTTTTGCTCAGGTGGCCAAAATGTGCGCTCAACAGAGAAAAGTTTTGCTCAGCGAGAAAAAAAAATTAGAGGGAACATTGGCTACCACAGTAGAAAAATTCCTACAAAAACCCCTGTAATAACCCACTTACCCCAAGAAGCGCATCAACTCCTTCTTGGTGGTAGGAGGCGGAAACTGATCAATGGCCTCAACCTTGGCCCGAACTGGCCGCACACTGCCCTGTCCCACAACCTTACCCAAGTAAGTCACGGTGGCTTGAGCGAACTCGCATTTAGTTAGATTGACTGTAAGACCAGCCTCTTTAAAACGAGAAAGGATGTCCGCAATACGACTCAGGTGCTGCTCCCATGAATCACTAAAAACTACCACGTCGTCTAGATAAACCGCAACTCCCTCCAACCCAAAAACAACCCTATTCATAAGTCGCTGAAAGGTTGCAGGCGCATTTCTGAGGCCAAAACTCATAACGTTATAAGAGAATAACCCTTCAGATGTAATGAAGGCAGAGATTTCCTGAGCTCGTTGGGTCAGCGGAACCTGCCAATATCCCTTAAGCAGATCGAATTTACTAACAAATTTCGCTGACCCAACTCGATCAACACAATCCTCAATACGAGGGAGTGGAAATGAGTCTGGTTTAGTCACTTTATTTATTTTCCTATAATCAGTGCAAAACCGATAAGTTCCATCAGACTTATTAACAAGCAGGCAGGGAGATGCCCAACTAGAAAAAGAAGGCCGAGCAATGTCGTGATCAAGCATATACTGAACCTCACCCTTAAGATGCAGGAGTTTGTTTGGAGACACCCGATAAAAATGTTGGTGAATGGGCTCAGCATCCCCAACATCAATATCGTGCTCCAACCAGTGCGTACGTGAAGGTACATCTCCAAATAAAGAAACATAGCGGTTAATAAGAGCAACCAAGTCAGCACATTTACTCTCTGGTAAATGGGCCAACATTTTATGCAAATTTTTAAGAGTCTCAGAATTTTTAAGACGACCCAAAGGTACCGTATCCTCTGGAAAAGAAACTCCTTCATCAACTCCCTCTTTCAAAGGAGCAGATGCAGTACTCTCAATGACCAATACAGGTTTTACCTCAGTCTTGGCATCTAACGCTTTGTGAGAACGGCAGTAATAGGGCTTCAACAGATTTATGTGGCATAACTGTGTTGGCTTCCTTCTATCTGGAGTGGCAATCAGATAGTTTAAATCTGTGACTTGTTTTACTACTACAAAAGGACCAGTATACTGAGCTTGAAACGGTGAGCCTTCCACAGGTAATAGAGAGAAGAATCAAGTTGTTGCTCCTGTATCAATTCTGAAAGGGAAACAGAAAAGTCATCAGGCAATGAAAATGTTGGTCTTACTACAGTAGAATCAGAGAACAACTTTGGTTCACAGCACACGCTGTAAAAACGTCTGGAAAATTCTTGCTGCTCTCATCAGGATCTGAGATGGGAAAAATTGAGACCACAGGAGGTGAAAAAGTATCAGGCCAAACTCTGCCCCCTGCCAAATTATTTCCCATTATTATGTCAACACCGTCCACTGTCCACATCCCGGACGAGCCACCGTTTGTCACCGTTTGTACACGTTCAACAAATCACGTGCTTCAAATCCTCTAAATCGCAGCGTCAGCCCATTCAGAAATATCGGTTTGTTGGCAAAAGCCTCTAAACGCCACTTCCCTTTGGCAGCAAAAGCCGCTATATTCCGAGAACCAATCAGAAGGCGCGAATCGAATCATATGATTTCGAGCGGTTTTAATATAGCGGCGCGCTGAGGAGATTTTTTTAGATTCAGATTCAAGATTGAGATTTTTAAAATAAAAGATGGAGTACGATGAAATGGATCAGCCTGTCCTACTAACATTGAATGACAGAATAAAACGTTATTTACCTCAAAACTCTGCCTGTCATAAGGCAAAATAGCCTACAGTGGAAATGGCTTGGTCGCAATTATATCATGCACTCATAACAGTTCTTCGTGCAGTGCCGTTACTTTGAAGGAATCGGATTTATTATACATCAAACAACAGCTCTATTTCGCCAAAGACAAAGTCAAACAAGATGCTATTCTTCTGTCTCATATGGAAGCTGTGCCATGTAAACGGAGGAGGCAAAAAAGTGGTGGATGAATAGAAGAGACATGTGTTAGATCCCTGTGTAAAGAGGTTTGTCCACTGTTTAGTTTTGAAATGATTGTGCTATCATCGTTTTCAGGGTTTCTAGTTGCATCTTTAGTGATTTTTCAACTATTTACTATGTCTTGCCCCAAATAGGTGGATTTCTAGGTTTTTGCAAAATAAGCACAAGTGGATTTAGCTGGTTTTGACGCAAAAGAAAATCGAACTTGTTAAAAACCAATAAATTGTCTAGAGTGTCATTTTTGAAAAAAAGTTATTTTATTCACTAGCTAATAACCTTATCATTACCTTTAAAATGAAACTCCTGAACTTGATTGTAAAAGCCTGGTAAAAAATGCTCATTTAAAAGAAAAGAAGTCTGATGGATTTAGAGGGTTTTGCATCTGAACTCTTCATATATATATATATATATATATATATATATCCCATTCAGTCGGTCACGTTCGACGTACGTCGGACAGACCGACGAATAGGAATCTCGCTAGAGAGGCCAATCTACTTCGAGTGTAACTAAACGAGCCAATGCACATTGGCATGCAATCATATGCATCAGCTGCTCGCCTCGCAGCGCGGGTATATAATGAGCAGCAGGTGCGTTGCATCTTCAGCTTTTCGCTTCGGAGCCGAACGGTGTTTGTTCCTGTTCTCTGCCCACTGTAATGGTGTGTGCTTATGCTGACTCAGATTCGGAGTTTACAGCCATGCTTTCCTGGGTCTTCCAGATGTGCATGGAGAACTTGGCAGTATGGGGGTATATTGGTGCCATAAATATGGAATGCCAAAGGTGCCAAAATCTGCATAAGTTTTTCCTCTCTCACTACCCTCTTGGATGGGGTGGCTGTACACAGACCACACCCACCCTGCATGTGAGGCCAAGGCACTCTTTTTGCATGAGGGTAGTTCTGTGCTGGGGTTGAGCTGCGCTTGTTGACTAACCGTGATCAAAGTCACAGCGCAGGCCCTCAGCCAGACGATGTCCACCTCAGTGGTCCAGAAGTGCCCCCTGGCTTACCTTGTGAGGTGTGAGAGGTTGTCAAGCTAAATGCTTTCTCAATGCTCCCATCTTACGAGGTGGCCTTTTCAGTGACACTGTCGAGGACTGAGCCCAGCGGTTCTCCTCAGTTAGTAGCGGATCGGGGAGCTTCCCATGACAAACCATTGAGTTCCTCTTGGGCCACCCCTCAGTCTGCTCGTCGCCAAGGGTGTCGTCCCCTGCAGGAAACTCTGGCCCAGCAGGCTCTGCTGTGTCCATTGGCTCCCTCTGTCCATCCGTGGAGCCAGGTAAGTGTTGCCTAGCACACTGTGACGCCGCTTCGGGCCGCCTCACAAAGAGCCCCCCGAGCCGCGTCCCTGTGTTCCACCTCGCTGCCCTGCTGCGGGTACACCGGTGGTCCCTTTGGTCCCGCTTGTACAGTCTCTGCGAGCCTGGTTAGCGCTCCCCAGTCCGTCTCGCTGGCTCCTTCGGACCATCAGGTTCGGCTTTGCGATTCAGTTCGCCCGGCATCCCCCCCAAGTTCAGGGACGTCCTCTTCACTACAGTGAAAGATGCCCCTGTCCTGCGTGCGGAGATCGCAGTCCTACTGACGAAGGACGCGATAGAGCCGGTCCCTCCAGCCGATTTGAGGTCGGGGTTCTACAGCCCCTACTTCATTGTACCCAAGAAAAGCGGCGGTTTACGACCGATCTTGGACCTGCGAGTTTTGAATCGGAGCCTCTACAAGCTACCGTTCAAAATTCTCATGCAGAAACGCATTTTCGAGTGCATCCGTCCCCGAGATTGGTTTGCAGCGATCGACCTGAAGAACGCGTACTTCCATGTTTCGATTCTTCCGCGACACAGGCCATTCCTGAGATTCGCGTCAAAGGTCGAGCATATCAGCACAGAGTCCTACCCTTCAGGCTGGCCCTGTCTCCCCGCGTCTTCACGAAAGTCGTGGAGGGATCCCTTGTTCCCATGAGAGAACAGGGTGTTCGCATTCTCAACTATCTAGACGACTGGCTCATTCTAGCACAGTCTCGGGATCAGTTGTGCGAACACAGGGACTTGGTGCTCAGTCACCTCAGCCAGTTGGGGCTTCGGGTCAACTGGGAAAAGAGCAAACTCGCCCCAGTGCAGAGGATCTCTTTTCTCGGTATGGAGTTGGATTCGGTCGAACAGATAGCACACCTCACAGAGGAACGTGCTCGGTCGGTGTTGAACTGCCTGAATACGTTCAACTGCAGGACAGCGGTCCCACTGAAGTTCTTTCAGAGGCTCCTGGGGCATATGGCGGCTGCAGCGGCTGTAACACCGCTCGGTCTGCTTCATATGACACCGCTTCAGCACTGGCTTCACGGCCGAGTTCCGAGATGGGCGTGGCAGCGCGGCACGTTCCGGGTGCCAGTTACTCAGGAGTGCCGCCACACCTTCAGTCTGTGGTCGGACACTTTGTTTTTCCGGGCAGGTGTGCCCCTAGAACAAGTGTCCCGGCATGCTGTGGTTTTCACAGATGCTTCTGCCACCGGCTGGGGTGCCACGTACAACGGGCATGCAGTCTCAGGGGTTTGGACGGGACCCCATCTGCATTGGCACATCAATTGCTTCGAGTTGCTGGCAGTACGCCTTGCTCTGAGCCACCTCAAAGGCCTGCTTCGGGGCAAGCATGTACTGGTCCGTACGGACAACACTGCGACCGTTGCGTACATCAACAGTCAAGGTGGTCTACGCTCCCGTCGCATGTCGCAACTCGCCCCCCATCTCCTCCTGTGGAGTCGGAAGCATCTGAGGTCGCTTCGCGCCATTCATGTTCCCGGTGTGCTCAACCGTGTGGCCGATGAGCTATCACGAACTGCGCTGCCAGGAGAGTGGCGACTCCACCCCCAGGTGGTTCAGCTGATCTGGAGAGAATTCGGAGAGGCTCAGGTAGACCTGTTTGCCTCACCAGAAACCTCCCACTGCCAGTTGTTTTACTCTCTGACCGAGGGGACACTCGGGACAGATGCACTGGCTCACAGCTGGCCCCGGGGCCTGCGCAAATATGCGTTTCCCCCAGTGAGCCTACTTGCACAGACCCTGTGCAAAGTCAGGGAGGACGAGGAGCAGGTCTTGTTAGTTGCGCCTTACTGGCCCAACCGGACCTGGTTCCCAGAACCCTCACTCCTCGCGACAGCCCCCTCCCTGGCCCATCCCTCTGAGGAAAGACCTTCTTTCTCAGAGACGGGGCACTCTTTGGCACCCGCGTCCAGACCTCTGGAAACTCCATGTCTGGTCCCTTGGACGGGACGCGGAGGTTCTAGGTGACTTACCCCCTGAGGTACTTAACACCATCACTTCGGCATGTGCACTGTCTACGAGACGCGCTTACGCCTCGAAGTGGAACCTGTTCGTCGAGTGGTGCTCTTCTCGCCGGGAAGACCCCCGAAGATGCTCGATCAGAGTCGTGCTTTCCTTCTTGCAGCAAGGGTTGGAGCGTAGGCTGTCCCCCTCCACCCTCAAAGTCCATGCTGCTGCTATATCCGCTTACCACGACCACATAGATGGCAAATCTGTTGGTCAGCACGACCTGGTCATCAGGTTCCTTAGGGGGGCAAGACGGTTAAATCCTCCTCGTCCCCCCTCCATACCCTCTTGGGAACTCACTCTGGTGCTGAGAGCACTTCAGATTGCTCCCTTTGAGCCTTTGCTGTCAGCAGACTTAAAGATTGTCTATGAAGACTTTGCTGCTGGTGGCATTGGCCTCCGTCAAGAGGGTAGGGGACCTGCTGTCATTTTCGGTCGACGAATCGTGCCTGGAGTTCGGGCCGGGTGATAGCCACATGGTACTAAGACCCCGGCCTGGCTATGTGCCCAAGGTTCCTACCACTCCCTTCAGGGACCAGGTGGTGAGCCTGCAAGCGCTGCCCTTGGAGGAGGCAGACCCAGCCCTGGATTTACTCTGTCCAGTTTGCGCTTTGCGACTGTACATAGACAGAACCCAAAGCCTCAGGACCTCAGACCAGCTCTTTGTCTGTTATGGAGGCCAGCAGAAGGGAAAGGCTGTCTCCAAGCAGAGGATGGCCCACTGGATAGTGGATGCCATCGTCCTGGCTTACCAAGCTCAGGGCGTGCCCTGCCCGCTCAGGTTGCATGCTCACTCCACGAGAGGTGTCGCATCCTCCTGGGCGCTGGCTCGTGGCGCCTCGCTGACAGACATTTGTAGAGCTGCGGGCTGGGCGACACTTAACACGTTCGCTAGATACTATAGCCTTTGTGTCGAGCCGGTCTCCTCCCGTGTTCTCGCCACAGGTCAGAGGCACGGAGAGGCCCCGGCTTAGTGTCGGCTTGCTGCGCTACATGCGCTTCTTTTCTCCAGAGAGTCCCTACAAGGCAGACCCTGTCGAGTCCTCCGATATCCCTTCGGCAGCCGACGTGGCGGAGCGTCTGGCGCCAGGCCTATACTCCGTTGTATCCTTGAGAACCGGGTTTAGGCTGGGTTCCATATGTGTGACCCTACGGGGATCCCATATGGTTGGTTCCACGGTTGCTCCTAAACGAAGCCCTTGTCTTTCCCTCTGGGAGAACCTACCCTTCATCGGGTTGGAGTCACCCCATCTCTTCCATATGTAGCTCAGCCCTACAGGGTTAGTCCATATGTACTTCTCCACATAACTCCTTCGGGGAAGGATGTGGCTTCCGCAGTGTTCCTTTTCTAGCGAAAGGGTACGCTTTCCCAGCGTTATCCAATAGTCTCACTGAATGGGTTTTGGGGAACAGCAGTGATAGACTCTCTCTGTGTTAGCCCTGTCCCACCATCCTCAGGCAAGGGGGTTCAGGTGGCTTACAACAGAGCGCTGGAAGGGGGCAGCTCCTGTGGCGCTTTGGTAGGGATTCCTATTCGTCGGTCTGTCCGACGTACGTCGAACGTGACCGACTGAATGGGAACGTCTCGGTTACAAAGGTAACCCTCGTTCCCTGAAGGAGGGAACGGAGACGTACGTCCCGTCGCCACAGTCGCTGTACCCCGCTGATGCTGCCGCCTATCCGGTTCGGCTCCTCAGCGAAAACCTGAAGATGCAACGCACCTGCTGCTCATTATATACCCGCGCTGCGAGGCGAGCAGCTGATGCATATGATTGCATGCCAATGTGCATTGGCTCGTTTAGTTACACTCGAAGTAGATTGGCCTCTCTAGCGAGATTCCTATTCGTCGGTCTGTCCGACGTACGTCTCCGTTCCCTCCTTCAGGGAACGAGGGTTACCTTTGTAACCGAGACGATATATTATTATTATTATTATTATTATTTATTTATTTTTTTTTCTGGTCACTGCTAAATCCAGAGGCTGTACAGGTAAGTCTGTGAGATCCTCCAGGTTTAATGACTGCTGACTCAGACTCAGTCAGTGTCTGACACCAACAGACTGAAAAATGAACAGTTCAACATTAACATTTACAACAGTACACATGAATATGTCTGATTGTCAACAGGTTTTCAAAAGCCCTTCTTACATTCTGTGAGAGCAAACATGAAGATAAAACTCTCATTAGAGTATTAGTAGTTGTAGGGGTACTTGAATAAGGGGTTATGGTTAGCAGAATAAGTTGACATGTTACAGAGTTACTTATAGTCAGTATGTCTGTTGAGAAACCATCACAATAAAGTGTTAGCAGATATTAAGTAGAAAGTCTACTAATACTCTAATGAGAGTAAGTTGACATGTAGGTGCAATGTTACTTATAGTCAACAGAATGTCTAAATGGAAATGTCAAAATAAAGAGTTACAGACATTTCCAAAGCTATCACCATTGATTCATCAATGATTCTGCACTGTTTGACTGAAAACTTGTTCAAAAGATCATCATTCAAAGATATTCCTTTAACTTATTGCTGAAAGATCACACAAGAGCTCAATTACATTTTAATTTGTGAATGTGTTTATTCTAGCAATCTAGACATTTTGTTCTGTAAAATTATATGTCCTTTTTGTGAAAAAAGGTTCAGTTACAGTGTGTGTAAAAAATGACCGTGATTTTAACAGTAAAAGACTGTAAAAATGCTGCGGTGATAAACTGTCAATTGGTTTACAGAAAGTTTCCATACTATATACGGTGAATAACTGTAATAGATCTAACGGTACATTTAATGTAATTTTACGGCAAAATACCGTTAAATTCACAGTTTTTGGAAGTGAAAAATAACAATTCATTGTAAAATTTACAGTGAAAAACCGTAAATTGACATTCCCACAATTCCCTGCATGACACTTCACATTTGATATATTTTCATTGAAATAACTCCGTTTCTTCTTAGTTTTTTTTTCTTTTTTTTTTTTTTTTTCTAATCAGTTATGTACATTAGGGTTTTATATCTAATGTTGTTAAATTAATGTTTATTGCATTTTTAAAATGTCATGCATGTTACCATGATGGTGTTTAGTGTGTGTGTGAATGACACTGTGTGCACCTTCTATATAGTATTGTTCTCAGCTTGTGGAAAAGCTGCTTGTGATGAACTTTGATTCATCATGTGACTCTTATCACCACTGTGTTTGGTGACTGTCAGTGTATTATAAAGGTACAAAACAGATATCAGTACTTCATTAGGTTGGTAAATTAACATTATATCAGTTAATGAAATATGTTATTTTACCGTAAATTTAACAGATTTTTTTTACGTTGCTACTGTATTTTTTACGGTAAAGTTCTGGCAACCACAGCTGCGGTTTTTTTACCGTAAATTTTACTGGGATTTTTTTTACAGTGTATATATATATATATATATACAGTACAGTCCAAAAGTTTGGAACCACTAAGATTTTTAATGTTTTTAAAAGAAGTTTCGTCTGCTCACCAAGGCTACATTTATTTAATTAAAAATACAGTAAAAAACAGTGATATTGTGAAATATTATTACAATTTAAAATAACTGTTTTCTATTTGAATATATTTCACAAAGTAATTTATTCCTGTGATGCAAAGCTGAATTTTCAGCATCATTACTCCAGTCTTCAGTGTCACATGATCCTTCAGAAATCACTCTAATATGATGATCTGCTGCTCAAGAAACATTTAATGTGTACAATTGTACAAAATATTTGTGTACAATATTTTTTTTCAGGATTATTTGATGAATAGAAAGTTCAAAAGAACAGTGTTTATCTGAAATCTAATCTTTAGTAACATTATAAATGTCTTTACTGCCACTTTTGATTGATTTAATGCATCCTTGCTGAATAAAAGTATTAATTTCTTTAATTTCAAAAAAATAAAAATAAAAATTCTTACTGACCCCAAACTTTTGAACGGTAGTGTATAATGCTACAGAAGCTTTGTATTTCAGATAAATGCTGTTCTTTTGAACTTTCTATTCATCAAGGAATCCTGAAAAAAAAAGTACACAACTGTTTTCAACATTGAAAATAATCATAAATGTTTATTGAGCAGCAAATCAGCATATTAGAATGATTTCTGAAGGATCATGTGACTGAAGACTGGAGTAACAGGGAAGTGTATATATATACACTTCCCTGTTAAAACAGCTGGTTTTTGTGATGTGAAATGTACAACAAATGCAATTCCACTGAAAACCAAAGTGACAGATTTCAGAGAGAGAAAATTAAAATAACCTAGTTATAATTGGTTATGTTGCTGTGTTTAGAATGACCTAATCATCAAGCTCATGTGAAAAAATACACATCTGTCTTCACATGAAATGATGTTGACTAACTCTAAATCTGAGCAGTTTTTGTGAGATTTTTCTGATGTTCTTGGTTACATGCTACTAAAAGAGCCATGAGGCACAAAGACCTTATGAAGCATCAATGGGATCTCATTGTTGAAATTTACAGCTCAGGTGAGGGCTAAAAAAATTACCAAGGCATTGTGAAGACAGTCATCAACAAGTGGAAAAATAATGGCACAACAGTGACATTATCAAAAACAAGGCGTCCCTCCAAAATTGATAAGATGACAAAGTTAAAACTGGTCAGGGAGGCTGTTATGTCTGACCAAGTTTGAACTTTTTGGCTGTGACAAATTCCTAATTAGTCTAGGGTAAGAGCACAACAGCAAATGGATGAGGGTGAGACAGAGACAGCAGAGAAGCAGCCCATCTCCAGTGCCAGAAATTGCTTTACAAAAGTACAGCAAAATATACTAGCTCCCAAGCTAACATAAAAAGGAGAAAAGGTCCAATTCAAAAATAAAATGGCACCCACCTCCCTACTAATACCAATAAAGAAATAAGCAAATAAGTCATTAAGCTAATAAACTACAAATATGTAATCATAGAAGTTCACACTCAATTCCCCCTTTTTAAGTCCCAACAGTAGAGAGGTGAAACAAAGGGAAAAAATCCACCTGAGCAGATAAAACACAGTGAGGTTAAGTTACAGAATGCCAACGCAGCATTAATGCAGCATTAAAGTACACATGAAATCAAAATTGACCTTTTTATTTTGTTAGCTCAAATTGCTAGTTTTGTGGTGAACAATTAATCCGTGCAAGTCAATCCACACAAAAAAATGGTTTGGCTTCGTAATATTTAATCAAAATCTGAAAATGCTCCTCCCCTCTGCAACGGTGCCCCTTCTCTGATGACATCAGTTTGACGGCTTAGGTTGAAATCGCTTAAACCACTCCCCTCCAACTGTTCGTCTGCTATGAGCAAGAGATGGAGAGGAGAAGCGCTAAAGTAAAACTCTGCCCTCTATTCAATATTCTGTTTCACTTGGAAATACGTCACAACACTGGAGAAAAGTTGTTTGCAACTTCCGTTTCATGCGGACTTTAACGCAGCATATAAGCAAAGACTATAGAATAACACAAGACGTGTCACGTATTGTTTTGAATTTGTTTGAAAGCGTAACGCGCAATATGGCGGAATAAGTCCCGCCTTCAAAATAAGAGCCAATCGCTGGTTAAGTCATCGCGTCACTGCAGCGGCCGTTAGAAGCAGAGATTGTACATAATGGGGAGATAAGAGGGTCTGTATCTCTTACCATTGGAGAAAGCGTAACAGCTAACTTAATCACGTGTGGCACCTCTCAGCCTATCGTGTTATGGCAGTGACGTCAGTTGCAACATTCCCTGTGCCTTCTCTTAAAAAATACATTTTTGTCAAGCTAAAATCTACATATAGTTCCTAACCAAAGTATTGTTTAGTGTAAAACATGCTGAAGATTAGCAAACAGGCTGTCGATTAATTAAATTATTAGCTATTTCCCCACAAAAGCTGTTTAATCAGCATAGTGAAGCCTCTCATCCATTGACTTCCATTCAAAAACAGCCTCTGGTCTCCAGGGGCGGAGCGTTAGCTTTAGCCGTTATGCTTTTTTGGCTAAAGGTTGCAGGCTTGCCTTCCAGTGGCTTTGGTTAGAAGCACCGGTTTCGATAGAAACAGTCAGACGCGCGCCTCCGAAATGAGGCACAAGAGACGCGCATTTAGGTCTGCGCATGCGCATTAGCTTGAGCCAGCCTAAAAAAATACTTTTTTTTTTTTTTTTTTGTCATGATTCGAGCGTTTGGAAAAAAAATTATGATACTATTGTTTTCAGATTTCATTGGTGATTTCAAATATGAAATTTAATCGAAAGCTTGGCAAACAGCTTTGGAGAATTTGATGTTTCCTCATTCAAAGAGATAGGAGTTGCACTTGCATGCCCAAGAGGCGTTTCAAAGATGGCCGCCAAGTGAAATGACTTGTCTTAAAGGGACTTTGATATAAGTCTGGAGTTGAAGATAAGGAAACTGTCACTGTACATAGTCAAGCCATGAGCAACATAGCTAGTGTTGCAGTTTAAAGGGAGAGAGAGAGAGAGAGAGAGAGAGAGAGAGAGAGAGAGAGCACATCTTGGGCACCACAACAAACACTTATGGCTCTGGATGTCAAAACTGGTCAAAATTGTAAAAGGTTTGATGCATAAACAACACAGCACATCAGCAAAAGAACACCATTCTGGTAAAGCGAAGGTGGCAGCGTCATGCTTTAGGGCTGACTTTCTTAAACTGGAACTGGGGCTTTAGTGAAGGTGAAAAAAAAAAAAGGCTAAAAAAGAAGAGAATTTCACCTTTCTGCATGACAGTGATCGAAAACACACATCTAGATCAACTAAAGAATAGCTTCAGCAAAGACAGATGAATGTTTTCCAGACCTGAATTCTATAGAAAATCTTTGGGGAGGACCTGTTGACGCTTTGCACAGGAGATGCCCTCGCAATTTAAAACATCTGGAATGTTTTTGCAAAGAAGAGAAGAAAAATATTCAAGCTGATAAACTCCTATCCTATCCCTGTCTGAGTGTTGTAATAAAATCAAAGGGTGCTTTAACTAAATATTAGTTTAGGTGTGTGTACACTTATAAATTTAGTTATTCCAATTTATTTATTTGTTTATTTTCTGAAATGTGTCACGTTGGTTTTCAGTGGCATTGCATAGGCTGTACCTTTTACATTAAAGGTGCAAAATTTGTAATATGATTGATCTTTGTTTCATTTTGTACATCACAAAAAAACAACAATAACAAAAAAAACAAAACAAAAAAAAACCAGCTGTTTTAACAGGTTTGTAGACTTTTGTGCATTACATGACAGCTATAACATGATTTGGATGAGGAATGGAGATGAAGGGTCAGTCTGTATTATTATATAGATTTTTACGTCAATGCAAATCTCCACCCTTCTCTCATGTATCAGGAGCACACAGACATAATAAAGGCTCTTAGTGTTTTACAGAGTCACAGTGCAGTGAAAATACAACCAGAATCATGGACTGCATTTCCATACTGCTGGTTTTGGCAACTGCACCCTGTGAGTATATCTTCAGCTCAACACAAAAAACTAATAAATCAAGTTCAATTTGTATTACTAAAAATGCTTTAATGATTGTAGGTCTTTTCTGTATTGAGCTGAATCAGCCTCCTGTCATGGTAGTAAAACCAGGAGAAACATTTACCATCGCCTGTAAGATCACTGGATATTCAGCTTCAGGCGGTGGCTACACAAACTGGATCAGACATTCAAGTGGAAAACCGATGGAATGGATTGGCTGGTTCCACACTTCCAGTAGCAATGGTGTCATAGATTCACTGAAAAATAAGATCAGTTTCTCATCTGAATCCTCCAGCAACGCAGTCATTTTAACAGGACAAAACTTTAACACTGAAGACACAGCTGTGTATTATTGTGCTCGTGATACACTGTGCCACAAACTGCCACAGGACCTGCACAAAAACCTCTCTCTTCAATGAAGACATTTTCAATAAAAAGGTTTATTTGTTGACATAATATTAGACTTTTCTGAGTTAATTTTTGCAGTATATAATATCATATGACAAAATACCAAATTTTGTATGTCAAATAAATAAATGTTTTGAATACTGAATAGGTCAGGTGATGTTTTAGCCTTTGTAAATCAGTTATCTTTAAGTGTCTTTACAATAAAATCATCTGCTAAATGGCAAGTAATAAAATATAAAATAATTCAGAAGGGGGCACCCTTTCTCATTAAATTAGTAACTGGTGATTGTGATGAACCAGTTTTGTTTGAACACACCTACTCTGTTACTCCACATGCATGAGTAAATATATCAATGCAAACCCAACTGCCATATTTCCTATTTAAACAACTAGCAAATGAGTGTTCAATCTGAAGAGGAGAAACAATGTTCTCCCTAAAGCTCTTTCTGCTGTTGGCAACTGCACACAGTGAGTGTTTTCATATTTTACAATTCTGAAGGAGTTAAGGGGGTTTTATTTAGGCAGTTTTAGGGTGTTAAACTGTAAAACCCATTCCCATTTTATCACTATTTTGATTGTTTGTAAAGTTTTTTCCCCTCTCTTTCTCTCTCTCTCTCTCTCTCTCTTTGCAGGTATTGACTCTCAGGTTGTGCTCACACAGTCTGAACAGTCAGTAGTTGTGACTCCAGGTGGTTCCCGCAAACTGACCTGTGCCTGCAGTGGATTCACTCTTAGTAGCTATAGGATGCACTGGATCCGTCAGGCACCTGGAAAAGGACTTGAATGGATCTTGCACTATTATACAGACTCTGACAAAGGCTCAGCTCAGTCAGTGCAGGGCAGGTTCACAGCATCTAAGGACAGCTCTAATTTCTATCTGCACATGAATCAGCTGAAGACTGAAGACACTGCGGTGTATTACTGTGCAAGAGAGACACTGTGGAAACACTAATACAGACAGCTGTTCAAAAACTCATCATGAGGTGGACATGGTTGAGCTGATAAAGGGGAAGATGATATAAAGTGGAATAAGTAATAAGGCCGATTAGACTGTCCTCCTCCTACGACCCTATAGGTCTTTTTTCAAGCACTTTATTACAACCTATATTTACGTTTTAAAGTCATGCACCCTCTAGCTGGCGTAAAAATAATGACAGTGTCGTGTTAAGTCTGTAGTCATGAAATGATGCATGACTGTTGTTACCAATCAAAATGATAGTTAATTTAAATGCAATGTGCCGGCCGCGGGCCATTTACGGCCCGCCCTCCCTCTACACCCGGCCGCAACTGATCTCAAAAGTAAAACATAATCCGGCCGGCCGTTAAATTATTATTATTTTATTCTTGTTCTCTAGTTGTCTCATACCATATTCCACATGCAAAGAAAAAGTCGCCGTTCTAAGGGACAATTCACAGATATCTCGTCACATGAGCGGCCACACCGCTTTCTCTTTCTTTCCAAAGCGCTTGCGCTCCCGTGGCGTCTGTCGGCCGCGTGCCGCCATCTTGTAGCAGAACTTCACTTGCGTTAGCATCCCATTGACTCCCATTCATTTTGGCGTCACTTTGACAGCGAATACCTTTACATCTGAGGCGTTTAAAGACTCCATTTGTCCATTATTTATTTCTAAAGATACACGACAATGTATAAAGGGCTCCATTACCTTCTATGTTACATTATGGCCCCATAGAAACAGTTTTTGTAAAAATAGGCTAACGATTGCGTCATAACCACTCGACTCTCTGTCGCACAGTAGAGAAATTACCGTACAGACATGAGGAGAAGCTCGCAGGCAATAGTATGCATTAACTTAATATGGCGTACTGGCGTTACATTTTAAAATACTATACAAAATAATTAATCAGAATACTTACTCCTGCTCACTCACGCCAAAGAACTCCCCGCTCAAGCTCGCCGTCTCTGCAAGATTAACGATGGCAGTTTTCACGCACAGCTACTAGAAGATTTACATCTGTCAGACAGGTTGCTGACGTCATCAAGCTTAGTTTGAGTCTGCGCGTCAGAAACGGAAGTGCTAAAAATCGCTAAAAATGGGCTTCACTTGTCTCAATTGAGTTCCAATGGGGTCGCTGTGTCCATTTCTTTTACTGTCTATGGCGCTTTCGATGTTGTTAAGAAAAGGCCGAAGCTCATCGGTTGGTTGTCACATGGTTATCACAAGTTGAGATGTTCTCATCTCGCCCCGGCGACCGCGTCGCTTCTATTATGAGCGCGTTTGCCTAAATTACAGTAAAAGCACTCGCGCAAGTCGCGAGCGTCGATTTTAAACCACCGAAACGCGTCCGATGCGCGTCAAACGGCATCTTGGACCAATGCGGCTCAGCTTTGTGAGCAGAAGCGTTGCCAGGTGTCTGGCAAGAAATATAATAGTGTACAAATGTATTCAGGGATTGCATTTGTTCAGTGTTGTTAAGTGCAAGATTTTGATGCTATTTAAGCTAAAATAAAGTAAGGGAAAATATTTGCACTAACTGTTAAAAACTACTGATAACAATGATAGAGACACTGCTGTTTAAATTTTTTAAGTATGGCAAAAATATTTTAGGCAAGGCAAGGCAATTTTATTTGTGTAGCACATTACACAATGGTAATTCAAAGTGCTTTAGCTATATAAAGAAGAACCTAATTACATAATAAAAATGGAACGCATAAGAAATAGAAATAACAATAAAAACAGGGAATTCCGCTATCTGGATGGAAGAGTTACGGATCTATCCATTAGAGCGGATCTAAATTTTAGAAATGAAATTTGAAGTAAATGAGAAATAATGCAAAGGAAAGTAAATTATCAGAAATTTTGTGCTTTCTTGTGTTTGAATATTAAAATGGCCCTCCTATGAGGTGTCAATCACAGAAACGGCCCCCAGCCAATTTGAGTTTGAGACCCCTGTTTTAAACAGTCCCTTACCCACCTTTTGTCCTATTTCCATTTAGCAAAACTCATTTTTTTATTTACGACTACACCTACCCCAACCCTAAACATACCCTTAGTGATTTATAGTGCATATACACTTTATGAGCACATGCATTCCCTGGGATCAAACCCACGATCACATGATTGCGTATGTATATTGCAAAGCTCTACTAATGGAGCTATGCAAAACCCAAAATATGAAGCAGATAAAAGGGTACAATGCATTAAAATGAAAGTGTCCTGCTGTCAATAGGGGTCGTATTTCAGGGAAGAGGCAAACGACCTGGGCGTATTGGTTGGAGGACATGTTGGTGAATACATGGGTATTGTCAAGATGGAGCTTATTTATTTTTTATATGTTAAAAACAAAAAAAACAAAAACAAAACTTAAGATATGGTTTTTGAAATAATTTAAATATTAAACCTCAAAAGTTTAGGTCCCACTTTATATTAAGTGGCCTTAACTACTATGTACTTACATCAAAAATAAGTACAATGTACTTATTTGGTTCATACTGAGTGGCAAAACACTTTTGCTGCTATTGAGGTGGGATATGGGTAAGGTTAGGAAAAGCTTTGGTAGTATTGGTAGGTTTAAGGGTAGGGGTAAGGGATAGGTCAACAGTGTAATTATAAATGTAATAACAGAAATTAATTACAGATGTAATTGCATGCAGGTGCTTTTCAAATATAAGTACAATGTAAAAACAAAACAAAAACAAAACATGTATGTACACAATAAGTGCATTGTATCAAATGATTAATTTAAATGTAAGTACATAGTAGTTAAGGCCAGAAACATTGACACAATACCAAATAACACACCATGAATAAATTACAGAACAAAGTTCTACTGTACTACTACTGTAATAAAGTTCAGATTACTGCATTAAACTACAATGTAAGTCTACAAACCTGCAAAGATGCAAATGATTTTGTGGGAAGAGTCAGTCTTCCAGACTCCTGAAAGATTGTGTTATAAGCTGAACTTTCAGTCAGTGCATGTGTCCAGTGACTAAAACAGCTGCAGTGTAACCTATAACTGTTTTACTGCATTTTAGTTTGACAGTTTTTCTGCTGTAATGGAGATGCTGCTGTGTGGACTCCTACTGATGATTAGTGCATGTGAGAAAATCTGATCCATAGTGGATTATTATTGTTATTTATTTTTGCTAATTCATCTAACATTAATTTTCTCTGTTTTTCAGCTATTAGCAGTCAATCTTTGACCTTCTCAGATTCTGTGGTGAAAAGACCAGGAGAATCAGTCACTCTGTCCTGCAATGTGTCTGGAATCTTAATGAGCAGCTACTACATGCACTGGATCTGTCAGAAACCAGGAAGAGGACTGGAGTGGATCGGTCATATTGACGATGGCACTGGCACTGGTTTTGCTCAGTCTCTACAAGGCCAGTTCTCAATCACAAAAGACACCAGCAAAAAATACTTCAAATTTCCCCACAATTCAACACATCGGATGTTTAGAAATTTTGTTTAAAACATTTGAATACTCCTGTATAAACAACGTCCCAAATGAGAGTATGAATTTCTGGGCTGGTAATAAGGAAGGTCAAAAAGATAATAGATTCAGAGTTTGGAGGAATGATCATTGAGTGAGATTCATAACCTGAAGTGAGTGTACTGTACATAAGCATCTGCTAAATTAATCTGAAAATAATAGGCTGTTGTTTGACTCAGACTCAACAATATTCAATCATGCCAAATCTATTTTAAAATGTTGGCCTACATTTCCACTGTAGGATAAACACTAATCTTTATATCTTTCAAGTAAATTAATACACTGCAGTGGCAAAAATCATCTACAATGAGCAGGATGAATCCAGATATAGGGTTGATTTTTTCTTCTTCTTCTTCTTCTTTTTTTTTCTTTTGGTCTGACCCTCCTTTTATTGATATAAAATCTGCTGGAGGATGGGCTATGCAAATTAAAATGTACTTTCTGCCTTATAAACTCTTCATATTTTCAGTGTTTTGTCATTGAGATTTTTAACAAAAACTGCTGCAAAAATGGTCCTCAGAATTACTTGTTTCATAAGCATACTCGTCTCTATGGACAGTAAGTAAGATTTATTTTAAGTACTTCAGTGTGTGTGTGTGTATATATATATATATATATATATATATATATATATATATATATATATATATATATATTGTTTTTGTTTTTTTATTAATTTTCATCTCTTTGCTGTCAAGTCATGTCTATTTATTTATATATTTCTTTTATTTTAACAGTGTGCAAAAGTCAGACACTGACTGAGTCTGAGTCAGTCGTCCTTAAACCTGGGAACGAACATAAACTGACCTGTACTTTCTCTGGGATTGAAGTTGGTGATGCAGATATTTCATGGATAAGACAGGCTGAAGGGAAAGGGCTCGAGTGGATCTCACATATTTCTGCTCCAAGTGGCAGTGAAAAATATTACTCTAAAACCGTTGAAGGACGATTCACCATCTCCAGAGACAACAGTAAAATGCAGGTGTATCTGCACTTGACAAATCTACAGGCTGAGGACACTGCTGTTTATTACTGTGCCCGAAAAACACAGTAACACAAGAGGCTGCTGAGCTGTACATAAACTTGTGTGATTTAGAGAAACTGTTTGTGCCACACGTGATTCAAAAATAATTCATATAGGTAACTGAAAAAAACAACAACAATCCATCCCTCATTAATAAATGTCAACTTCAAAGTATGTGTAAAACTCATGTATTCACTCATCACTCTATTCACTCTAAGATCAGTGTTCACACCAAATACACTTAATTATGATTAAATAAAAAACTCTATTTTTTCCTTTATTATTGTACGTTTTTCTGAAATGTGTAAAGTTTTCATGATTCTGATTGAAACGTTATTTTAATATGAAAAAATCAAGTTAAGTCAAAGAGTAATCGCAGGGGTCTCAATCACATTTAAACCAGAAACCTGATACAATGGTGTTGAATCAAAATAAATTGTTTAAATAAAGTGAACAGCATCAAAAATCTTTTTTTTTTTTTTTTTTTTTTTTGAGTGTGGGGAATCCATTTATTCAACTATGTTGTTAAACACTGTTGATATTTGAAATAAACCTAAACAAACCCACCCCTCTCTTCATTGCTCCACCTCCAAAATCACACTCCAATGCTAACCACCCTGCTCCGAGTAGGTCTTGAACCCCAGCCTGATCATTGTTGGCATGTGATGTGAGTGCACTGACAATGATGTCAAACACCTCATTCTCTAACAGTCGTCAGTGTGCAGTAGTTTAACTGCAAAACTCTCACTATCTGGCCACTGTTACACACACAATGCGAGAGTGGATGTCTGTATATCACAACTGACGTGCAACAAAATGTTTCACGAAAAATAAAGTGCAGTTGATGAACAAACTAATGAAAAGCAGGTTCAAAGCAGCCTGATTTCAGGCCTTCCCACTTAGCTCTCTCCAGCACTAGAAAGCTTTTCTAATATTAATGCGGGTCCTAAAGCTCTTGCCCAGTCATAAACCTTCATTCCAGTGATATTCTTTTGAGCTTGCTCGTTCTCTCTCCTCAACCGTCATAATGCTAATTGGATAGATGTTTGTTGTTGATATCGGCCCGACTAACTTCCAAACAGTGTGAAAAAACGGATACCCCACCTTTATTAAGGACACAGAAAATGTAAATGTACCTTTAGAGGGCAGTCTATGCAAACCTACTTCTTGTCTCTTTTAAAAGCCCCCACTCTATTCATCTACAGACACAAAACTTGACTTTCCTGCATCAGGTTCCTCTTTTCATAACATGGCAATGGATATTGTGTCTAAACTGGGTTTTATCTTCATGTTTGCTCTCACAGAATGTAAGAAGAGCTTTTGAAAACCTGTTGACAATCAGACTTATTCATGTGTACTGTTGTAAATGTTAATGTTGAACTGTTCATTTTTCAGTCTGTTGGTGTCAGACACTGACTGAGTCTGAGTCAGCGGTCATTAAACCTGGAGGATCTCACAGACTTACCTGTACAGCCTCTGGATTTAGCAGTGACCCACACTTGTCTTGGATCAGACAGGCAGCAGGAGGAGGTCTGGAGTGGCTGGCATTCATCTCATCTGGCAGTACTATATACTACTCTCAGTCTGTTCAGGGACGGTTCACCATCTCCAGAGACAACAGCAAGAAACAGATGTATCTGCAGATGAATAATATGAAGAATGAAGACACTGCTGTATATTATTGTGCAATAGAGCCACAGTGACAAATATAACTACAGCACTGCACAAAATCTGAATGCTAGACATTTGTCTTATTTAATCCACCAAAGCTTTACAGTGTAACAATTTACATTTTTGTACGTTAATTACTTTTCTTCCAAATCACAAATATTATCTGAGCAATTTTAGTATAATTGTGTTAGTTCAAAACAATACGGTAGAAAAATAATTTCACTGATTCATGTATGTCTTAACTAATGCCAACAAGAACATTTATACTCATTTATGAGATTTTAGGCTAAAAAATAGATCCGGGTTGCAACTGTAACCATGGTTTTCTGAAAGGGATCCTCTGTATAGTGAGCGTTGTTGTCCTCTATTGTATACTGTGTATTGTAGGGATACAAAAAAAAAAAAAAAAAAAATGGATTTCACTAAAAATATCTTAATTTGTCATCCCATGATTTACTCACCATCAAGCCCCTAGGTGTCAATCAGAAATATATTAAAATATATATATATATATATATATATATATATATATCCTTAATCCTCTAAGGTTGATAATGTTTGTAAATGGGGGGACACGTTTTGAAGCCAAAAATAATGCATCCATCCATAAAAACAGTAATCCATACGACTCCAGGGGGTTAATAAAGGCCTTTTGAAGCGAATCGATGTAAGAAAAATATCCATATTGAAAACTTCAAATAACTAGCTTCCAGCAGATGATCATATGCAAAATGCGGCAGAAGAGTATCCTTTGACCTGATGTACAACGTAATGATGGACGCGGAGGTGCAGAGGATAGAGCAAAACAAATCACCGGTTATGGATTATAAGTCTAAAACGATAATTTTTAAGTATCGTAATTTTAAGAGCAAATCATGTTTGTTTTTTTTTTCATTTTTGGGTTAACTATCCTTATAATGTGTTCATCAGGAGTGGATTAAATATGCAATGCTGCAATGTTGACAAAACACTTTTTAAAAGTGAAATGATTTCTGTAAATCTAGTGATAAAATGCTGTGTGGGTCTCAGTTTTCAGTGATATTCACATGACTAGTGGCAGGACTGTCTGTGCAATTCCACAAACCTGGAAGACCTTCTGAACATATATAAGCAGTAGACTTAAAAAAAAAAAAAATAGTGGGGAGAATCAATAAATTATAAATAATTTACTGCCATCGTGGGAATAATGTAATCATGTAATCAATAAAAAAGTAACTGTAGTCTGATTGAGTATTTATAATGTAATAGAATCTTATTACAAGTATTATTTGTTTGTAATCTGATTTCGTAATCCAGATTACATGTAATCAGTTACTACCCAGCTCTGAGATCATCAACACAAAGATCAACACAATCAATGCCTTCTTCACACTCATGATCATATTCAGACACATTACCACACACACACACACAGACAGGCGCACCTATCTTAGTGGGGTCTCTCCATAGGCGTAATGGTTTTTATACTGTACAAACCGTACTTCCTATCCCCCTACCCTACCCCTATCCCTAAACCTAACCATCACAGGAAACATTCTGCATTTTTACATTTTCAAAAAAACATCTTTTAGTATGTTTATTAATCCATTTCCCTCGTGGGGACCGCTGGCTGGACCCCACAATGTAGGTGATCTCAGGTTTTTATTACATTGTGGGGCCATTTGGTCCCCACGATGTAATATAAACAAGAACACCTAGACACACACACACACACACACACAGTAAAGTGGCCTGAACATTTTATCATTTTAGATTATTATTTTGAGTCTGTGAACACAAATAATATTTGTTGTTATTTTTTGGGTTAAACAATGAATATAATTTACATATTAATGTAATTTATATGAATACACAAAAAAATGTGTATAAAAGTGTATTGTAGAAATGTATCAATGCTAATATATTATATAATATAGTCTACTATAGCAGCAGAGCTCCACAAGAGGGAGTCACTTACTTAAATTAAACATGACCCATTTCTGAAGACTGAACAGTTATTATAAATTATGCTAAACAATTAGCATACTGACATTATTTAAATTCCATGAAGAAAACAGCTAAATTGGAGTCACAATAAACAATTCTGGACTTAGTAACTCCTCCTCCTCTCATTAATAATAATCATGTACAAGGCCTGAGAAAGCAGATTATGCAAATGTGATGATTTACCTCTATATAACACAAATCCAGATCACTGTTCACTGTGCAGTGAAGGAATAGAAGCAGAATTTACATTTAGAAAACATTTTTACAATGGTGTCAATGAGCATCTGGTATTTCATATTTGTGGTGATTGTTTCTCAACAAGGTAAATTTGACATTTGTGTTATTCTAGAAAACAGCACTATAGAAGCTCACTGTTAATATGATTTATGTCTATTTTTCCACAGGTATCAGTGGTGATGAAATCCGATTAGATCAGTCTCCTGCTGTAATAAAGAGACATGGAGAAACAGTGAAGATCTCCTGTAAAATATCTGGTTTTACGATGACAAGCTCCTACATGCACTGGATCAGACAGAAGCCAGGGAAAGCTCTGGAGTGGATTGGGAGAGTAAACACTGGCAGTAGTTCTAGCTCTGATTACCTTATTTACGCAGACTCTGTGAAAAATCACTTCACTATGAGTGAGGACGTGTCTCAAAGTACACAGTATCTTGAAGCCAAGAGTCTGAGAGAAGAGGACACTGCTGTTTATTACTGTGCTCGAGAGTCACAGTGACTCCATCTGTTGAAGCAGCTTTACAATAACCACAGAAAGAAGTTATTAGGTTATGACTAGTAATTATTTAGTCATTATTATTTTTAAATATTAGTAGTCATTTTTATAATAAGATCATCATGATTTTAATTCTTTCTGGTTCTTAAATTCAGACACTTTCTTGTTTGCATCTGAAATCCACTCACCATTTGCATGACCATTGAAAGGACAGAGTTTACTGTTGATAGATATTGCAATTTTTGATCTTCACTCAGATTTGTATTTATTTGTTTCTAACTTTAATTATTTTTCTTTCATCCAGCTTACTGTAATATATAGTACTCTTGCTTTAATTGCTGTAGTGACACTCAAAAATAACCATTGTGGCCATCATGACACCTGCAGTGTTTACTGAGCTTTGATGACTGCTGATCTGACAATAAGTTGACTACTAAAAAGAAACAGCTGAGCATCAGTCATAAGTTCACAAATAAAATACATGACATGAAATTTGTTACTGCATTCTTTTAATTATTTTGGTAAGTATAACAATGCTTAAAAGCACTAAATTGATGAGAAATATACTTTCTTTTAATAAAGAGAATTATAAACATTAAAAAATGTTCCATGATATTGTAAGTAATGTTTCTTTACCTGAAAAATGTGTCAACATTAAGTGTAACTGCAATTTACATTAAAATAAATAACATTAAAATCAAAAACAGTGAAGACTTTGCCTCATTTAGGAACCCCACTGCACGCCACTGACCCAAACCATCATCTGTACTTCACTTGCTCATCTGCCCATGGTGCTGAATGATACCGCTGTTGCTTTTATGATTCACAGAACAATAACCAGAAACGTTACAAATTAGCCTAACATTTACAATATCACATTACTATAATCAGACAAAATGATAAAAACACAATTACAAAAACTGTGATGTTAACATGTTAACAAACCTTTATATATTCAAATAATTTTGTAGGGAGGATAAGTCATATGTCATTCAAATACCCAAGGGACTGTGCTATAAATTAAATTGAGTCAGTACTTGTGTTCAGATGCTGTGCAGCCAAATATCTTCTTATTCTTTTCACTTGAAAGTTTTAGGGTGATAATGGAAATGTTGCACTATAGAGAAACTTTTAATTCTTCTGAATTATAAACAGTCATCTCATTGTTCTATTTCATCAATTATTTTTCATTATTATCACATTAATTTCCAATGTCTTTCAGCTGTTATTGGTCAGTCTTTGAATTCCGTAGTGAAAAACCCTGGAGAATCCGTTATTCTCTCCTGCAGTGTGTCTGGTATCTCAGTTGGCAGCTATAAGTGCTAAAATCAATCTTCCATCACACTAATATGAAATAAGTTTATGTTTAAAAGGTATGCAAGGTACAAAAAAAATGTTCAAACCTTTCCAAAAATACTGGCATAAATCCCAAACTGAGCGAAGAGAAAAGGTTGAAAACTCTCATGTCATATGAAAATAAACTAGTGACTAAAAAAATAAGTCTACTACAATTTAAGCTATATTTCTAGTCACTAAATCATTCTGAGTCTTACATTTTTTACACTTTTTACTTTTTACACATTTCATATTCAACATGCAAATTAAAATTCCTCTTCCTCTTACAATTGGCATAACAGACTACATGTCTGCGTTTCATGTGGTGTTCAATATTTCAGCTCAACCTTGTCAGTAATCATGTTTTGTACATTTGTTTGTACTGTTGATACAGGCAGCTTCATCCTGTGAGGTTTATTAACGAGACGCTCATTGCAAAAATATAATATAATAGTAGCACATGGTTTAAAACCCATCGACCTCAGGACAAAACATATGGAGGGTATCAGCCATGTTCATGCTACATGTGGTTAAAAACAGTATAGCCTCAAAAAAATAAAGTGTTACCAAAATGTCTTTTATGTATCAACAAAATATTAATGCATAAGAAATAAAAGACTGTAAAAATTACTATAAGTAAATGTGGACTACACACACTCATGACAGAAATAAAGTCAGGTTGATACAGTCATACTTTGTATTGTTTAAGACTTGAATAAAAAGTTATTTTTGATGGTAACATTTTTATGTCACCTGACAAAACATTTATTACAATGTGTATCACGTTATCATAATACATAATTACATCATTATGTATAAATCATTTATATATTATCTTTTATAAATATATATGAAGTTCCCTTTCAGTCGGTCACGTTCGACGTACGTCAGTAGTGACCGACGAATTGGGATATCGCTTAGAGAGCCCTATCATCTTCGTGTAAACTAAAACAAGCCAATGGAATTGGCGTGCGATATTTGCATAATGCGCACCGCCCCCGACAGGTGTATATAAATAGGAAGCAGATGCAATCGCACTCTGTCTTTCGCTTCGGAGCCATTCACTGGTGTCCTGTTTTAGAAGACTCCTTTCTTCGTTTGTTTTATTCTAAAACATTGCCTCAGAAGAGGATTTACAGCGAGCTTTCAGTGCTGGTGAAAGGGCACGTTCAGCGAGGTCGCGAGTCTCCGAGGAGCTGAGCTATAAGCTCAAACTGCTGTTTTCACAGCAACACAAAGAGTGTGTGCGTGTGTAGCGATTTGGGCCGGTTCCTCGGTGTGTCAGGGAGTGGTGTACCTGACACATCGCGTCGCTCCCTGGGTGCTTCAGCACGAGTGAGTTGACTTCCCCTTCTAAAAGAGCTTTACAGACGAACCCTGACAGTATGTCATTTCGTCTGTGCGTTAATGGGTGCGGTCGTTCCCTGGTCCCTGCTGATGGGCACAATCGTTGCATCTCGTGTTTGGGCATTCTGCACGCTGAAGCAGCTTTTGTGGATGGTTCATGTTCCCATTGCGGGAACATGACTATCGCGATGCTGAGGTCGAGACTCTCCTTCCTGAAGTCTCAGGAAGCGGGGGTCCCCTCTCCTATGCCGCGTACAACCGTTTTTTCCGGCCCCGAGAACCGGAATGACGGTACGGCGCTGTATAGGAAGGGTGACCGGAGGATTACGGTCAGGGCTTCCCCGCCGAGCGGAAACGCTCCTCGGGCCCCTGCCGCCTCATCAGCACCGCAACCCATCGTGCCACCGTTGGTTTCCGCTGGGCCCTCTACGGACTGTCCAGCCGTTACCTTTGGTGTGCTGGCGGCGGATCGGATGTCGATCGCTGCATCGGAAGGTGAGCCTGAGTCCTCGGGGGAGGATTCGGACGCGCTGCCGCCCGGGACGGTAGCGTTGCCCGAGTCGGATCCCGAGCTCACGGCTGTGCTCCCCCGGGCCGCCTTGTGCGTCGGGCTTGAGTGGAACCCTCCACCCTGTCCCGGCCCATCTCGGTTGGACGATTGGTACTTGGCGGGGGGTCGCGCTGGTCAAATCCAGCGTCCCGCCCCAATGCCTTTCTTCCCGGAAGTACACGATGAGGTGACCAGGTCTTGGCAAGCTCCGCATGGGGCTCGTACAGGGCCTGGTCCCTCGTCCGCCTTCACCTCCCTGGACGGCGGGCTAGCCAGGGGGTACGCGAAGATCCCGCCAGTCGAGCGGTCTGTTGCGACGCAGTTGTGTCCAATGGCCGCTGGCTGGCGCGGTGAGCCGCGTCTCCCGTCCCAGGCCTGTGAATTCTCAGCCGGTCTGACTGAGAAAGCTTACAGTGCCTGTGGGCAGGCTGCCTCTGCCCTGCACGCGATGGCCCTTTTGCAGGTCTATCAGGCAAAAGCGCTGTCGCAGATGCCCCAGGAAGGTCCTGACCAACAGCTGCTTGGGGAGCTGCGCGCTGCCACTGACCTTGCCCTCCGGGCAACGAAGGTGACAGCGCGTTCTGTTGGCCAGGCGATGTCTACTCTGGTAGCCCAGCAACGCCACCTCTGGCTGACCTTGGCAGACATGAGGGAGACCGACAAACATCAGTTCCTGGATTCCCCCGTGTCTCCGGTCGGCCAGTTCGGCGACGCGGTGGAGAGCTGTGCCCAACAGTCCTCCGCTGCACAGAAGCAGGCTGAGGCTATCAGACATGTCATGCCACGGCGGTCCGCTGCTGCCTCCACCCAGCCGCCCGTGGCTCAGCCTCAGCCCGCTCGTCGCCGAGGGCGCCCGCCTGAGTCTTCCTCTGCCCCTGCTAAGTTGGCAAAGCAGCAGCCTACACCAGCCAAACAGCAGGGTGCCGGGCGCGGACGTGGTGCCCAGCCCTGGAGCGGAAGGTTCCTGCCCTTTGGGAGAGTATTCCATCTGCTCTCCCACCCCCGGAGGAGGGCCGGGGGGGATTTTGTGGCGGCTGTCTATCTACCGCCGCTGGCTCTCCGGAGTCCAGCGGTACCCACTTTGCCACAAAAAGAGCAGTTTCCTCAAACTCCAGGTCACAACAAGGGGTGTCTGCCAGTGTGCCAGGCTCCGCCTCGCTGCTGTCAGCTCCCTCCCCATTCGCCAGCAGGTGGCAGTGTGATGGTGCAGACCGCGTCCCGTGCGCCGTCTCCCATGCACACTGCTGCCTCGCAGAGTCCGACCCCACTCCGGGCCGCCCTCAAGCCGTCCGAGTCGGGTCCCTCTCTGCCTTGCTGCCCCACCCCCGGTGCGTCTGTGGTGCCTTTGGTCCCGCTGGCTCAGTGTCTGGAAGCGTGGATAGCGCTCCCCAGCCTGTCCAGTTGGCTCATTCGTACTATCAGACTCGGCTATGCGATTCAGTTCGCCCGGCGTCCCCCGGTCTTCAGGGCTGTCCACTTCACTCAGGTGTCGTTGGACAGTGCTCCTGTTCTCCGGGTGGAGATTGCTGTCCTCCTGGCGAAGGGTACAATCAAGCCGGTCCCTCCAGCCGATATGAAGTCGGGGTTTTACAGCCCCTACTTCATTGTACCGTAAAAGGGCGGTGGGCTACGGCCAATCCTGGACCGTCCCCAGGATTGGTTTGCAGCAATAGACCTGAAGGACGCATACTTTCATGTCTCGATTCTGCCTCGACACAGACCCTTCCTAGGTCGGTCTGCGTTCGAGGGTCGGGTATGTCAGTACAAAGTCCTACCCGACATGGTTGTAGCTCCCAACCGGTTGGGTCTTCAGGTCAACTGGGACAAGAGCAAACTCGCCCCCGGGTAGAGGATCTCTTGTTTCGGTCTCGAGCTAGACTCGGTCGCACGGACTGCGCGTCTCACCGAGGTACGCGTCCAGTCGGTGTTGAACTGCCTGAGCTCGCTCAAGTGCAGGACAGCGGCTCCACTGAAAGATTTTCAGAGGCTCCTGGGGCATATGGCATCTGCAGCCGCGGTAACGCCGCTCGGATTGCTTCATATGAGACCGCTTCAACACTGGCTCCGCGGCCGGGTCCCGAGATGGGCGTGGCAGTGCGGCACGCTCCGTGTCCCCGTGACACCGAGCTGCCGTCGCACCCTTGTCCGGTGGTTGGACCCTTCGTTCCTGTGGGCCGGAGTACCCCTCGAACGAGTGTCCAGGCACGCTGTGGTCTCCACAGATGTCTCTGCCACGGGATGGGGGGCCACGTACAACGGGCATGCAGTGACAGGTCTTTGGACGGGGCCTCAGCTGCATTGGCATACCAATTGCCTCGAGTTGCTAGCGGTTCGTCTTGCGCTGGCCCGCTTCAAGGAGCTGTTGTCAGGCAAGCACGTTCTAGTCCGCTCACTAAGCACTGCGGCTGTTGCGTACACCTACCGTCAAGGTGGTCTACGCTTCCGTCGCATGTTGCAACTCGCCCGCCATCTCTTGTTGTGGAGTCAGAAGGATCTGAGGTCCCTTCGGGCCACTCGTGTCTCAGGTGTGCTCAACCGTGCAGCCGACGAGCTGTCACGGCAGCATCTACTTGCGGGCGAGTGGCGGCTCCACCCCCAGGCGGTCCAGCTGATTTGGCAGCGTTTCGGCGAGGCCCAGGTAGTCCTGCTTGCCTCCCCGGAAACTGCCCTCCGCCAGTGGTTTTATTCCCTGACCGGCGGCACGCTCGGCACGGATGCCCTGGCACACAGCTGGCCCCCGGGTCTGCGCAAACATGCGTTTCCCCCAGTGAGCCTTCTCGCACAACTCATGTGCAAGGTCAGGGAGGACGGGGAGCAGGTTCTGTTAGTGGCTCCGTACTGGCCCACTCGGACCTGATTCTCAGACCTCATTCTCCTCGTGACAGCACCTCCCTGGCCGATTCCTCTGAGGAAGGACCCCCTGACTCAGAGACGGGGCACCCTGTGGCACCCGCGTCCCGATCTGTGGAACCTCCACGTGTGGTCCCTGGACGGGATGCGGAGGTTCTGAGTGATCTCCCGCAAGCGGTCGTAGACACCATCACTTCCGCTAGAGCTCCTTCCACTAGGAATCTCTACGCGCTGAAGTGGAACCTGTTCGTCGAATGGTGCGCCTCTCGCCGAGAGGACCCCCGATCATGTTCGGTCGGATCCGTGCTTTCCTTTCTGCAAGATGGGTTGGAGCGAAGGCTGTCTCCCTCCACCCTCAAGGTGTATGTTGCCGCCATTGCCGCACATCACCATGCAGTTGAGGGTAAGTCCCTGGGGAAACACGATCTGATCGTCAGATTCCTGAGGGGGGCCAGGAGACTGAATCCTCCTCGCCCTTCCTCCATACCCTCTTGGGATTTGACCCTGGTTCTCACAGCTCTCCGGGGTCATCCCTTCGAACCTTTGCAATCAGTCGACCTGAAACTAATGTCTCTTAAGACGGTTCTTCTGGTTGCATTGGCTTCCCTGAAGAGGGTAGGGGATCTGCATGCATTTTCGGTCGACGAAACGTGCCTAGAATTCGGGCCCGGTGCTTCTCACGTCATCCTGAGACCCCGGCCTGGATACGTGCCCAAGGTTCCTACCACTCCCTTCAGAGATCAGGTAGTGAACCTGCAAGCGCTGCCCTCGGAGGAGGCAGACCCAGCCCTAGCTTTGCTCTGTCCCGTCCGCGCTCTGCGCGTTTACGTGGACAGAACGCGAAGCTTCAGGACCTCAGATCAGCTCTTCATCTGTTACGGAGGCCAGCAGAAGGGAAAGGCTGTCTCCAAGCAGAGGATGGCCCACTGGATAGTGGATGCCATCGCCTTGGCGTACGAATCCCAGGGCGTGCCTTGCCCGCTCGGGTTGAGAGCCCACTCCACCAGAGGGGTGGCCTCTTCCTGGGCGCTGGCTCATGGCGCCTCGCTGACAGATATCTGTAGAGCTGCGGGCTGGGCGACACCTAACACGTTCGCTAGGTTTTATAGCCTACGTGTAGAGCCGGTATCCTCGCGTGTACTCGCATCCACTAGTCGGTAGACGTGTTGTACCCACTCTAAGTGTCGGCTTGCAATGCCATTCCCGCCACTGGCCGGATACGTGCATACTTTCACTCCAGTCGCGTTCCCTGCTTGGCGAACCCTGTCGAGTTCCTCCGCCTCCCCCTTCGGCTCGGACATTGCGGAGTGTCTGATGCCAGGCCTACATCCGTCGCTGACGCTGTCTGTTGGCTGGGGCCCATATGTCGTGACCCCTCTACGTGAGCGGTCCCATATGTGTATTCTCCACGGTTTAAAACTCCCTACGGGCCGAGTCCGTGTCTTTCCCTTAGCAGAGCCAGCTCTGCTGTCACCTGTCAGATGAGTCTCCCCCTAACCAGGTGGAGCCATCCCAGGGACTCCATATGCGTACTGCCCCCCCGGGCCAGTCCATGTGTGTATTCCCACGTAAACTCCTCCCCCATTGGGTAGGTAGTGGTTTCCGCAGCGTCCCTTACGGGTTCGCTTCCCCAGTGTGTCTAGTTTACTTAGTGGGTAGTGGTTAGACAGCAGTAGACTCTCTCGGTGTAAGCTCGCCCCCTTCACCGCCAGCCGGTGCTATGGGCGGCTGAGCTTGTGCTGGGCACTGGAAGGGGTTTCGTAACTGTGGCGCTTTAGTTGGGATCCCAATTCGTCGGTCACTACTGACGTACGTCGAACGTGACCGACTGAAAGGGAACGTCTCGGTTACGTATGTAACCCTCGTTCCCTGAAGGAGGGAACGGAGACGTACGTCCCGTCGCCACAGTTTCTGTACCCTCGCTGTAGTGCGGACACCAGTTGTCTCCTCAGCGAAAAACAGAGTGCGATTGCATCTGCTTCCTATTTATATACACCTGTCGGGGGCGGTGCGCATTATGCAAATATCGCACGCCAATTCCATTGGCTTGTTTTAGTTTACACGAAGATGATAGGGCTCTCTAAGCGATATCCCAATTCGTCGGTCACTACTGACGTACGTCTCCGTTCCCTCCTTCAGGGAACGAGGGTTACATACGTAACCGAGACGTTTTTCCCATCTTCATCTGAAAAACAGGGTCATCACTGATTAACAGTGAGGGCAGTGCAGCAGATTTTGTTCAGTTTTTAAGACCCTCCCTTAATCAAATGAAGTCTGAAACATCGTCTATTCTCTGTTCAATAAATGCTTCAATTTTAAAAGCTTCTTCACACACCAGAAACACAGTTTTTGCATGGAACTGCATTGGTCTTAGAGGAAGATGAATCTGAGTTATATTATTATATTTGTACTGGTTTCATGTAAGTTTAAATCTGCTTACCAATCTCAGTAATAAACTTTCTAAATATGAATATTTAAAACCAATGCTGTTTTAATTCTGTGAACATTTTGTCTTAGTTCCAGATGCACATGGTCAATCACTGACCTCTTCTGGCTCTGAAGTAAAGAAACCTGGAGAATCAGTCACACTATCTTGTGTGGTTTCTGGACTCTCCCTTAGCTGGCTGCACTGGATCCGTCAGAAACCAGGGAGAGGACTGGAGTGGATCGGCCGAATTGACAGTGGCACTGGAACTATTTTTGCTCAGTCTCTACAAGGCCAGTTCTCCATCACAAAAGACACCAGCAAAAACATGGTGTACTTGGAGATAAAGAGCCTGAAGACCGAAGATACAGCTGTTTATTACTGTGCAAAAGAGTCACAGTTACACAAAAGACTGCAGCGCCAATCAAAAACAGAAGTGCAGACAGACATGACCATTTACATCCCTGGAAATTAAAGAGTTGCTCTCTTAGATTCTCTTCAGCTTCATTGGCCACTTTCCTATATTTTGTTCTTAATAATATGCAAACTAGAAGAACATCCAAATATAATGCAAAATCTGATGAATTAATGAAGGAGCATGTTGATGAAGTATATTTCAAGTAATGCAAGTATAAAAATGAAACGACTTTACAGTCCCAAAATATTATTAGAATATTCCAGTGATCTGTGTGCAGTAGTACAGAGGGTTCGTCTTTCTCTTTATATTTGAGCCGGTGGCATGTAATTATTTTCTCATCACAGTCCACAAAAATACCTCCACTTCTCCCATTCTGCACAAATTTAAGACCTCAAGAGATAATAGCCAGAATCATATGTGTGATTTAAAAAAAATACTCTTAGTTCAAGCTCAAGCATGAACACATAAGCACGCTGCAAAGTGGTTGTTTTCTGTTGTCATCTGTATTTCAACTTTGTTTCTTGTAATATAACAACAAATTATGATTACATTTTTTATGTTGTATTTTTTATCACCCTCAGTGCTGTTACGCTGTATTTCGGAGGTCTGTCCACATATGGCTCTGACTACTCTAAACCCTCAAAAAAATCTCTTAATATGCAAACTATTCTGGAGGGCGGATCACCCTCACTCCCAGAGGATTGTTTTATAAACTGTCCAACGACTAACCATCTAAATCAACTGCTGTGTACACTTTGTTTTCTGTGTAACTTCTTTACTGGCAGTTGAGACAATGGAAATGCTACAGTATGTTGTTCTGCTGATGATTATTTTACGTAAGAAACTTCCAGTTGTTCTGAATTATTACTGTGATCTCACTGTTCTATTACTGTAATCCATCTGACATTATTTTTTCTCTATATTTCAGGTGTTAGCGGTCAGTCTTTGACCTCCTCAGATTCTGTGGTGAAAAGACCAGGAGAATCAGTCACTCTGTCCTGCAGTGTGTCTGGATTCTCAATGAGCAGCTACTACATGCACTGGATCCGTCAGAAACCAGGGAGAGGACTGGAGTGGATCGGTCGTATTGACACTGGCACTGGCACTATTTTTGCTCAGTCTCTTCAAGGCCAGTTCTCCATCACAAAAGACACCAGCAAAAACATGCTGTATTTAGAGGTGAAAAGCCTGAAGACTGAAGACACAGCTGTTTATTACTGTGCAAGAGATTCACAGTTACACAAAAGACTGCAGGGCTGAACAAAAACTATTCATGTGATCTCTGACGGCCCAAGAGCAATTTTCCCTAAAATTCAACAAACTACTTCAATGATTTTTACTTTATTAAAATATGGTTTTAAATCTGTAACATACTTCTTAATAGAGGTCTTTCTTAATGAACAACAAACATTATAAGCATATTAAATTCATGCAGACAAAGTGATCTTGTTTGTCTTGTTTTTGTTGTTTTGCTCTGAGTGTTTTAGTAACTGGTGTAAACTAAATAAAACAATCTGGAAATCTCTCATATAGAATGTTTTCTTTTCACAAAAATGTAAGGATATATGCTTTGAGAACAAAATGTTGAATTCATGCTAGAATAAAAAAATATATATTATATTAAAAGTATAAATATATATATATATATATATATATATATATATATATATGTAACACAGTTCGTATGTACGGGAAGAAGGAGGCGGGAACCGGCGGACATTCAACAAAACTTTAATTCAAAATAAACAAAGAACAAAACGAAAGTAATGCTGGCAGACCCTCGCGGATGTCTGCCAGCCACACAAACATAACAAAACATAAAATAAAGTCCAGGCCTGGTCCTCTCTCGTCCTTTACTGTCGTCGCTCCTCCTTTTATGCTCCCGGAGCTCCTCCGTGAGAGACTCAAGACCGGTGTGCCTCCCAGGTGTAGCTCGTTAACTCTCGCGCCACCGGCCTCACGCCATTCCCTTAATATAAACTAAAAGGCCACCGAGGTCTAAGGCATTCCAATTGACAACTGATAAGTTAAATGTTACATCCACATTCTTGAATCTTTAAATGAAGATCTTTTGAACAGGTTTTCAGACTAAACAGTGCAAAAATCATGAAAAAAAAAGCTGTTGAAAAAAAATATTTTTTAAAACATTAAACATTTTCATCATAATTAGCAACCTGAACTATTAAATAAGAATAACAATACATTGAAAGGCAGACATGGTTTCAGAGGTTATCAAGAACAAAGAAAATGTAAATGTACCTTTAGAGGGCAGTCTATGCAAACCTACTTCTTGTCCCTTTTAAAAGCCCCCACTCTATTTATCTACAGACACAAAACTTGTTTGTGACTTTCCTGCAATAGGTTCCTCTCTTCATAACATGGCAATGGATATTCTGTCTAAACTGGGTTTTATCTTCATGTTTGCTCTCACAGAATGTAAGAAGGGCTTTTGAAAGCCTGTTGACAATCAGACTTATTCATGTGAACCACTCCTGTTCAACCTATACAGTATATGCTTCCACTGAGCCAAATAATGAGAAAGAAACAAATGATCATATATGTAGAAGACACCCAGATTTACCTAGCCCTATCACCTAACGACTACAGCCCCATTGACTCCCTGAGCCAATGCATTTAAAAATCATGTGCCTAAACTTCCTTCAGTTAAACAAAGACAAAACTGAAGTCACTGCATGGAAACAAAGATGAAGTTCTCAAATTGAACCTATACCCTCACTCTAGGGCTCAAACAATTAAAAATCAAGTCAGGAATCTTGGTGTTATTTTGGAGTCAGACCTGAGTTTCAGTAGTCATGTAAAAGCAATAACTAAATCAGCATATTATCATCTCAAAAATATTGCAAGAATTAGATGCTTTGTCTCCAGTCAAGACTTAGAGAAACTTGTTCATGCTTTCATCACCAGCAGGGTGGATTATTGTAATGGACTCCTCACTGGCCTTCCCAAAAAGACCATAAGACAGCTGCAGCTCGTACAGAACGCTGCTGCCAGGATTCTGAGCAGAACCAGAAAATATGAACATATCACACCAGTCCTCAGGTCCTTGCACTGGCTTCCAGTTACATTTAGAATTAAGAATTGAGTGTACAACACTGGATAAGGTCAGATCCAATGATACCGTGAACCTGACTCTGTCTCTTCCACATCAGATAGAGGAACCTTGAACTTAGTGATTCAGGCAGTTAGGGTTCATATATTTGTCTCCTGTTCATTCCATTTTTATTATTATGTATTTGTTTCCTTTTCATGTGTTATGAATGGAGACTCAGGCAGGGGATCCAAGTGCAGCGTTTTATTAAATGTAAGCGTGGTCGTACAGGCAGGGTAAATCAGGAGCAAACAGGAACAGCAGAGGGTAGACAGAATCGTAATCCAGGTACAGGCAGAGGTCGGGACTGGCAGATATCACTCACAGGTCGGTTTACAAAGCAAGGGTCAGGACAGGCAGCAACGGGTCATTAAACAGGGAACAAGCAGGAACGGTAACAGCAAATCAGGCAGACAGAAAACACAGGGGAACGCTCGGAATTGCAACAACAGTTAACAATACTTCGCGGTGAGGTGGTGTGAGTGGAAGTCCTTTATAGTCCTGTTAATGAGCAGCAGCTGGGTGTGGTGATCAGTGTGGTGTGCTAGGGTGGATGTGGCAACAGGTGATTGGTGTGATGTGAACATGTGATTGACGGAGGATTGTGGGAAGTGTAGTCCGGGAACTGACAGGAGCAGACGGTGATCATGACATAATGCCCCCCTCCCGGAAGGCGCGTCCTCGCGGCGTAAACGGAACAGCTAGGGAGGGGGGGTGGGTGCATTGGAGATCTAAATGGTAGCTGGGAACGGATCTCCAATGCAGGTTCCAGGAATTTGGGCAACCACGGAGGGTCAGGAGCCTCGGGTAGCCACGGCGGGTCCGGAGCCTCGGGCAGCCACGGTGGGTCAGGAGCCTCGGGCAGCCACGGCAGGTCATATGGCTCAGGCAGCCACGGCAGGTCAGGGGTGTCAGGGAGCCACGGCGGGTCCGGGGCCTTGGGCCACCACGTCAGGTCATATGGCTCAGGCAGCCACGGCAGGTCAGGGGTGTCAGGGAGCCACGGCGGGTCCGGGGCCTTGGGCCGCCACGGCAGGTCAGAGTCCATAGGAGACCCCAGCGGGTCAGAGTCCATAGATGACCCCAGCGGGTCAGAGTGCATTGATGGCCATAATAAATAGCAGTTCGCAGATGGCCATAACAGTTCAGAGGTCCTTAACAGCCAAGGTTGAGCAGGGTCCCCACCCACAAGTTCCCCACCCTCAGGTACACTGCCCCCCCCCAAAAAGTTCTTGGGGATTTCAGCGGGGCCCGTAGCAGGTTCGTGGGCAAGGAGTTCGGGTGGCGCCGGCAGGGCCAGGCGTGTGGGTGAAGCCGGCAGGGCAAGGCGCCTGAGTGGCGCTGGCAGGGCAAGGAGTTCAGGTGGTGCTGGCAAGGCAAGGAATTCAGGTGGCGCCGGCAGAGCGAGAAGTGCAGGTGGTGTAGGAGACATCTCTGGAGTGGTCTCCAGACCCTCAGCAGTCTCTTGAAAGGTTTCTGAGCCTAGCTGAGTGGAAGAAGCCTTCTTCCTCCTCCTCCTCCTCTTCCGAGGGTGAGGCGACGACTCACCGGTTGGAGCGGGTTCAGGAGCAGACTCACTGACTGACGTGGATTCTGGAGCGGACTCAATGGCTGGATCGCCCCCTACATCCTTAAGCAACGAAGGGGCGGCCATCTTGCCCGTGGGCACTGGCAAAGTAGCCATCTTGTCCATCGCGTCCAGGGCGCTTGAGTGTATTGCAACCGGCAAATTTGAGTGCGTAGCATCTGGTAGGCTTGAGATCGAAGCGGCCGGCGGGCTTGAGAGCGAAACGGCCACCGGGCTTGAGGGCGAAGCGGCCACCGGGCTTGAGAGCGTAGCGGGCGGTTGGCTTGAGAGCGAAGCGACCGCCGGGCTTGAGTGCGAAGCGACCGCCGGGCTTGAGTGCGAAGCGACCGCCGGGCTTGAGTGCGAAGGGGCCGGCTGACTTGAGTGCGAAGCGGCCGGCTGACTTGAGTGCGAAGCGGCCGGCTGACTTGAGATCGAAGCGGCCGGCGGAGGCTTAGGAATGCCAGCCGCTCGTGCTGAAATCAGCGGTGGATCAGTCACACTGGAACGCAACCCTCTCCGCTCCCGGACTGATCTAGAGACGTGACGTGACTCTGGGCGATCAGCGGCGACGTGACTTTGCTCTGGGCGATCAGCGGCGACGTGACATTGCTCTGGGCGATCAGCGAAGGCGTGACGTTGCTCTGGGCGATCAGCGAAGGTGTGACGTTGCTCTGGGCGATCAGCGAAGACATGATGGGGCGTTGTAGTATCCGCCATTTTATGTGCGCAGTCTGTAGCGGCCACCATTATGTGGTTCAGCATGGTGTCGCATTCCTCCGCGACCCCCACAGTAAAAGTTGAACCAACTGTGAGCAGGGCAAAGTCCAAGAACTCCACGAACGACCCTCGTGGACCATTGGTGAGTACATAGTCCTTAAGTGGTTCATTTAATCCGTAAATAAAAAAGTCAATGAGGGCGTAGTCTGGCAGATCAGACAGGTGAGCAATCTCCAGGAACTTTTGAATATGAGCCTCGAGGGTACAGCTACCTTGATGTTGGTTGATGAGGCACCATGCTGGGTCCATGCTGAGACTGGAAATGTTCGTGGAAGCTGCTGGATCGTAGATGGCGAAGTATTCTGTTATGAATGGAGACTCAGGCAGGGGATCCAAGTGCAGCGTTTTATTAAATGTAAGCGTGGTCGTACAGGCAGGGTAAATCAGGAGCAAACAGGAACAGCAGAGGGTAGACAGAATCGTAATCCAGGTACAGGCAGAGGTCGGGACTGGCAGATATCACTCACAGGTCGGTTTACAAAGCAAGGGTCAGGACAGGCAGCAACGGGTCATTAAACAGGGAACAAGCAGGAACGGTAACAGCAAATCAGGCAGACAGAAAACACAGGGGAACGCTCGGAATTGCAACAACAGTTAACAATACTTCGCGGTGAGGTGGTGTGAGTGGAAGTCCTTTATAGTCCTGTTAATGAGCAGCAGCTGGGTGTGGTGATCAGTGTGGTGTGCTAGGGTGGATGTGGCAACAGGTGATTGGTGTGATGTGAACATGTGATTGACGGAGGATTGTGGGAAGTGTAGTCCGGGAACTGACAGGAGCAGACGGTGATCATGACATCATGTAAAGCACTATGAATTACCATTGTGTATGAAACGTGCTATTTAAATAAACTTGCCTTGCCTCGCCTTGCCTTACAGTTGTAAATGTTAATGCTGAACTGTTCTTTTTTCAGTCTGTTTTCTGTCACTGACTGAGTCTGAGTCAGTAGGCTATACAAGTGTCTGGTTTATCATATTTATTTTCATATAAAATATGAAAATGTATGCATTCAACTACAGCACACTGAAGCTCTACAACTTTGCTACAGTCCTTTATTCACTTTCACATGAATGTAACACAACGTCACATCTGTTTTGAAAAATACTCACATTTATTTGTGTCGCAGAAGGACAATATTATATCCGTATTAAGATGTGGAACTATTGTCCTTTAAATGAACCTCAATGACCTCAAGATCTAGTTTTGCTAATTCAGGGTTTCAATGCAAATTATCTGATGTCTGTTCCATATTTAAACAACTACACTGTTGAGTGGAGGACTCATCACCAGTTCAGCCTTGACATAAATCATGTTCACTTCATATCTCTTGCTGTTGCTGGCTGCTGTGTCTGGTAAATATATTTATAGGACAAAATAAACTATTTTCTTAGTGTAAATAACTACATGATCCTGATTATTTGTACATTTCATGTTTATCCACAGGTATTGACTCTCAGGTTGTGCTCACACAGTCTGAACAGTCAGTAGTTGTGACTCCAGGTGGTTCCCACAAACTGACCTGTGCCTGCAGTGGATTCACTGTTAGTGACTATACCATGCATTGGATCCGTCAGGCACCTGGAAAAGGACTTGAATGGATTATTTATTATTATTCAGATTCTGATAAGAGCTCAGCTCAGTCAGTGCAGGGCAGGTTCACAGCATCTAAGGACAGCTCTAATTTCTATCTGCACATGAATCAGCTGAAGACTGAAGACACTGCGGTGTATTACTGTGCAAGAGAGACACTGTGGAAACACTAATACAGACAGCTGTTCAAAAACTCATCATGAGGTGGACATGGTTGAGCTGATAAAGGGGAAGATGATATAAAGTGGAATAAGTGATAAAATCTAAAATGTTTTGAATGTACATACATTTACATACAATAAAAAAACCATAAAAAACATGCTGCTATTAAAATGATTCTTTATTTCGAATCATACTGACTCGTCTGTTTCCCACAGTATGTCTGTATGAAGTAGATCTGTTCAGTCTAGGCTACATTCTCTTATATTAACAATGGACTGGATTATTTTTTTTTTTTTTCTAATAATCCTTCTACCACAAAACTTTATTAACTGTACTAATACATGGGTATTGTCAAGGTGGAGCTTATTTTATTTTTTCTTAGTTTTTTATTTATTCATTTATGTATAAAAAAAAAAAAAAAAAGCTTGTTGAGATATGTTTTTTTTTTTTTTTTTTAATAATTCAAATATTAAACTGGTAACACTTTAGAATACTGATCTTTCATTAATGAATAACTACACAGGAACAAATGAGTAATGCATTATTAGCACTCTAGTAACTATTATTAACTAACAAAACTGGTTAATGAATTAGTAAGTAATAGTGATCAGCTGAAGGAGTTCACTTTTTCATACCTCCCAGAGAACTACCAATAACTACTATATATGGGTAATTAAAATGAATAATGCATAATGTATAGTTAATTCTAAACTGAAGATCATGGTAATGCACTAGTAACTACTGAAGTCATTGTAAACTTTTGAGGTTTTTGTACATTTTTGTACAGTTATTCCTTCTGATGTATTTGGTAAAACTTAGTAATTACTAGTGGATTACCATGATCTTCACTTTAGAATACTGATCCAAATAAGTAGAAGTTCCTTTAGAAGGATGTAGTAACTCTTGAGTTATTACTATCCAGTACTTTACAAAAACCTCAAAAGTTTACGACTCCAGTAGTTACTAGAGAGTTATCATGTTTTTCACTTTAGAATACTGATCCAAATACAAATTACTAATTCCTTCTGAAGGATTTGGTAATACTGCAGTAATTTCTTGTGCGTTACCATGATCTTCACTTCAGAATTAATTATACATTATGCATCATTCACATTAAATATGAACCCATATAGTTCATAGTAGTTCTCTGAGAGGTTTAAAAAAACAGTAGTTACTGACTAGCTAATAGTGAAATACCACATTCAACTGATCACTATTACTTACTAATTCATTAATCAGAGTTAGTTAATAGTAGTTACTAGAGTGTTAATAATGCATTACTCGTTTGTTCCTGTGTAGTTATTCATTAATGAATGATCAGTATTTTAAGGTGTTACAATGTGGAACCACAACCAGTTCTTGAAACTAAAAGACACCAACTAACTCCTTGTGCCCAAAAACAAAAACAACTGATCTTTCCACTGTAGTTTGTTACCACTAAACCCATGCCAGACTTGGTGATCTGGTTGCATTTCAGAAACAATGACACAATACAAAAAAATACACCATGAATAAATTACAAAACAAAGTCCTACTGTACTACTGCTGTAATAAAGTTCAGATTACTGCATTAAAGTGTCATGAAACCCCAGAACACATTTTTTGAGCTGTGAACAGATATGGATAGGCTGCACATCACTGAAAACACAAAAGGTACTCATTAATTGAAATGAGTTATTTTTGCATTTTTCAGAGCAATTTATGTCTTCCGGTTTGAAAAGCAAAGTGGGAGCAACGTCACAAAATCTGACGTTATCGTGTACTACCGGCAAGATCCGGAGTGCTGATTGGCTCCAAGTATGGTCTGGTCGAACATGCTGACATCAACAGTTTCTGCATTTATTCATGACTTAAAGATCATTCAATCCAATCACTGCACTGTAGTATGTATAAGATTATAATTGCGGTCTTATGCATGAGGAGGTATCACTACTCTCGCCTCGGTCTCTTGTCATTCAGAGACATATCGTTGGTGCTCATTTTCTCAGTGCTACAACACAATGTGTTTTCCTGCGACGCAACCAGAGCAGAAGTTTAGGTGCATGTAGATTGTTTTGCTGTAATCTACCAGCACAAATGGAAAATATGTTTGCATGAGATCGCATTACAGCAGAGAATTCAAATGTCACAAAAGTGCTGAACATTCACCTCTGCCGTATGTTGGCCTATGTTTCCCCCAGCACAGCAAGCACATGAATGTTGTTTGTATTTTGCCCTCGATGCGGTCAGAACTGGAGTCTGAATATGACAAAACTTCTTCTTCAGATTATATTGCAGGCCATCAACTGCACTGTAAAAAATGACCGTGATTTTAACAGTAAAAGACTGTAAAAATGCTGCGGTGAAAAACTGTCAATTGGTTTACAGAAAGTATTCCGTACTATATACGGTGAATAACTGTAATAGATCTAATGGTACATTTAATGTAATTTTATGGTAAAATACTGTTAAATTCACAGTTTTTGGAAGTGAAAAATAACAATTCATTGTAAAATTTACAGTGAAAAACCGTAAATTGACATTCCCACAATTCCCTGCGTGACACTTCACATTTGATATATTTTCATTGAAATAAATCTCTTTCTTCTTAGTTTTTCTCATTTTTTTCGAATCAGTTATGTACATTAAGGTTTTATGTTACATCTAATGTTGTTAAATTAATGTTTATTGCATTTTTAAAATTTCATGCATGTTACCATGATGGTGTTTAGTGTGTGTGTGAATGACACTGTGTGCACCTTCTATATATTAGTATTGTCCTTCTCAGCTTGTGGAAAATCTGCTTGTGATGAACTTTGATTCATCATGTGACTCTTATCACCACTGTGTTTGGTGACTGTCAGTGTATTATAAAGGTACAAAACAGATATTAGTACTTCATTAGGTTGGTAAATTAACATTATATCAGTTAATGAAATACGTTATTTTACCGTAAATTTAACAGATTTTTTTTTACGTTGCTACTGTATTTTTTACGGTAAAGTTCTGGCAACCACAGCTGCCAGTTTTTTACCGTAAATTTTACTGGGATTTTTTTTACAGTGTGGCCACCTATATCAAACAGTGAGCTTGACCAGTAAAGTTAATCACAATTATTCACAACATTTGCTTATTTATTTTTTTAATCTAACAATATGTTTTGTTTCTTTGTTTGTTTGTTTGTTTGTTTGGCATTTCACTGAATGACATGTGTTTTTGTACCTTAGGCTCCCACTGTTACAACAGAGACGGCGCGGAGGCAGATGTAAAAGCAAGCAATGTATCTTTATTGATATCAGCAGAGAAATGGGTGAGTATATGGCAATTACTGAAGTAGAAGAGATGATAGAATGGTAATACTGTCCTTTTGTTGATTGTAGGAAGAATCAGGATGAACACGCTGGAGACTGGAGACAGGGAACACTCACATACAGTTGGAGAAGCACACAAGGAAGACTTGGAGACGATGGAAGCAGGTAAGTAGCAAGTTTGGAGTCCTTGAGGTAAGTACACATGTAGCTGTAGCTGGACAGTGACTGTGTGTCAGTGTGGGGTTTTTGAGGAGGTGGTGATTGCGGTGCTGACGAGGTGCAGGTGGCGATGATTAATAGTCTGGTGATTGAGTGCGTGGGTATTGGAGGGAGGTGGAACCTGACGTGTCTGTGACAGTACCCCCCTCCCACGGCCCGCTCCTGAGGGCCAAGGACCCCGACGTCGTGGTGGTCGTCCTCTTGGGCGTGGGGCAGGTCTGTCCGGGTGGCTGGCGTGGAATGCTTGTAGAAGATTGGGATCGTGGATATCGTTTCTAGGGACCCATGAGCGCTCCTCGGGGCCGTAGCCCTCCCAGTCGACTAGGTATTCCAGAAGACCACCACGGCGCCGGGAGTCCAGTATCTCGCGAACCTCGTATGCCGCTCCGTCGTCCAGGATGAGTGGAAGGGGGGGCTCGGCGGCTGCCACGTCAGGTTCTGTGGAGGGAGAAACAGAAGGGTGGTGAGGATTTAACAGCGATGAAAGGTTGGATGAATCTTGTATTGAGGTGGGAGTTGCAAACGATACGTGACGGGGTTGATCTGTCTGGTGATGGTGAATGGGCCAATGAAGCGAGGACTCAGCTTCTTGCAGGACAGACGCAGCCTGATGTCCTTGGTTGACAGCCAGACCTTCTGCCCCGGTTGATAGGATGGAGCGTTGGAGCACCGAAGGTCTGCTGTCATCCTGCGTCTGCGCAGGGCTCTCTGCAGTTGGTGGTGAGTTGAGTCCCATACCCTCTCGCTCTCCCGGAACCAGTAGTCGACAGAAGGAATGTTGGAGGGAACAGTAGGGGGTTGGTAACCGAGTACGCATTGAAAGGGTGTTAGTCCAGTGGAAGGCTGTCGGAGGGAGTTTTGGGCGTACTTGGCCCAACCCAGATACTGGTTCCAGGAGTTCTGGTGGCCGTGACAGAAGGTACGCAGGAAGCGGCCGATCTCCTGGATCTTCCGTTCTGTCTGCCCGTTCGTCTGAGGATGGTATCCAGATGACAGACTGACGGTCACACCCAGGAGGGACAAGAAGGCCTTCCAGACACGGGAGATGAATTGGGGCCCTCTGTCTGATACGATGTCTTCGGGGATTCCATAATATCGAAAGATGTGGTTGAACATGAGTTCTGCAGTGGTTAGAGCGGTAGGTAGACCTTTCAGGGGGATTAGACGGCAGGCCTTGGAGAAGCGGTCTACTACTACGAGGACACAGGTGTGACCCTCTGATGCTGGGAGATCCGTTATGAAAGCCACTCCCAGGTGTGACCACGGTCGCTCAGGAACGGGCAGAGGATTGAGCTTGCCGGCTGGCAGATGACGAGGTCTCTTGGAGATGGCGCACTCCCTGCAGCCCTGCACGTACCTTCTGACATCCCTGGCCATGTTGGGCCACCAGAAGCGCTCTTTAAGCAGCAAGAGGGTCTCATTGACCCCCAGGTGGCCAGTGCCAAGTGACGAGTGAGCTGCGTGAACAAGTGGAGTGCGTCGTGTCCGGGTGATGTACTGGAGACCTTGGGGACAACCCGGCGGAGCGTAGGAGGAGGCATTGGAGGAGGGTAAAGTTTCTTCAGACCACTGGATAGGACTCACGAAGATAGACTTTGGGAGGATGGTCTCTGGAGTTTCATTCTTCTCATCTGGGGCGTGGAGACGGGATAAGGCATCCGCCTTAATATTCTTGGAGCCTGGACAATAGGAGATTGTGAAGTCGAATCTAGAGAAAAACATGGCCCAGCGAGCTTGACGGGGATTAAGTCTCTTGGCAGCTTTGAGGTATTCCAAGTACTTGTGGTCGGTAAGTACTTGAAAAGGGTGATTGGCTCCCTCCAACCAATGCCTCCATTCCTCCAGGGCAAGCTTGACGGCCAGGAGCTTGCGGTCACCGATGTCGTAGTTGACCTCCGCCGGGTTGAGCTTGCGGGAGAAGAAGGCGCATGGATGGAGTCTACTTGGTTGCCCCTGCTGCTGTGAGAGTACCGCTCCCACTCCAGTGGTGGAGGCGTCCACCTCCACGACAAAAGGCAGGTCTGGGTCAGGGTGGATGAGGAGGGGAGCGGTGGTGAAGGCACTCTTGAGGGCTTCGAAGGCGTTGATGGCATCTTCGGACCAGGACAGAGACTTGGGCTGATGACGTAGGAGGTTGGTGAGTGGATTGACGATAGAGCTATAGTTCTTAATGAAACGGCGATAGAAATTGGCAAAACCTAGGAAACGTTGGAGTTCTTTGATAGTTGTAGGAATGGGCCAGGATTTGATGGCTTCCACCTTCCCCTCGTCCATCCAGATGCCACTGCGATCTATGAAGTATCCCAGGAAGTGAACTGAGGGTTGGAGAAAGGAGCACTTTTCTGCCTTGAGGAATAGATGGTACTGCCGTAAGCGTTGGAGGACCTCCGCAACGTGGTGGCGATGTTCGGCCAGGCTCCGGAAGTAGATGAGGATGTCGTCTATGTACACCAGTACAAACTTGTGGAGGAACTCCCGGAGCACCTCATGAATGAAGTCCTGGAATACGGAGGGGACGTTGACCAGACCATAGGGCATGACCAGATATTCATAATGGCCGGTGGGCGTGACGAAGGCGGTCTTCCACTCGTCCCCCTCGCGTATCCGGATGAGGTTGTACGCGCTGCGGAGGTCCAGCTTCATGAACACAGTGGCACCACGGAGATGTTCCAGGGCCGCTGGAACGAGGGGAAGCGGGTACCGGAACTTGACAGTAATCTTGTTTAGAGAGCGATAATCGATGCAGGGCCGCAAGCCTCTGTCCTTTTTAGCCACGAAGAAGAAACTTGAAGCAGCAGGGGAAGTAGATGGGCGGATGTATCCTTGGTTAAGGGCCTCTTCGATATATTCCTCCATGGCCTTCTCCTTCGGCACTGACAGGGGGTAGATCCTTCCCCTAGGCACTGGCTCACCCGGTAACAGATCGATGGCACAGTCCCATGGCCGGTGTGGAGGTAGCTTGGAGGCTCGTTGCGGGCAGAAGACGTCACTGAAGGGGGCGTAACAGGATGGGATATCCACGGAGCGTTTCTCTATGGGGCTTTCAATGGAGGTAGTGCAGATGGAGATCTTGGAATGTGGAGATTGGAGAATTGGAGACTCAGAGAAACAATTGGAGAAACATTGTTCGCCCCACTTCAGGATCTCGCCACGGGCGCCCTAGAACCACGTCAGCGGTGGAATCCTCCAGAACCAGCAGATGGATGTCCTCGATGTGTAGAATGCTCACACAGAGCTGAAGGAGTCCCACACAGTGGCTGATCCTTTTACGGCTCAGGGGTTTGCCCGTGATGGAGTGGACTTGATAGATGGTCGGAGAAGGCGAGGTTTTGAGTTTGAGTTGTCGACAGAGGGAGCCTGAAATGAAGTTTCCTGCTGACCCTGAATCAAGGAGCGCCTCCACTGGAACAGATACATTTACAGCAGTAAGGTTTACAACAGTAGTGAGTGGTTTCATCTTTTTAATGGAGGGAATGATGGCACCCACCATTGGTCGAGGGGGACGGATTGGGCATGCGGAGATTACATGCCCAGGAGAACCACAATATAGACACAGATTCAGATTCAGATGTTTTAGATTATAGAGTTTCTCACCGATGGATGAATCAGCTAGGGGTTTTCCAAAGACCTCACGGAAGTGGGCGACGAAGGAGGAATAGGTGGCGATGATTAATAGTCTGGTGATTGAGTGCGTGGGTATTGGAGGGAGGTGGAACCTGACGTGTCTGTGACACCCACACCATGAAAAGCTGGAATTATCAAATATTTAAGAGGAATAAACTCACTTTTCTGCAGAACCACATGGTCTTAATGATGTCACAGACTGTTGAATGACTATCTGTTTTTTATTTGATTTCAGAATGGCTTCTTGATCCTGTTACACTGAATGACCTCTGACAAACTGAATCCACTGGTTATTTAAATACTTAAAAAAACAATAAGACAGTCATTTTAATATGTGACAGCCAACACTTATTTGAAAATGCAGAGAACACAAATATATTTTTTAAATTGGTATGTTATTTATTTAAAGATGTAATGGTAAAATCAAAGTCCGGACATAACGCTGAATGACAAATTTACACTTTGGGCCCTATCTTGCACCCAGCGCAATTGACTTTGTACACCGACGCATGTGTCATTCCTATTTTGCACCCGCGCAAAGCGCGCTTTTCCCTCCACAGAAGCACGTCACTAAACTAGTGAATGAACTTGCGCTCCCTGGGCGGTTCAGCGCAAAAAAGGAGGCGTGTTCCGGCGCAAAACAATCCCTGGTGCTATTTTGCTGTTCCATTAAACAATTGCACCATTGACCAGAAAAAACCTAGTGTAAAGTCAGTGGCACGTTGCGCGTTGTTCATTATGCTATTTTAAGGGCGCATGCTTGACCATAATGTATAGCGTGCACAACGCGCATACACTTTGCTCATGTAATCTACACAGATGCAACAGTTATTTTTGCAAATCATAAATTGTTACACTAAAAAAATATTAACACATGAGATGACGGAAATCATTGTGGTGTGCCACGAAGATGTGAAAAAACCTGTTTAACCGACGCTATTTTGGGTGGGTTTCTCCCATCCCCATACAACACAACTTCTCTGTCTTTCACTGCTCTTACAAGAACATCAGTCTCCTCGGCTGTGAACCGCTCCTGGCGTGCGCCTGGTAAATACGCCATAATAATAGCAATCCATAATGGAACTTGCGCACCTGCTTTTAAAGGGAATGTTGGATGACGCTCTGATTGGTTTATTTCACGTTACGCCCAAACCACACCTATGAATAATGAAGCTACTTCAGACCAACCCATTTTAGATTTGCGCCGGGCGCAAGAGCCATTTATCCCGCCGGGAAAATAGCAACAGCGCCGAGACCCGCCCACAAAGTTACTTGCGCTTCGCGCTTTGACACTTGCGTTTCAGATCGTTAAAATAGGGCCCTTTGGAACATTATTTCACCCATATGTTGACATTTTATTTTCTCAAAGTTAAACTAGCTAAATGAACGTAAACACACTGCTTGCATTTAACATGTTTTTTTATGTACATAAAATGACTTTTGTAAATTTAATTTGATGTGGACACCAAAATGGTGACGTCTCCTCTTTTACCCGTATGTCAGCAAGCTTCCTAAAAATGATTCAGATTCAAAGAAAATGAAATAATATTGTATCAAAATCAATCAGAATACAGTCAAGAATATTTGAATCCATTTTCTCAGTTCAGTTTTACCACAGTTTTGCCTTTGTATGCAAATGACATGATTTAGGGAGGGTCAGTGTAACAAACTCTAAAAGTACTTGCTATAAAACCAAATTCTCAGTCAGTGTTTGTGTCCTGCAGCTGCAGTGCAACTGAATATCATTAATATTTTACAGTTTTGGGGTGATAATGGAAATGCTACTGTATGGAGTTCTGCTGTTGATTATTTCATGTGAGAAACTCTCAAATTCTTCTCAGTTAAAGGTGCACTGTTCTAACTAAACTATTGTTAATTTTCTTTATCTTTCAGCTGTTAGTGGTCAGTCTTTGACCTCCTCAGATTCTGTGGTGAAAAGACCAGGAGAATCAGTCACTCTGTCCTGCAGTGTGTCTGGATTCTCAATGAGCAGCTGGTGGATGGCCTGGATCCGTCAGAAACCAGGGAGAGGACTGGAGTGGATCGGCCGTATTGACAGTGGCACTGGCACTATTTTTGCTCAGTCTCTTCAAGGCCAGTTCTCCATCACAAAAGACACCAGCAAAAACATGCTGTATGCTCAGTGAGCAGCTACTGGATGCACTGGATCCGTCAGAAACCAGGAAGAGGACTGGAGTGGATTGGGTTTATAGATACTGGCACAACTATATATTATGCTCAGTCTCTACAAGGCCAGTTCTCAATCACCAAAGACACCAGCAAAAACATGCTGTATTTAGAGGTGAAAAGCCTGAAAACTGAAGACACAGCTGTTTATTACTGTGCAAGAGACTCACAGTTACACAACAGACTGCAGGGCTGAACAAAAACTATTCATGCATGAACTGTACATAACTGCAACTGTACTGCAAACATCTTCAAGATTCAAAATATTAATTCCTGCAACATTTCCTCCTAAACAGCTTCAAAAATCAATTTGTATAAAGGTGGCCATGAACAGGATAATTGTCTGTTAAATAAATGTACAAATAAATCAATTTATTGAATTCATCTGAAGAGTTTGCAGCTAGTCCTAAAGAGAATTAGAATTTTCAAGATTTCCCTCAGGATTTTCCTATGGGTTTTTAGAATGTGTGTAATGTGTTTTATTAACTTGAAGAGACAAACAAATTTTGAAGCCACTAAAAACTGTGACTAATATGTGTTTACATGCTCGACAAGTCAGACATCCATTGTATGCTAGTTCATATACTGTAGCACCTTGTTAGCAACTTACATTTCATAAAAAACAACAGCAGCTTTTCAAAAACTCAGATTTGAAATTCAATGTGACTGTATTTGGCTTTTAATTATTATTTAATTTAAATGGATTTGATTCAGACTCAATTATTTGATTCAGACTCAGTATTTATTTATGATCAATTTCTACTTTACAGGAAAACTTTTATATTACATTTCCCATTAACAAAAGGTTTTAGAGTGAATCATTGTATAGTGACAAATATTGCTTAAGATAAAACTTTGGATTTATTTATTTATTTTTATTTTTTTGGGAATTTTTTTTTTCCTGGCAAACTGACATGTGCTCTTTCTCTGAGATTGAAATTGGTAATGCAGAAATTTCATGAATAAGATGTTATGCCTGAGAATAAAAGGAGAATAATCACAAGAGACGATGAGTGATGTTTTCTCAGTGATGGCGTTTACTCATATGAGCCAACTCTTGCGATCTCACCTGATTAACGGTAGGGGTGTTCGATTTTTGGAGTCGACTCCAACTTTTTTTCATTTACTGTACATAAAAACAGGGTCATAAATAAGCCAAGATGGCAGTCATTACACACTTAATTTATTTTTCCCCAACGCGAAGCCTTAAAATCCCCTCATTAAAACAACACACATTTAGCGAGACTGTCCAAATTAACTTAGTCCAATTTAGAGATGACTTGATGAGTAGCTGCTAATTGCAGATACCTAATTTTACAGAGAGAAAAGTGACGAAAAGCATCTGTGGTCGAATATTATGTCAGAATTAAATAAACGAGAAAGCAGGGATTCTTTAATGAATTTCATCTCATTATAATGGTCGGGGGATGGCGCTAAACGCACATGATAATTGTCTTAAAAGTGCTTGGACACGAGAGTTAAAGGTGCCGTAGAACATCTTTTCAAAAGATGTAATATAAGTCTAAGGTGTCCCCTGAATGTGTTTGTGAAGTTTCAGTTCAAAATACCCCATAGATTTTTTTAATTAATTTTTTTAACTGCCTATTTTGGGGCATCATTAAATATGCGCCGATTCAGGCTGCGGCCCCTTTAAATTCTCATGCTCCCTGCCCCCGGAGCTCTTGACTATAATACATTGCATAAACAAAGTTCACACAGCTAATATAACCCTCAAAATGGATCTTTACAAAGTGTTCGTCATGCAGCCTATCAGATCATGTAAGTATGGTACACTCTAAAAAAATGTTTGGTTAAAAACAACCCAAGTTGGGTTGAAAATGGACAAACCCAACAATTGGGTTGTTTTAACCCAGTGGTTGGGTTAAATGTTTGCCCAACCTGCTGGGTAGTTTTATTTAACCCAACTACTGATTAAAAATGACTATATGGCTGGCTTAAAATGAATCCAAAATAGGTGAGAAATTAAAAATCAGACACATAATTACTAGAGGCAACAATAATAATCAAAAGGTGTACATTTATTAATAAACAATTTAATAAATGTTTATTGTTTATTATTCATTATCTTATTAATAAATGCTCATTTATTAAACATATTAATAAATGTTAATTTCCAGCATATTTTGGGTTCATTTTAACCCATAAGAACCCGGACCAATTTCCCCTTATAGGAAAATTATGGGGCATATAAAACAGACTAAATGGACCACTTAAAACATGTTTCTGCTGTTGTTTTTTAAATACAACCACTCCTTGTCAAAGATCTGTAATGTTACATATATGTGACATTGGGCGTTTATGATAAATTTTTAATGTTACATATTTGTCACATTGGGCTTTTATTTCTCATTTGAAAAAAAATAACATTTTGTCAGTTTTCTTGCTAAATAATTTTTTTTTTTCTATTTATTTTCTTTTCCACAACATTTTCAAAATTATAACTTTTCTGGGAAGATAAATAAAAAAACTTTTTCAGAATTAATACAGTTTTTGCATTTTATTTGCTTTGCCACATATTTCAAAACCACATAACTGTGACCATTCAATTTTACAACAACTTTTTTGTAACTTATCAAAATTCTACCTTTTCAGGTATACGGTTTAACCAGAAATAAAGTTTTAGAATATTTTTTCACAACTCGAAAATGTGCAAACTGAATAAAAATAAATAACTACCTCACACTGGAGGTCAACATGTTGAACATGCATGTAGTGCAATAACATTGCAAAATTTTACCTTTTCAGGTATACGGTTTAACCAGAAATACATTTTTAGATTATTTTTTTACAACTCAAAAATGTGCAAACTGAATAAAAATAAATTACTACCTCACACTGGAGGTAAACATGTTGAACATGCATGTAGTGCAATAACATTGCAAAAATGTGTATATTGTGCAATAAAACTGTAAACGAACAAACAATACAATGCTCAGTGAAAAAAAAAACTTGTTCACTCTGATCAAACCATTGTTATCACTTTTCTCACTTTTTTGGCAATTTAGGGCAGATGGAAGTTTTTGAAGCAATTTCTGTCCTCAGTGAAGCAAAGCCGCACATCACATTTCTCACAGACAGTGGTGGTTGCAAGGACTTCGCAGAATTTGCAACGGCCACATGTGTCACATTTTGCAGGCCAATGTGCAACCTGGTCAGTGCGAACAAGATAAAATAACCTTAAAATAGTACCAACATATGATATCAACATATGTTATACCTGTTTTATACCATATGCTGCATACCTGTTTTAGTTACAGGTATGCAAAAAAAATTCTAAAATACATTTCATTAACAATGTTATTAATTTTACATTTATTTTGTTTACATATGTTAAAATATGCTTTTAATTGAGCAGCAGAATATATATAACACTAAAATGATTGAATCAGCTAAATTATTTGAGCAGCTCATTACCATTTTTCTTAATGTGACACATACGTCACATCAAAATTCCACCTACTGTTTTAAGGTTAACAGCCCGATGTGACACATATGTCACCACAACATTTTCATAACTTGTTTTATATCAATTTGTACAAGACATGTTTTAAAATCAGGTCAAGTGTAATCTAGGATATGTTATTAAAACATTAGAATTGTTGCATGGGTTGAAACATACCTTTAGTAACAAAAACAAGCATTTTTAAAAATTGCTGACACTGCAACATGTGCACACCAGGCAGGCCACCATTTTGGAAATGTTACCATGGCAACAAAAATGCACAGATTGTCACATGACTGAACCTGGATGTTCCTTAAATGTCACTTAGGGACTTCCTGGGTTGAAAGTAAGGGATAATGCTTTAAAAAGACCTTTCCAGATAATCACCAGTGTTTGTGACACCCACATCACCACGGGTTCTTATGGGTTAAGCAAGCAATACGGTAATTTTTATACAACAGTTGAGTTAAATAAAACTACCCAGCACGTTGCGCAAACATTTAACCCAACCACTGGGTTAAAACAACCCAATTGCTGCTCTCAGTGATGTGGTGACACCGCGGGACCACGGTGAGCCATCTCCTCCGAGGCATGAAGTTCCCGTGGCTCCGCCTCCAACATCTGTTCCCGTCTCTCTTCCTCAACCCATCGACCTGACTCCTTCGCCTACGCTCCTCCCTCCCTCGTCGTCTGCTGGGACCTTCGAGCCATCGGCTTCGTGGAGCTGCCTCGGACCGTCAACTGCACCTGGGTCGGACGTCACACCGCCTACACAACGGACTTACGGGCCGTCCGTTACTCTCTGGCCCTCCACCCCTACTGCTCCAGCTAGCTCCGCCCTCCCTCAAGCTCCGTCGCCGCCCTCGGTCGCTCCAGCTACACCTCAGCCCTCAGGATCCCTGCGGTCGCCTGGGTCGTCGTCATCGAGCTGCTCCATCTGTCGTCCATCTGCGCCGTGGGTTCCTCCTCCATCGCCGCGGCTGCCTTCGTTCGTCCCCAAGGTGGTGCTGATGCCTTCACCACCATGGCTCCTCCCTTCAGCGCCACCGCCGCCGATGTACAGCATCCTGGTTGGGGACTGGGCCTCCATCAGACTCATCCTCCAGCCTCACCGTCCACCTCCTGAACCCCCTCCGGCCTGCCCCCTTGGATGTTCCTCTACGGCGCGAGGACGCGCCTTGCCGGAGGGGGGAGGTACTGTTACAACCACCGGTTCCTGCACTACACTTCCCAGCATTCCCTCTGCCCTGCACTCGCTCATCATCTTCATCACACGCACCTGAGGACAATTATCATCATTATCACTCATTGGGACTTGTGTATATATTCAGTCACCCTTCACTCTTTGGTTTGTCGGTTATCGTTGTATGCTAGTGTGTGTTTATCTCCTGTGTTCCCTGTATGCTACTTTGGATTATCTAGTAAAGTTGGACTTTGATCGTATTCTCCTAGTCGTGCGTGTTTCTACACACCAGTACCATAACACTGGGTTTGTCCATTTTCAACCCAACTTGGATTGTTTTTAACCCAGCATTTTTTAGAGTGTATTTATTTGGATGTTTACATTTGATTCTGAATGAGTTTGATAGTGCTCCGTGGCTAAAGCTAACATTACACACTTTTGGAGAGATTTATAAAGAATGAAGTTGTGTTTATGAATTATACAGACTGCAAGTGTTTAATAATGAAAATAACGACATGGCTCTAGTCTCCATGAATAAATAAATAATATAATAATTAATAAATAAATGTATGTGACAAAGTTTCTGCGACAGCTCTCTGACGCGATTCGTCAGTGTCCGAATTCCTCGCTTCATTTTGTTCACTCCTTGCTTAGTGCACTTAACCATAGACATTACTTAACTGCCATTCATTATGTAGGCTATGGATTGAAGCATCAGTAAACCAGTGAGCGATTCCGGACACAGCAACAGAGTCGACACCGAGAGTCGATTCCTGTGCTGGAGTCGACCCCGACACTGGGGCTATTCAGAGTCGAGGAATCGACTCTTTTGGAGTCGAATCCCCATCACTAATTAACGTATCTACTCTAAACTCTCAGTCTAACTGCTCTATTATAAACATTACAAAATAGAACAATTAATAAAGTTTAACTAAAATTACTTTGTATATTGAACAGAACTATGACCGTATTAACTCTCAATATTAATACGGTCTGTGTGATGAATACTATGAATACTAACCATTACAAAGACAGGCTGAAGGGAAAGGGCTCGAGTGGATCTCATATATTTCTGCTTTAAGTGGCAGTGACAGATATTACTCTAAAACTGTTGAAGAAGGATGATTCACCATCTCCGGAGACAACAGTAAAATGCAGGTGTATCTGCACATGACAACTGTGTATATTTTGCAGGATTTGGATTTGAATAAAAATTTGTATTACCTAAAAATATTTCAACTTAATTGGTAACTAGCCCCTCTGAGCAAGAAAATAAGAAATAAAAAACAATAGCCTGAAAGGCAGAGAGGCAGACATGGTTACAGAGGTTAATAAGGGCACAGAAAATGTAAATGTACCTTTAGAGGGCAGTCTATGCAAACCTACTTCTCCTAGTTCCCTTTAAAAAAAAAGCCCCAATCTGTTTATCTCCATACATCCGTTTTGACTGTTGCATCAGGTTCCTTCTTACGTAACATGAACATGAATATTTGGCATTTCATCTGTATGGTGATTGTATCTCAAGGTAATTTTGACATTTTTTTTCTATCAAACAGTACTTTAATTAATACAAGCTCTTCATTGGTTTATGTCTTTTATTCCACAGGTATCAGTGGTGATGAAATCCTATTAGATCAGTCTCCTGCTGTGATAAAGAGACCTGGAGAAACAGTGAAGATCTCCTGTAAAATATCTGGTTTTACAATGACAGACTACTGAAAGCTCTGGAGTGGATTGGGAGAGTTAACTCTGGTAGTGTTGATTATGCAGATACAATGGAAAACCACTTTACTTTGAGTGAGGACGTGTCTCAAAGTACACAGTATCTTGAAGCCAAGAGTCTGAGAGAAGAGGACACTGCTGTTTATTACTGTGCTCGAGAGACACAGTGACTCCATCTGTTGAAGCAGCTTTACAATAACTGAGAACTAATGAGAAAAGACCAGATATTGGACTATGAATCATATTGCTCTCGTTATCATGATTATGAAGTATTATACTCATGGTTATAGGACCATCATGATCATATTTTTCCCATAACTTTTCTGATACCTCCTAGTTTGTATCTGGAATCAACTCAACTTACTCATGACCATTCAAAGGAGTGACCATAAACTTTCATAGATTTTTCACCTTTAATGGACAAAATAAATACATTTCACACAAAAAGAATAAGACAGAATAAGCATGTCTGTGTTTTAACAAGAATTGGAGTATGTCAGGAAAGAAAATTAATATTAAAAAAATATATTTATAGAAGATTTACTCATTTAAAATTTGTTTTTAATTATTCAGTTTGGGTTAAAGTATGGTGTATTATTAAAAAAACCTGAAACTAAAGTAAACTGGCCAGAAAATATGATACATAAACATTATTTTAGTTATTGCACAGACAGCTAGGATCTAGCATACCCAAATCAAACCCAAGTTTGCTGGCTTTTTTCGCAGAGTTTGCTGTGTTGTAAACATGTGCATGCGTCAGATGATGTAAAACACAAAGCTTACCTCAGCATTGTGCAGCAATGAATAACACAAGGCTTTTATTTATTTATTTTTATTTATTTTAAGTTTATACGAGAGTGTTGTATACCTTGCATGTTAACAAACTTTAAAGACTATCAAGTTTATAAATTACAAACTTATAAAAACAAATTTATAGTCGTCTTGGTCCCACTTTATATTAGGTGGCCTTAACTACTATGTACTTACATCAACAAATAAGTACAATGTACTTATTGGGTTTGTATTGAGTTGCAAAACACTTTTGCTGCTATTGGAGTGGGATACGGGTAAGGTTAAGGAAAGCTTTGGTGGTATGGGTAGTTTTAGGGTAGGGTAAGGTGTAACGGATAGGTCAACAGTGTAATTATAAATGTAATAACAGAAATTAATTACAGATGTAATTGCATGCAGGTGTTTTTAAAATATATGTACAATGTAAAAACATGTATGTACACAATAAGTGCATTATATCAAATGATTAATTTAAATGTAAGTACATAGTTAAGGCCACTTAATATAAATTGGGACCATCTTGAAATGCTCACCGCCACTGCTGTGACGCTGTACAAACACTTCCAGTGTGAATACTCGTGCATCTCTGCAGCCGCAGTTCACGCTGACGCTTGCGGTGTGAAACCGGCCTTAATTCTAATTCTAGTTCTAGTTCTAATTTTTATTATTTTTATTAATTAAACTTTTAATTTCTAATGTGATACCATCACTGTCTTTATAACTTCAGGACCAAAAGTGCTCTTGCTTTAACCCAGGGACGTGCACAGGGGGGTTGCTCAGGTTGCCAGGGCAACTGCCCATATGCCTTTCTCGACTCACGTCACCTTCCGAGGTTGAAAAAAATAAATAAAAAATCGTACAATGGATGCAGAATTTCACGTAGGCCTAGATTAAAAAAAAAAAAAAAAATCGCAAAGCCTCATTCACTTCCATATTCGGGCACCCGTCCGAAAGTGAAAGTCAGTAGGGGAAGGGCAAACATCGGCTGCGTCCGAAAACCTAGAGAGCTGTCTTGCTGCATCGCTATCCTATAAGAGAATGACTTGTACGGCAGCATTTGTGCATGAAGGTACCTCACGAAATTGATTTCGGACAGACTTCTGAGGCAGTGTAACAGTTTAATGATCTACAGCAATATAGCGTGAGCCTTGGTGAGAACTAAACAAATATTTAATTACTACAGTAGTAATTTCTCGATAGAAATGATATCAAAATTGAAATATGTTGATCGAAATCGTACATTTATACACAAACTGAGCAGCAAACGCAACCTTCGGACGCCATCTTTATTTTTCTAGCTCAACTGTCACAGAATGGAAAGCACAGGATTGTGGGATATCAAAGGCAGCTAAGGATACATCTATGCTTCCTTCAAAAATCGATCTGAGGAAGGTATCTCATGAGAGAGGAAGTGAAGCTAACATTGGATTCGGACGTGCCTTGATGCCTTCTTACCTTGAAATGTGTCCTCGGAAGGCAGCATTTTTCAGTTTTCGGACGCAGCCTCTGTTTATGTGGCTGCAGCGCTGCACGCGACCGGCACCTGAGCTGAGCCTGCATGAGCGGCACTAGATGGAGATTGTCGCGGTTGTCGGGTGAAATGACTTAACGTTGTCGGAACGGTGAGTAAGGTTATAATCGTTAACGAAAACGAACGAAAAAACGAAAACTAGGTGGGAAAAAACATCGTCGTTAACTGAAAGAAAAATAAAAACGAGGCATTACAAAAAATGATAACTAACCAAAACTGTAATGTGTGTTTGGCAAAACTAACTAAAATAAAATAAAATTATAGATTAAATGTCCTTAGTTTTCGTCTTTGTCAATGTCTTTCATACACTCTAAAAATGCTGGGTTAAAAACAACCCAAGTTGGGTTGAAAATGGACAAACCCAGCAATTGGGTTGTTTTAACCCAGCGGTAGGGTTAAATGATTGCCCAACCTGCTGGGTAGTTTTATTTAACTCAACTATTGTTTAAAAATTACTGTATTGCTTAATTAAAATTAACCCAAAGTATGTTGGAAATGAACATTTATTAATGTTCAATGAATAATTATTAAACAATAAACATTTATTAAATTGCTTATTAATAAATTTATATTAATAAACTATTAAACTATTAAATTTATATTAATAAAATATTAAAGCTTATTAATAAACATTCACCTTTTGTCTATTATTGTTGCCTCTAATTGCATCTTGTTTTTAATTTCCCAACTATTTTGGGTTCATTTTAAGCTAGTCATATAGCAATTTTTAAATAATAGTTGGTTTAAATAAAACTACCCAGCAGGTTGGGCAAACATTTAACCCAACCGCTGGGTTAAAACAACCCAATCGCTGGGTTTGTCCATTTTCAACCCAACTTGGGTTGTTTTTAACCCAGCATTTTTTAGAGTGTAGAGCAAACGTTCAGCTGCATTTCATGGTTCTGGAATGTGTAAAGTTTTCATGATTATGGGATTGGATAAGGATTTGGATCAATTAAAATGTATCCACTTAATGTTGCTATGTAATTATCTACTACAAGTCTGAGCTAGTAAATAAAAAGTAAAAAAACAATACATTGAAAGGCAGACATGGAGGTTAATAAGGGCACAGAAAATGTAAATGTACCTTTAGAGGGCAGTCTATGCAAACCTACTTCTTGTCCCTTTTAAAAGCCCCCACTCTATTCATCTACAGACACAAAACTTGACTTTCCTGCATCAGGTTCCTCTTTTCATAACATGGCAATGGATATTGTGTCTAAACTGGGTTTTATCTTCATGTTTGCTCTCACAGAATGTAAGAAGGGCTTTTGAAAACCTGTTGACAATCAGACTTATTCATGTGTACTGTTGTAAATGTTAATGTTGAACTGTTCATTTTTCAGTCTGTTGGTGTCAGACACTGACTGAGTCTGAGTCAGCGGTCATTAAACCTGGAGGATCTCACAGACTTACCTGTACAGCCTCTGGATTTAGCAGTGACCCATACTTGGCTTGGATCAGACAGGCAGCAGGAGGAGGTCTGGAGTGGCTGGCATACATCTCACCTAGCAGTACTATATACTACTCTCAGTCTGTTCAGGGACGGTTCACCATCTCCAGAGACAACAGCAAGAAACAGATGTATCTGCAGATGAATAATATGAAGAATGAAGACACTGCTGTATATTATTGTGCAAGAGAGCCACAGTGACAAATACAACTACAGCACTGCACAAAATCTGAATGCAACAAACAGACATTTGTCTTATTTAATCCACCAAAGCTTTACAGTGTAACAATTTACATTTTTGTACATTTATTACTTTTCTTACAAATCACAAATATTATCTGAGCAATTTTAGTATAATTGTGTTAGTTCAAAACAATACGGTAGAAAAATAATTTCACTGATTCATGTATGTCTTAACTAATGCCAACAAGAACATTTATACTCATTTATGAGATTTTAGGCTAAAAAATAGATCCGGGTTGCAACTGTGACCATGGTTTTCTGAAAGGGATCCTCTGTATAGTGAGCGTTGTTGTCCTCTATTGTATACTGTGTATTGTAGGGATACAAAAAAAAAAAAAATGGATTTCACTAAAAATATCTTCATTTGTCATCCCATGATTTACACACCATCAAGCCCCTAGGTGTCAATCAGAAATATATTTAAAAATATCCTTAGTCCTCTAAGGTTGATAATGTTTGTAAATGGGGGGACACGTTTTGAAGCCAAAAATAATGCATCCATCCATAAAAACAGTAATCCATAGGACTCCAGGGGGTTAATAAAGGCCTTTTGAAGCGAATCGATGTAAGAAAAATATCCATATTGAAAACTTCAAATAACTAGCTTCTACTACAGTATTTATTACAGTTTATCAGTTCACTATAGTTAATACTACAGTATGCTGTAGCATTCATTAACAAAGTGTTATAAATACTATAATTTATACAGTAGGCCTATGCTACAATTTACTCTGGGAAATTAATTTGTTCAAAAACACTATAGGGTAACACTTTAGAATATTGATCCTTCATTAATGAATAACTACACAGGAACAAATGAATAATGCATTATTAACACTCTAGTAACTACTATTAACTAACAATAAACTCTGATTAATGAATTAGTAAGTAATAGTGCTCAGTTGAAGGTGGTAGTTCACTATTAGCTCATCAGTAACTACTGTTTTTTCATACCTCTAAGAGAACTACTAAGAACTACTATATACAGGTTCATAATTAACATGAATGATGCATAATGTATAATTAATTCTAAAGTAAAGGCCTTGGTAAACCACTAGTAATGAGTGAAGTATTACCAAATACCTAAGAAGGAATTACTAATTATTTGGATCAGTATTCTAAAGTGAAAAACATGATAACTCTCTACTACTGTAGTCATTGTAAACGTTTGATGTTTTTGTATGTTTTTGTACAGTAATTCCTTATGATATATTTGGTAACACTTAAGTAATTACTAGTGGGTTACCATGATCTTCACTTTAGAATACTGACCCAAATAATTAGTAGTTCCTTTAGAAGGATGTAGTAACACTTAAGTAATTACTAGTGGGTTACCATGATCTTCACTTTAGAATACTGATCTAAATTATTAGTAGTTCCTTTTGAAGGATGTAGTAACACTTAGGTAATTACTAGTGGGTTACTATGATCTTCACTTTAGAATACTGATCCAAAAAAGAAGTAGTTACTTTAGAGTTATATAGTAACTCTTGAGTTATTACTATCCAATACTTTACAAAAACCTCAAAAGTTTACAGTGACTTCAGTAGTTACTAGAGAGTTATCATGCTTTTCACTTTAGAATACTGATCCAAATAATTAGTAATTTCTTCTTAAGTATTTGGTAATACTTCAGTCATTACTAGTGGGTTACCAAGGCCTTTACTCTAGAATTAATTATACATTATTCATTATTCACATTAATTACGAACCTGTATATAGTAGTTCTTAGTAGTTCTCTGGGAGGTATGAAAAAAACAGTAGTTACTGATTAGTTAATAGTGAACTACCACCTTTAACTGAGCACTATTACTTACTAATTCATTCATCAGAGTTACTTGTTAGTTAATAGTAGTTACTAGAGTGTTAATAATGCATTATTCATTTGTTCCTGTGTAGTTATTCATTTATGAAGGATCAGTATTCTAAAGTGTTACCCACTATAGTATTTACTATAGTATTTTTTGACATGGGCAGGCTGACAGTGAGCACGCACGTGACAGTTAAAACATTAACTATTAATTATTTTAACTTACTTAATGGAAAAACATTGCGTGACTAACAAGATTTTACAACGAAGTGCTACTGGTTATTGTACTGGCTAGGATTAATAATCATACCATATCACTAAGTCAACACAAGCTTGCAAATAGTGCTACAGTTTTGTTAAACGAATATGCTAACAAATTTGTTTTACAGCATTAGAAGCTAATATATGATGGCTATAAAGTGTATTCAAGACTATTTAGCAACTTACGATTGCTTCACTTCGCAATTAAATGCATCACAATTGTTTTTAATGTTAAACAAATAAAAATTGATTCACATTTGATACTCACACTGAATATCGTCCATCTTCCAGAAAAACATGTGGTCACTGGTCATGTAATTCGGTAGGTGGCGTTGTATCTAAACATCTAGGGTGCTAGAAATGCGGTCCTGAAAATGCAGCGTCCGGTTGTGCAGGCAGATGCTACTCCATTTTTGGGTGAACTATGCTTATAATGTGTTCGTCAGGAGTGGATTAAATATGCAATGCTGCAATGTTGACAAAACACTTTTTAAAAGTGAAATGATTTCTGTAAATCTAGTGATAAAATGCTGTGTGGGTCTCAGTTTTCAGTGATATTCACATGACTAGTGGCAGGACTGTCTGTGCAATTCCACAAACCTGGAAGACCTTCTGAACATATATAAGCAGTAGACTTTTTTTGGGGAAAAAAAAAAAAAAAAAAAATTAAAAGAAAAAAAAAATAGTGGGGAGAATCAATGAATTATAAATAATTTACTGGGAATAATGAGAATAATGTAATCATGTAATCAATAAAAAAGTAACTTTAGTCTGATTGAGTATTTATAATGTAATAGAATCTTATTACAAGTATTATTTTTTTGTAATCTGATTACATAATCCAGATTACATGTAATCAGTTACTACCCAGCTCTGAGATCATCAACACAAAGATCAACACAATCAATGCCTTCTTCACACTCATGATCATATTCAGACACACACACACACACACACACACACGTAAAGTGGCCTGAACATTTTATCATTTTAGATTATTATTTTGAGTCTGTGAACACAAATAATATTTATTGTTATTTTTTTGGTTAAACAATGAATATAATTTACATATTAATGTAATTTATATGAATAAAAAAAAAATGTGTATAAAAGTGTATTGTAGAAATGTATCAATGCTAATATATTATATAATATAGTCTACTATAGCAGCAGAGCTCCACAAGAGGGAGTCACTTACTTAAATTAAACATGACCCGTTTCTGAAGACTGAACAGTTATTATAAATTATGCTAAACAATTAGCATACTGACATTATTTAAATTCCATGAAGAAAACAGCTAAATTTGAGTCACAATAAACGACTTAGTAACTCCTCCTCTCATTAATAATAATCATGTACAAGGCCTGAGAAAGCAGATTATGCAAATGTGATGATTTACCTCTATATAACACAAATCCAGCTCATTGTTCACTGTGCAGTGAAGGAATAGAAGCAGAATTTACATTTAGCAAACGTTTTAACAATGGTGTCAATGAGCATCTGGTATTTCATATTTGTGGTGATTGTTTCTCAACAAGGTAATTTTGACATTTGTGTTATTCTAGAAAACAGCACTATAGAAGCTCACTGTTAATATGATTTATGTCTATTTTTCCACAGGTATCAGTGGTGATGAAATCCGATTAGATCAGTCTCCTGCTGTGATGAAGAGACCTGGAGAAACAGTGAAGATCTCCTGTAAAACATCTGGTTTTACGATGACAAGCTCCTACATGCACTGGATCAGACAGAAGCCAGGGAAAGCTCTGGAGTGGATTGGGAGAGTTGACTCTGGCAGTAGTTCTAGCTCTAATTATCTTATTTACGCAGACTCTGTGAAAAATCACTTCACTATGAGTGAGGACGTGTCTCAAAGTACACAGTATCTTGAAGCCAAGAGTCTGAGAGAAGAGGACACTGCTGTTTATTACTGTGCTCGAGAGTCACAGTGACTCCATCTGTTGAAGCAGCTTTACAATAACTACAGAAAGAAGTTATTAGGCTATGACTAGTAATTATTTAGTCATTATTATTTTTAAATATTAGTAGTCATTTTTATAATAAGATCATCATGATTTTAATTCTTTCTGGTTCTTAAATTCAGATACTTTCTTGTTTGTATCTGAAATCCACTCACCATTTGCATGACCATTGAAAGGACAGAGTTTACTGTTGATAGATATTGCAATTTTTGATCTTCACTCAGATTTGTATTTATTTGTTTCTAACTTTAATTATTTTTCTTTCATCCAGCTTACTGTAATATATAGTACTCTTGCTTTAATTGCTGTAGTGACACTCAAAAATAACCATTGTGGCCATCATGACACCTGCAGTGTTTACTGAGCTTTGATGACTGCTGATCTACTAAAAAGAAATAGCTGAACACCAGTCATCAGTTCACAAATAAAATACATGACATATGAAATTTATTACTGCATTCTTTTAGTTATTTTGGCAAGTATAACAATGCTTAAATACACTAACTTGATGAGAAATATACTTTCTTTTAATAAAGAGAATTATAAACAAATTTTTTTTCCATGATATTGTAAGTAATGTTTCTTTACCTGAAAAATGTGTCAACATTAAGTGTAACTGCAATTTACATTAAAATAAATAACATTAAAATCAAAAACAGTGAAGACTTTGTCTCTTCATTTCAGAGCCCCACTGCACGCCACTGACCCAAACCATCATCTGTACTTCACTTGCTCATCTGTCCATGGTGCTGACTGATACCGCTGTTGCTTTTATGATTCACAGAACAATAACCAGAAACATTACAAATTAGCCTAACATTTACAATATCACATTACTATAATCAGACAAAATGGTTATTTTGTAATGTTAACAAACCAAATAATTTTGTAGGGAGGATAATTTATATGTAATTCAAATACCCAAGGGACTGTGCTATAAATTGAATTGAGTCAGTACTTGTGTTCAGATGCTGTGCAGCTAAATAGCTTCTTAATGGAAATGTTGCTCCATAGAGAAACTTTTAATTCTTCTGAATTATATACAGTCATCTCATTGTTCTATTTCATCAATTATGTTTCATTATTATCACATTAATTTTCCATGTATTTCAGCTGTTATTGGTAAGTCTTTGAATTCTGTAGTGAAAAACCCTGGAGAGTCCATTATTCTCTCCTGCAGTGTGTCTGGTATCTCAGTTGGCAGCTATAAGTGCTAAAATCTAATATAAGTTTAAAAGGTATGCAAGGTTAAAAAAAAAAAAAAATTCAAACCTTTCCAAAAATACTGGCATAAATCCCAAACTGAGGGAAGAGAAAAGGTTGAAAACTCTCATGTCATATGAAAATAAACTACTACAATTTAAGCTATTATTTCTAGTCACTAAATCATTCTGAGTCTTACATTTTTTACACTTTTTACTTTTTACACATTTCATATTCAACATGCAAATTAAACTTCCCCTCCCTCTTACAATTGGCATAACAGACTACATGTCTGCATTTCATGTGGTGTTCAATATTTCAGCTCAACCTTGTCAGTAATCATGTTTTGTACATTTGTTTGTACTGTTGATACAGGCAGCTTCATCCTGTGAGGTTTATTAACTGTTAAAGACGCTCATTGCAAAAATATAATATAATAGTAGCACAAGGTTTAAAAGCCATCGACCTCAGGACAAAACATAATCAGCCATGTTTGTGCTACATGTGGTTAAAAACAGTATAGCCTGAAAATAAAGTGTTACCAAAATGTCTTTTATGTATTGTCGTGGAAAAATTCTTTATTCCTTTAGTGGTGAGAATGTAATGAAACAAACACTCAGAAAATGTCTTCATTGATTTTATTCTTGCAAGAAGGTTGTTCAAGTTCTAGAGAAGAACACCCTCACCCACTGTGGCTGTCTTATATACCCCTCTTATTGTTCTTTGTTACTCCAAACCAATCATAACCATATATGGATCAGAAAAATAAAAAAAAGAAAGGGTATATATATGTATATATATATATATATATATATATATATATATATACATATAAAGTTTTTCCCATCTTCATCTGTAAAACAGGGTCATCACTGATTAACAGTGAGGGCAGTGCAGCAGATTTTGTTTAGTTTTTAAGACCCTCCCTTAATCAAATGAAGTCTGAAACATCGTCTGTTCTTTGTTCAATAAATGCTTTGATTTTAAAAGCTTCTTCACACACCAGAAACACAGTTTTTGCATGGAACTGCATTGGTCTTAGAGGAAGATGAATCTGAGTTATATTATTATATTTGTAATGGTTTCATGTAAGTTTAAATCTGCAAGAAACTTTCTAAATATGAATATTTAAAACCAATGCTGTTTTAATTCTGTGAACATTTTGTCTTAGTTCCAGATGCACATGGTCAATCACTGACCTCTTCTGGCTCTGAAGTAAAGAAACCTGGAGAATCAGTCACACTATCTTGTGTGGTTTCTGGACTCCCCCTTAGCTGGCTGCACTGGATCCGTCAGAAACCAGGGAGAGGACTGGAGTGGATCGGCCGTATTGACAGTGGCACTGGCACTATTTTTGCTCAGTCTCTACAAGGCCAGTTCTCCATCACAAAAGACACCAGCAAAAACATGGTGTACTTGGAGATAAAGAGCCTGAAGACTGAAGACACAGCTGTTTATTACTGTGCAAGAGAGTCACAGTTACACAAAAAACTGCAGGGCTGAACAAAAACAGAAGTGCAGACAGACATGACAAGAACATTTACATCCCTGGGAATTAAAGAGTTGCTCTCTTTGTAGATTATCTTCAGCTTCATTGGCCACTTTCCTATATTTTGTAAGTTTTGTTACAATAGGAAACATCTTCTTAAAAATATGCAAACTAGAAGAACATCTAAATATAATGCATAATCTGATGAGTTGACGAAGGAGCATGTTGATGAAGTATATTTCAAGTAATGCAAGTATAAAAATGAAACAGGACTTTACAATCCCAAAATATTATTAGAATATTCCAGTGATCTTTGTGCAGTAGTACAGAGGGTTCGTCTTTCTCTTTATATTTGAGCCGGTGGCATGTAATTATTTTCTCATCACAGTCCACAAAAATACCTCCACTTCTCGCATTCTGCACAAATTTAAGACCTCAAGAGATAATAGCAAGAATCAGCGGTATCTTCAGATGTGCAGTCTGAAAATCGAAGACACTGCAGTCAAAAACAGCTATAAAAATCCAAAAGCAAAAGTCACCAAAGCAAAATGCCATTAAGCATGCTGGGAAATCATAAATCCTAAAAAAATCAGCAACATCATTTGATATTGTTTGCTCAAGACAACTCAGTTAAATTGTTAATATCTAATATGAAGATATTTCATATGTGTGGTTTAAAAAAAATACTCTTAGTTCAAGCTCAAGCATGAACACATAAGCACGCTGCAAAGTGGTTGTTATCTGTTGTCATCTGTATTTCAACTTTGTTTCTTCTAATATAACAACAAGTTATGATTACATTTTTTTATTGCTTTATGTTTTATCACCCTCAGTGCTGTTACACTGTATTTCGGAGCTCTGTCCACGTATGGCTCTGACTACTCTAAACCCTCAAAAAAATCTCTTAATATGCAAACTATTCTGGAGGGCGGATCACCCTCACTCCCAGAGGATTGTTTTATAAACCGTCCAACGACTAACCATCTAAATCAGCTGCTGTGTAAACTTTTTTTTCTGTGTAACTTGTTGTTTACTGGCAGTTGAGACAATGGAAATGCTACAGTATGTTGTTCTGCTGATGATTATTTTACGTAAGAAACTTCCATTTGTTCTGAATTATTACTGTGATCTCACTGTTCTATTACTGTAATCCATCTGACATTATTTTTTCTCTATATTTCAGCTGTTAGTGGTCAGTCTTTGACCTCCTCAGATTCTGTGGTGAAAAGACCAGGAGAATCAGTGACTCTGTCCTGCAGTGTGTCTGGATTCTCAATGAGCAGCTGGTGGATGGCCTGGATCCGTCAGAAACCAGGGAGAGGACTGGAGTGGATCGGCCGTATTGGCTATGGCACTGGCACTACTCTTCATGTGGTTCAAAGTGGGAACAGTAGAGGACGTGGGGGGGTTTTACCCGCCTAGAATCTCTTAGGAAACGCACAATAAGGCTGTTTCGGCCCACTGATTGGCCAGCAATAGGATTGTGGAACGCCGCTATGGCTGCTACATACACATCAAGCGTGGAAGGCCCTTGTCCAGACGCTCCTGGAGAATGATAGTATTGGAGATACGGCACACTCAACAGCGTCGTTGTTTCGTGCTGAGCACCAATCAACGAAGATCGACAATTTCTGGGCGTAGAGGCGTCTGGTAGATGGGGCTCTCTCCTGAGAAATGGTATTTAGCATGTCCCCTGGGAGGTTTAAAGGCTCCCATCAAGGGACCATAGGTGCAGAGCACAGAGTTCTGGATGGGGATGCCAGATTGTCCTGTTCACCTGAGAGAGGAGGTCCTGGGGCTTTCGTGGAAAGCCTGAATATCTGAGGACCAAGCTTGGCTCCTCCAGTGTGGGGCCACCAGGAGGACTCTGTGCTTGTCTTCCCTGACTCGCCTGATGACCTGAGGGATCAGAGCGACTGGGGGAAAAGCGTAAAGGAGGAGGCCAGGCCAGTTGTGGACCAGCGGATCTGTGTCCTTTGAAAAGTAGGTTGGGCAATGAGAATTGTCTTCTGAGGGGAAGATGTCGACCTCTGCCTTCCTGAAGATCTCCCAGATTCTGAGAACCATCTGGGGGTGGAGCATCCACTCGTCCGATGGGACATTGCTCCAAGATAGCATGTCTGCTCCCAGACTCGCTCTGTCTAGTAAGTGCGTCACCCTGAGCGACAGCAGTCTGGGTAGTGCCCATTCCAAGAGGCTCTTTGCCAGTGCGCAAAGGCGGCTGGAAGAAAGAACGCTCATTCTCAATGAACGCGGCTTGCGGGACAAAACCGGCAAGTGATGCGCTGAGAAACTCAGCAAACTCTGCAGATATATGCTATATCAACTGAATATGTATAACATGTTATATTTCTCAATGAACGCGGCTTGCGGGGGCGGGACTGGCAAGCGACATGCATAGATTTGGAGAAATGCACTTTATCAGATTGAAAATGTATCATGAGTATCACCTAAGTCAGGGGAGAGCATCATGTCAAATTCAGCTGAGAGTGAGAAAAAGCTCGCTCTCGTGCTCCCGTAATGAGAGCACACGTCCTCGACGAACGCGGTTTGCGGTTTGCATTTTCAAAAATATAGAAATATAAGCTCTGTACTCACCTGACGGAAGACGGCAGGGGATGAGCTGAACGAGTGCTCTCAAATGCTTAAGGCGGCTCAAGGGCGGCACGGTGAACAGCTGCTAGAGAGCGACGATCCGCAGAGTGAGAGAATGCCATGAAAACGCCGGATAAATTGCTCTTTTAGGCGGGTTAAAACCGCTGGAAATAGCTCATTAAATTGTTCACCGGATGGCAGCAGGAGAAGCACTGAGAAACCCAGAGGCGCGAAGCGGGCGGCTCGTCTGCGAGGGCGCCGGCGCTGCAGGCGGCCTGTGAGTCTCAGCTGGTCCAATGCGTTGCCTCTTCAACAGCGAGGAGAGCTCATTCCAGCAGGTGAGAGAAGGCGTTCAGTCTCGAAGAGAAGCGAAGAGAAGCGTCGTCGTCGCTGAAGGAGAGAGATCTGAAATCCTATGGCGAAATGCTCGCTGATATAGCCAGTCGCCCCATACATTCTGGCGGGCTTTGGCACGCTGCATCACCATAGGCTCGCACAGCTCAGCCGCGCTGTCATTGGTTCAAAAGGTTTTCCAGTTTGAACCAATGGCCGTGCAGTTAAACTGCATTATTGAAAAAGGCTTCAGCATCGAGGAAAAAAAGGCTGTGTCCGAAATCGCATACTACATGAGTAGGTACTACATTTGAATTTGAACGGACTTCTCGACCGTTAAAAAAGTAAGTTCTATATAGTATGAATATGGGTAGTATGAATGTGTCATGATCACCAGTGAGAGTGGCCTATCAGCCACTAGAGGGCACTCCATCCCGGACTCTCATTTCCACCTGTTACATGGACTACAATTCCCACACGCACTCACCGGACTCATTATCCAATGTCATTACACCCAGCTGTATTGTATCATGTCATTAGTGTCTGTCTATTTATACTGAGTTGTTTCTGTCCTTGGTTGTGGTTCGTTGTTTTAATGTCATGCGTCTTCTGATTCCCCAGTTGTCTGTTTTGGTTTTTCTTTGTGTTATTTTGTACCTGTTTGTTTGGACTGATTTCATGGACTTTGACCCTTGCCTGCTCTGTGGATTACGTTTTTGGATTACCCCTTTAATAAATCTCTGCTGCACTTAGATCTACCTTTTGTCTTCGTGTGTACCGTGACAGAATGGAGTTCGGACGTACTACATCCACAATGTTATTGTTGTCACGTGTCATGGGTCGTCACATCAGTGCGAAAATTTAAAGGGCCCGCTCTACTCCGCTTTCATCGGCAATGTTTTTATTAATGCTTACTGCTTTCATCTGTGTTTTAATGTCGATTTAATCTACAGCTCGAAGGAGGCGTCGGTCAGCTGCTCGCAGATCACGCTTTCCTCAAAAGCTTGTTAAATATTTGTCAAAGTTTAATCACCTATTTAGCTAGGAAATTTTACCTCAGAATAAAAATACATGTCTGTGAACATCAGGAAAGAGGCTGATTTGGAGCAACGAAATTAAGTAATTTATTGTTAAAAATGAATGTATATAAAAATACACGAGAAACAAAAGACATCAATAAACAAACTTGAATACATAATGTGTAGAAAGAAAGAGAGGGAGAGAGAAATGCACAACATAGCCTAAATATATACAGTATGTACATAAATAAATACAATGATAATAATAAATAGTAATATATATATATTTTATATATAATAATATACATAACTATTTACAAACTGAGTACTACAAACTGTCTAACGTTACTGCTGATACTGCTGCCTGAATGTTGCTGTCCATTTTTTAAGTTTTTTAATCTCATTAAACTGCTTAACAACGAACGTCTCTGTTAAATAAAACAGTGTTAACAAGCTGATGTAACTCGATCTGTTCATTAGCTTGATGTGCTGTCAGTAATAATTAAACATCTTTTAACAGCCAACTCTCAAAATCTTCTCATCGATTTACTTTAAACTTTCAATAAGTCAGACGTTTACTTACATTATATTAAACAAGTGCAATTTAACCACAATAAACACATTTTTCCCCTGAGGTACTTAAGGACTCGAATGAGCTGCAAATCGCCGCTTTCCGCCATTTTTGAATATGAAGAATCCTCTCCTGTGGCATCACGCGGGATAGCGCAGCGTCCATCGTATGCCTACTACTGAATGACAAATTTACACTTTGGAACATTATTTTCCTCCATATGTTGACATTTTATTTTCTCAAAAGTTATTTGAAATATGAAAGTAGACACACTGCTTGCATTTAACATTTTTTATGTACATAAAATGACTTTTGTAAATTTAATTTGATGTGGACACCAAAATGGTGACGTCTCGTCTTTGACCCGAATGTCAGCAAGCTTCCTGAAAATGAATCAGATTCAAAGAAAATGAAATAATATTGTATCAAATCAATCAGAATTCAGTTAGGAATATTTGAATCCATTTTCTCAGTTCAGTTTTACCACAGTTTTGTCTCTGTATGCAAATTACATGATTTAGGGAGGGTCAGTGTAACAAACTCTAAAAGTACTTGCTATAAAACCAAATTCTCAGTCAGTGTTTGTGTCCTGCAGCTGCAGTGCAACTGAATATCATTAATATCATTTTACAGTTTTGGGGTGATAATGGAAATGCTACTGTATGGAGTTCTGCTGTTGATTATTTCATGTGAGAAACTCTCAAATTCTTCTCAGTTAAAGGTGCACTGTTCTAACTAAACTAACATTAATTTTCTATGTTTTTCAGGTGTTAGTGGTCAGTCTTTGACCTCCTCAGATTCTGTGGTGAAAAGACCAGGAGAATCAGTGACTCTGTCCTGCAGTGTGTCTGGATTCTCAATGAGCAGCTGGTGGATGGCCTGGATCCGTCAGAAACCAGGGAGAGGACTGGAGTGGATTGGGAGTATAGATACTGGCACAACTACATATTATGCTCAGTCTCTACAAGGCCAGTTCTCAATCACCAAAGACACCAGCAAAAACATGCTGTATTTAGAGGTGAAAAGCCTGAAGACTGAAGACACAGCTGTTTATTACTGTGCAAGACACTCACAGTTACACAACAGACTGCAGGGCTGAACAAAAACTATTCATGCATGAAATCACTGAATTAACTGTACTGCAAACATCTTCAAGATTCAAAATATTAATTGTTTAATGGTTATATTTCCTGCAACATTTCCTCATACACAGCTTCAAAAATCAATTTTGAATTGATTCAAAAATCAATCATGTATAAAGGTGGCCATGAACGGGATAATTGTCCGTTAAATAAATGTAGAAATAAATGAATTTATTGAATTCAGCTGAAGAGTTTGCAGCTAGTCATAAAGAGAATTAGATTTTTCAAGATTTCCCTCAGGATTTTCCTATGGGTTTTAGAATGTATTTAATGTGTTTTATTAACTTGAAGAGAAACAAATTTTTAAGACACTTTAAAAAACAAAAACAAAAAACAAACTGTGACTAATATGTGTTTACATGCTCGACAAATTAGACAACCATTGTATATAGTTCTTATACTGTAGTAACTTGTTAGCAACTTAAATTTCATAAAAGAACAGCAGCTTTGAAATTCAATGTGACTGTATTTGGCTTTTAATTTTTATTTAATTTAAAATGATTTGATTCAGACTCAATTATTTGATTCAGACTCAATATTTATTTATGATAAATTTCTACTTTACAGGAAAACTTATATTACATTTCCCATTAACAAAAGGTTTTAGAGTGAATCATTGTATAGTGACAAATATTGCTTAAGATAAAACTATGTTTGGAGTTGGATTTTATTTGTTTTAGTCTGACAAACTGACCTGTACTCTTTCTCTGAGATTTAATTTGGTAATGCAGAAATTTCATGGATAAGATGTTACGCCTGAGAATAAACGGAGAATAATCACAAGAGATGATGAGTGATGTTTTCTCAGTGATGGCATTTACTTGTATAATTTTCATGTTAAGCATACATAACTCATATTCACAAACAGGTTGGTCACAGTAATATATATAATGTCCTTTCTGTTTCGAATATATTAACTTATAACCATACGCAAAAAAAAAATTCTCTCAACATTTCTCATTCTTTTCACCATCAGCGAATAAAACATGAATACAGTAACATATACTCTTACAAAACTCGTAAACAGTTACAAAAATAAACAGTATGAAACATAATACAAAATATATAAACGTCTTTTAGCTTTTCCACATGGCGAAAACTACATTAGTAGGCCCGACTACCATGTGCTCCGTGCATAAACACGCACTAGCACACTCAGTAAAACTTTTACTCTTTTTGTACTATTACATACACGTTCTTAACATTCATACTTGTTTTCTAAATGCATTTTAATAACTTTAATGATCCATTACCTGAGAATAAACCGAGAATAATCACAAGAAATTATGTTTTCTCAGTGATGGCATTTACTCGTATGAGCCAACTCTCGCGATCTCACCTGATAACGTTTGCCCGCATGAAGAAACTCTCGCGATACCATGTGAGAGAGCGTGACATGAGTAAACGATCTCATATTAACGGATCTACTCTAAACTCAGTCTAATGACTCTATTATAAACATGACAAAATAAAACAATTAATAAATTTGAACTAAAATTACTTTAAAACAATTAATAATGTTAAACTAAAATTACTTTGTATATTGAACAGAACTATGACCGTATTAACTCTCAATATTCATACATGAAAATCCCTCACCTTTCGGCGAAATTCGCCGTTTTGAAACCAAAATAGGTGACCTACGTGAATCGTATAGATTCGATGAGAAAAATGTTTGGGGGGGGTATTCATATTCAGTGAACCGCGAACAGGTGCGCGTGCCAGAAGGGAGCGCGAGATTCAGTGAACTGCAAACTGCGATTCAGTGAATTGCGAACAGGTGCGCGTGCCAGAAGGGAGCGCGAGTGCTTGGAAATATTAACGCGAAGGGCCTTGCATCACCAGTGCAGACCACCATCAGAAGCTGAAAGCATGCCTGGACTGAATTTGGTGAGTGATGGTTTCAATAATTTTAATATTTTCTGGTATATCTAAGTTAAGTTAACCAGGAGCTCTGTTGACATAGACTTAGCTAACGTTAGCTACAGCTTGATGAATTGAGTCATTGAACACAGCAGGAGAGAACGCAACATTAGCCAGCTAGCTAAAGCTACGATGGAAAATTATTAGTTAAAGCTACCGTTTTTGAGGAGGTTGATTTTGAGGTGAGGGGACTGACAAGCCAGAAGGTAAAGTGGTCCACCGTTCTATCAATAAGCAGACCTGCCAACCTGTATACAATTTGCGTAGCGGATACGCATTTTGACTTCAAAGTACACTGGTGTAACGTCTGGATGGATCCGTTCGTAGTCAATAAACTTTGGAATTTTCAGAACGCTTTTAACCTGATGAACTGTGTTTTTAAATCACTAAATCGGCTCCGGCCGACTGCGACTTTTGGCATTTTTGTGGACCCGTGAGGTTAAACAGAAAACTCCAACTTCCTAGCTCTGGAGACTTCAAAAGGATCACCCCCCTTTTGTGGGCCCAGAGACTGACCAGACAAATTCCACACACACACAGACACACAAAAACACACAAACATGCTTAGAGATTGTATGCACAGCTACTCTTAAAATATGACTGTGCCAAAGTGTACCCGTCATGTATATCAAGTGTATGTATGCTTCCTAGTGTTTAGACTTAGTTTAAATGACTGTATTTGTGCTCGTGTTCGTTTTAATGATGGAATTTTGTCTGTAAACCATAACTTCTTCTACATGCTTTTCTTATATGTCAAGTTTAGATTCATTTCCACGTCTCATTCACCTATGTATATCACATGGCTGTCAAATGCATTGTTCTATTTGTTTAATGATACTGTGAAGAAAGTACTCCATCTCGAAATCCGATCTGATAGTCATAAATTATGCAAATTCAACTAGGAGACCAGACAAAGGAAAAGCTTGCCCGCCAACTTTGCACCTATGTCATTGGCTATTCCACCTCAAGGAGGTGTGTCGGCTTATCTGTCATAAAAGAGGAGCACCAGGATTTTTCTGTGTGTTCTCCCGATTGCCCTGAATCATCCATTGCCCACTCACGCACGTCTCTCCCGGACGTCACGGCGACCGCGCTGCCATCGCGCCAGTCTCTTCGGGACCAGAATAGGAAGTCTTTCTCGTGCCCAGAGAAAAATCTTCCTTTCGATAATTCTGTGAGGAGCTAAAGGTTTGCTGGACAAACCGACGGTTTCTCTAAATAATTATTAAACCAGAACTAATCATATATGTAATTGATTATAATTCGTTGTAATTAATTCACAATATATGTTTAATTCCCCCTTGGGTCGATATATGCATAATAATAAATCATAAAGCTTTATTATATTCATATATCTAACTCATAAATTAATTAATAACTGTGCAAAATCGCTACACTGGTACGATTTGTCACTCTAAACTACGGAAAAACCTGGTGACGCCTCTGTGTACGCGCAGTCCTCAAATCAAGCAACAGCAAAAGAAGAAGAGTTCGACCAATCATAGCGCTAGGTTCTTCCCCCAAATAGCAAGTGGGGATGATTGACAGATGCGTAAAGCCTATCATTAAAAAGAGACTGAAAATCGACACCAATAAAGATTCCCGCTCGATCCCCCTTCATAATACTTAGTAAGGAGGCCATAATAATTTTTGACACATGGCTGAAGTTAAGTTTGTCCAGCTCTGCCCAGGTTGATGCTTTAAAATATGGAATATTTAAATTTTTCTTCTGGGGGAGCATGCCCCCTGACCCATTTTCATGCCTGAATATTAATACGGTCTGTGTGATGAATACTATGAATACTACCCATTACAAAGACAGGCTGAAGGGAAAGGGCTCGAGTGGATCTCATATGTTTCTGCTTTAAGTGGCAGTGACAGATATTACTCTAAAACTGTTGAAGGATGATTCACCATCTCCAGAGACAACAGTAAAATACAGGTGTATATGCACATGACAACTGTGTATATTTTGCAGGATCTGGATTTGAATAAAAATTTGGATTACTTAAAATATATAAACTTAATTGGTAACTAGTCCATCTGAGCAAGAAAATGAGAAGTAGAAAACAATAGCCTGAAAGGCAGAGAGGCAGACGTGGTTACAGAGGTTAATAAGGGCACAGAAAATGTAAATGTACCTTTAGAGGGCAGTCTATGCAAACATACTTCTCCTAGTTCCCTTTAAAAAAAGTCCCAATCTGTTTATCTCCATACATCAGTTTTGACTGTTGCATCAGGTTCCTCCTTTCATAACATGAACATGAATATTTGGCATTTCATCTTTATGGTGATTGTATCTCAACAAGGTAATTTTGACATTTTTCTGTCAAACAGCACTTTAATTAATACAAGCTCTTCATTGATTTATGTCTTTTAATTCCACAGGTATCAGTGGTGATGAAATCCGATTAGATCAGTCTCCTGCTGTGATGAAGAGACCTGGAGAAACAGTGAAGATCTCCTGTAAAATATCTGGTTTTACAATGACAGACTACTACATGCACTGGATCAGACAGAAGCCAGGGAAAGCTCTGGAGTGGATTGGGAGAGTTAACTCTGGTAGTGTTGATTATGCAGATACAATGGAAAACCACTTCACACTGAGTGAGGACGTGTCTCAAAGTACACAGTATCTTGAAGCCAAGAGTCTGAGAGAAGAGGACACTGCTGTTTATTACTGTGCTCGACAGACACAGTGACTCCATCTGTTGAAGCAGCTTTACAATAACTGAGAAAAGACCACCCTAGTGAAAAAAAAGTATACTTTATTGTATTTTAAATATATTCCCTTTTTCTATAGTACACTGCAAATATACTAACAAAAAATGTACTATCATTAAATATATAAAAAGTATATCAGTATCATATTTTCACAATGCAACTTTTAACACACTTTAAAATAATTGTACTTTAGTATATTTTCTAAAAAATATATTTTAGAAAAATATACTTGAAGTGTAAGTTCAGTTTATTTTTTAAAAGTGTATTTATTTGCACTTTATAAAAATATATTTGAGGTATATTTTAACAGTGTGATCATTGTAACAATGCACTGGAAGTATATTTAAAAAATACATTATTTAATATCCTGAAGTTGTAGTGTATCTAAAGTTAAATTTGAGTATATTTTTTAAGTTTACTTATTCATCCTTGGAATTCATTATATTACTTGTGCTTATTTATTTCAGTATGAATGCATTACAAGCCCATTTAGTATATGCAGTGTAGCCTATACAATTTCCAAATATGTGTAAATGTTTATTAAGTTTACACTGGCAGAATCATTTTACAATTGTACACACAAATCTATATTAAACAACACACCAGCAGCACAAGAATTGTTAATTGCGAAAAAATATGTTGAGTGATTAAACTTATAGGAATTCAAAAGTCTCTTCAACTTGGTCTGTGACCAATCAGATTTTGTTGCTCACTGCCTTCAGCCAATCAGAGCTGCTGACGTCACGGTCGTCGTCTGAATCCCCTCGCTCAGTCACTCAGGTGAAGTATAATGTCGCAATGTATAATTTATTTAATAAAACACTGAAAGCGCAATACATCGCTCAATCTTGGGGATTCTGACCAGTTCAATCAAGTGACATCGCAGACTGACCGTGATGGCGACGACAACCGGCTAATCTAATGGCCTACGCGATCCTGAAAGAACCGGAGAAAAGTGCTGCTATTGGGAGGTGAGTTGTAGTCTACCAGTTAACAAACTTTATTTTGTTTCCTTTAACAAACTGAGAGCGATATTTCGGCTTGATATCTCCTTTTTGAGTTTGTGTGTGGTGGTTTATGGCACATGTTTGAATGCAGCAAACATTCATATGATTGGTCAAATCGGCCCGTATTCTGTATGATATTAATTCATAAAGTGTTTTATGCTTGACTATGTACCTAAAATATCGACATGCCATTCTGATACAGTTCCTGCTGCTAATCCTCATTTACTGTTCAAAAATAGTATGGTTCAATGTAGGATTTAGACAGACTATTGTAAACGTGAATAAAGGGTTTAACATATAAAGTGTCTTATATCTTTGTATATTCTGTCAACAGATGCTGTTCTTCACGCCATCAGACACAATGAGAAGCTCATCAGAAAATGGAATATAATGTGTAATTTGTATTTGTGTATAGAGGGTCACCACGGTCCAATATTTGTTTTTTCTTTAATGAAAAACATGGTAAGTTTTGCTGAATCTATATTAAGTTTAAATAAAAACTATTGGATTTGTCAATGAAATATGTCTCTTCATTAGTGATGTTCTTATATTTTATTTAATTGAATGGCCTTGAAAATAAATGCATTCAACTTTGGGAAAATGTGTTAAACTGTTTAAATAGTAGCACAACTGTATTGTGTGAGATTATGTAATTCAAAGTACAGTAGTGAACATTTGAAGTGGATCAAAAAAGTTAGGACAACTTTGATTAGGTTTTGAAAAGGTTTTGATCCGCTTTAAATGTTGACTATATTATACAAAGTACAAGTAATAACAAAGTGTATTGTTATTGACTGCAAAGTGTGTAATTTTTAGTATTTGGAATAAGCCAAAGGTGAAGACACTCATAATTATTTTGTAATGTACTTAAATCACAAATAAAGTGTACTTATAACACAAAGTGTACTCATAACAGAAATAAAGTATACTTATAACACAAATAAAAGTATACTTATAACAGAAATAAAGTATATTTATAATGCAACTTATATTGTAACAAAAAATATATACTTATAACACAAATAAAGTATACTTATAACACAAATTAAGTACACTTTAATATCACTAATCAAGCATGTAATTAGTCCCTACACAGACATATACTTAAAGTGTACTAAGTATACTTGAAGTTGTTCCAATTTAGTACACATAAGTGTACTAAATATATTAAAGTTGTATTTTAATACTACTTAATTTCAACTTAAATATACTTAGTACAAAATTAGTTGTTTCAAAATAACACACTTTAAATGAACTAATCATTAACACACTTGAAATATACTAATAATTAGTCTTGCTGCAAGTATACTTAGTATACTTTTTTTTCACTAGGGCAGATATTGGACTATGAATCATATTGCTCTCGTTATCATGATAATGAAGTATTATACTCATGGTTATAGGACCATCATGATCATATTTTTCCCAAAACTTTTCTAATACCTCCTAGTTTGTATCTGGAATCAACTCAACTTACTCATGACCATTTAAAGGAGTGACCATAGATTTATACATATATATATATATATATATATATATATATATATATATATATATATATATATATATATATATAGTGTCGCGATCGTTTCGGTGCTGGGTCTATTTTTGCTGTGCTGCTAACGCTCAATTAAAGTGAAAGTACACCTTTAATGGACAAAATAAATATGATTTCACACAAAAAGTGCTCAAAATGCACAGAATAAGCATGTCTGTGTTTTAACAAGAATTGGAGTATGTCAGGAAAGAAAATTTATATTAAAAAATATTTATAAAAGATTTACTCATTTAAATTTGTCTTTAATTATTCAGTTTGGGTTAAAGTATGGTGTATTAAAAAAAAAAAAAAAAAAAAAAAAACTAAAGTAAACTGGCCAGAAAATATGATACATAAACATTATTTTAGTTATTGCACAATAGGTAGGATCTAGCATACCCAAATCAAACCCAAGTTTGCTGGCTTTTTTCGCAGAGTTTGCTGTGTTGTAAACATGTGCACGCGTCAGATGAAGTAAAACACAAAGCTTACCTCAGCATTGTGCAGCAATGAATAACACAGGGCTTTTATTTATTTATTTTTATTTATTTTAAGTTTATACGAGAGTGTTGTACACCTTGCATGTTAACAAACTTTACAGACTATCAAGTTTATAAATGTTTATAAATGTCGTCTTGGTCCCACTTTATATTAAGTGGCCTTAACTACTATGTACTTACATCAAAAAATAAGTACAATGTTCGTATTGAGTTGCAAAACTCTTTTTCTGCTATTGAAGTGGGATACGGGTAAGGTTAGGAAAAGCTTTGGTGGTATGGGTAGGTTTAGGGTAGGGGTAAAGTGTAAGGGATAGGTCAACAGTGTAATTATAAATGTAATAACAGCAATTAATTACAGATCTAATTACATGCAGGTATTTAAAAAAATATAAAAGTACAATGTAAAAACATGTATGTACACAATAAGTGCATTGTATCAAATGATTAATTTAAATGTAAGTACATAGTAGTTAAGGCCACTTAATATAAAGTAGGACCATCTTGAAATGCTCACTTTACAGTATATGCAGCTTGGAGCCACTGCTGTGACGCTGTACAAACACTTCCAGTGTGAATACTCATGCGTCTCTGCAGCCGCAGTTCACGCTCACGTGCCGCTCACGCTTGCGGTATGAAACCGGCCTTAGTTCTAATTCTAGTTCTAGTTCTAATTTTTATTATTTTTATTCATTAAACTTTTAATTTCTAATGTGATACCATCATTGTCTTCATAACTTCAGGCCCAAAAGTGCTCTTGCTTTAACCAATGAAAACTTTTAAACTTGTAAATAAAAACAGGGCCTCACTGCCCTGCTGAAAATACTCATATGCAAAACCACCTGCTCTGTCAGTGCTCAGCAACAACTGAATGACTACTGCAATCCCATCACTGTCAGTCACACCTAAAATACCAGCATGTCTCACTTCTGTTCTCCTCAGTGACCTTTAGACAGGCCCTCGAATGGCCACTGGTCCTCCAGACACCAGCTGTCACAGCCAGACTTTCATCATTGAGAAGCTGTTGTTCATTCATTGCTAATATATATATATATATATATATATATATATATATATATATATATATATATATATATATGCTAAACACAAGCATCCTTTTAGTGAAGTTAATGTATTTACAGAAAACATACTTATGTTACTCTTGCTTAAAGTATATTTTATGTGTACTTTAAGAACATAGCAAAATGATTCAGCTTTTAGTGGGTTTAAATGTACTTTATGTGTAGGCCTACTGAAATATATTTTAAATATTTATATATTTAGAATTTTAATATTTTCAAAAGAAAGATATTTTGTAAAACATTTTTTTTAACATTTACAATGTACCAACTTATAATGTATTATAAACATTTAAGTATTATTAAGCATTGTCATAAGCATACTTAAAATTAATATGTTGTTCAGATTTACTTGTTTGTACTTGTAAAAGGTTATGCTACTTAAAAGGCTGTTGTCCATTACATGATATGTTTATTGTAATAGGGTGATTCTGAAATTCCCACAAGGATTTCAACATCATATTATTTTGAAATGCATCATACATCAATTTCCCAAAGATGCTTAAAAAAATCCCTATATATTTACTTGTTTAAATTTAAACAACATGTGTAACACACGTGATGAAACCTGGGGTGCGTTTCCAGAACAACGATGTAACTCGCTGCTGAACTACCATAGTACGATGCATCGTTGAACAAATCGACTAGCTAGTCATGACTGTTTCCCGAAACCGTATTGTCGCAAACCTGTCCTTCAACCACGTTGGTGAATGATGTCACGCAGGTGGTGGAGTAATAACTTCTTTGAATGAATCCGTGCAAATTTAAGTTGTGTATTTATTTCTGTTTTCCTGAACAATTTGGCTTCATTGTAATGAGGTAAATGATCTTTAAAAAATGAACAAACTTACTTTATTTGAGCTGACCAGTCAACTATAGTAGTGTTCATTGATTTTTGTTTATATTTGTTCAAGCTTGACAATTTTGCCTTTCTGTTTGTTTTCTAATATACATTTCTAATTACAGATAAGTACGAAGATTAAATTATAAAAGGGGATGCTTATAAGAGCATACATCTAAAACTGCTAAGGGCTGTGAAGGGTTTTGTTTATATTACCCACCAGGTACATTCTTAAAAGGAAAACAAACAAAATGCACTGATGCACAACAAATGCTTCACGAAAAAGTTGCAGTTGATGAATGCGCAGTTGATAAATGAACGACAAGAAAACACAAAAAATGAACATACAGCACACAAGAGTAAATACAAACGAGTTTGTTGTTAATCGTCAACAGCACAGCAGCTCCAGACAATCATGACACTCAAACCCAGTTTTACTCACATGAAAAGCGGGTTCAAAGCAGCCTCTGTGTCTGTTTTCAGGCCTTCCCACTTAGCTCTCTCCAGTGCTGGAAAGCTTTTCTAATATTAACGCGGGTCCTAAAGCGCTTACCCAGTCATAAACCTTCACTCCAGTGATATTCTTTTGAGATATTCTCATGTCTAATAGGAGAATGGTAGTGATTGGAGCGATTTGAATGCTGACCGCATCAGCTGTTCGCAGCACTACACCTGACTGAACTAACGCTGTGCTCGATTTCCTTTTCACCTGGGCAATTGATGTTATGTATTTATCATTATTGGCTTCTTATTGTTGTTTAATTATGTAATTAGCATGATGCATTCTTACAGTTCCTGGCAAATAAAATGTTATATTTGATTTATTCTGTGTTCTTCTGAAATTGTTATTTCAGTTGATTAAGTTGAATCTGGCGTTACAGCACATTAATGTGCAGAATAAGTCAAACTGAAGGCTCATAAATGAAAGGAGCAGCAGACACTTCATCTGAGACCTTTTGATTTCTATCTATCAATGACTTAGCAGTTTGTATGAACGTGACTTTGTTGTGAGCAAGCAGTTGCAGCCAAAGATATTAGTTCCCCCTGCATCCTCTGACTATGATCAGACTGGTGATTTTGTGTTCGTGAGATCTGTGACCTGCTGTTTTGAGAATCTGTGTGACATCGGGTCAATAATGAATGACTGAAGAGTAAGTGAACAGGCCTACTAAACAAATATTCAAATTAAAACACAACTAGATTAAAAATCCTTACACCTGTGAGCCTCTATATATGCAAATGATTCAGTAGGGAGGATCAGAGTCACTCAGACACTCACAGGACTGTGTTATAAACTGAATCCTCAGTCAGTGTTTATGTTCTGCTGCAGTGTAGATAAATATCTTCTTATTCTCTTCATTTGACAGTTTATGGTGATAATGGAAATGTTACTTTATGGAGTTCTCCTGATGATTATTTCATGTGAGAATGATTTCACTTCTCCAGATTATTGTTGTCAATTCATTTTTTCTAAATCATCTAACACATTTTTTCTCTGTTTTTCAGGTGTTAGTGGTCAGTCTTTGACCTCCTCAGATTCTGTGTTGAAAAGACCAGGAGAATCAGTCACTCTGTCCTGCAGTGCGTCTGGATTCTCAGTGAGCAGCTACTGGATGCACTGGATCCGTCAGAAACCAGGAAGAGGACTGGAGTGGATTGGGCGTATATATGGCTCAAGTGTATATTATGCTCAGTCTCTACAAGGCCAGTTCTCAGTGACCACAGACACCAGCAAAAACATGCTGTATTTAGAGGTGAAAAGCCTGAAGACTGAAGATACAGATGTTTATTACTGTGTAAGAGATTCACAGTTACACAAAAGACTGCAGGGCTGAACAAAAACTATTCATGCATGAAATCACTGAAGCAATTACTGCAAATTTCCCCACAATTCAACACATTACTTGTTTAGAAAACATTTTAATACTTCTGTATAAACAATGTCCCAAATGAAAGTATGAATTTCTGGGCTGGTAATAAGGAAGGTCAAAAAGATAATATATTCAGAGTTTGGAGGAATGATCAATGAGTGAGATTCATAACCTGAAGTGAGTGTACTGTACATAAGCACCTGCTAAATGAATCTGAAAATAATAGGCTGTTGTTTGATTCAGACTCAAGAATATTCAATCATGCCAAATCTCATTAAGTGAATTAGTACACTGTAGTGGTAAATATCATCTACAATGAGCAAGATGAATCCAGATACACGGTTGATTTTTTTCTTTTGGTCTGACCCTCCTTTTATTGATATGAAATCTGCTGGAGGATGGGCTATATTAAAATGTACTTTCTGCCTTATAAACTCTTCATATTTTCAGTGTTTTGTCATTGAGATTTTTAACAAAAACTGCTGCAAAAATGGTCCTCAGAATTACTTGTTTCATAAGCATACTCGTCTCTATGGACAGTAAGTAAGATTTATTTCAAGTACTTCAGTGCATTTATATTTTATTAATTTTCATCTCTTTGCTTTCAAGTCATGTCTATTTTTGACTTTATTGCTAAAACTCAAGTGTCTCATAAATGATAATATCTTTTATTTTAACAGTGTGCAAAAGTCAGACACTGACTGAGTCTGAGTCAGTCGTCCTTAAACCTGGGAACGAACATAAACTGAGCTGTACTTTCTCCGGGATCGAAGTTGATAATGCACATATTGCATGGATCAGACAGGCTGAAGGGAAAGGGCTCAAGTGGATCTCATATATTTCTGCTCCAAGTGGCAGTGACAAATATTACTCTAAAACCGTTGAAGGACGATTCACCATCTCCAGAGACAACAGTAAAATGCAGGTGTATCTGCACATGACAAATCTACAGGCTGAGGACACTGCTGTTTATTACTGTGCCCGAAAAACACAGTAACACAAGAGGCTGCTGAGCTGTACATAAACTTATGTGATTTAGAGAAACTGTTTGTGCCACACGTGATTCAAAAATAATTCACATAGGTAACTGAAAAAAACAATCCATCCCTCATTAATGAATGTCAACTTTAAAGCATATATAAAAAAAATTAAAAAATGCATGTATTCACTCATCTCATCTCTATGATCAGTGTTCACACCAAAAAAAAAAAAAACTATTTTGTTTCCTTATATTGTATGTTTTTCTGGAATGTGTAAAGTTTTCATGACTATGGGATTGGATAAGGATTTGGATCAATTAAAATGTATCCACTTAACTTTGCACTGTAATTATCTACTACAAGTCTGAGCTAGTAAATAAAAAGTAACAAACAATACATTGAAAGGCAGACATGGAGGTTAATAAGGACACAGAAAATGTAAATGTACCTTTAGAGGTGTCAATCAGAAATATATTTAAAAATATCCTTAGTCCTCTAAGGTTGATAATGTTTGTAAATGGGGGGACACGTTTTGAAGCCAAAAATAATGCATCCATCCATAAAAACAGTAATCCATACGACTCCAGGGGGTTAATAAAGGCCTTCTGAAGCGAATCGATGTAAGAAAAATATCCATATTGAAAACTTCAAATAACTAGCTTCTACTACAGTATTTATTACAGTTTATCAGTTCACTATAGTTAATACTACAGTATGCTGTAGCATTCATTAACAAAGTGTTATAAATACTATAATTTATACAGTAGGCCTATGCTACAATTTACTCTGGGAAATTAATTTGTTCAAATACACTATAGTTTTTACTATAGTATTTTTTGACATGGGCAGGCTGACAGTGAGCACGCACGTGACAGTTAAAACATTAACTATTAATTATTTTAACTTACTTAATGGAAAAACATTGCGTGACTAACAAGATTTTACAACGAAGTGCTACAGGTTATTGTACTGGCTAGGATTAATAATCATACCATATCACTAAGTCAACACAAGCTTGCCAATAGTGCTACAGTTTTGTTAAACGAATATGCTAACAAATTTGTTTTACAGCATTAGAAGCTAATATATGATGGCTATAAAGTGTATTCAAGACTATTTAGCAACTTACGATCGCTTCACTTCGCAATTAAATGCATCACAATTGTTTTTAATGTTAAACAAATAAAAATTGATTCACATTTGATACTCACACTGAATATCGTCCATCTTCCAGAAAAACATGTGGTCACTGGTCCTGTAATTCGGTAGGTGGCGTTGTATCTAAACATCTAGGGTCCTAGAAATGCGGTCCTGAAAATGCAGCGTCCGGTTGTGCAGGCAGATGCTACTCCATTTTTGGGTGAACTACACTGTAATGAATTGCTGTAAAAATTACAGCAATATTTTACAGCCGATGGCTGTATTTTAATAATACAGCATATTGCTGTAAATTGCAATGAATTCCGGGGGCGTGGCGGTTTGAATCAAATTTACAGAATATTGCTGTAAATTTCAAATATACAGAGGCATTATGGGATCTCCAACGGTCAAGATTCGAGTAGCAGCAAGAGGAGTGATTTACAACTGTGGTAAGTGACTTATTATTTCATTTCCCCCCTCAGTCTTTGGTAAATATGTATGTATTTACATTCGCGATTCATATTGGTAACCCCGGATTGACGCATCCTCCGTCCGCGGGGCGCGAAGCAGACTTGCGCGGGGTTTTCCTCAGCGCGGTCGCGGTAGGATCTCACACATTCCCCGGCGCTTTAGCATAGCGGCTATGGGCCGAAAATTAATCATTAGAAACAGTTGGAATTCACGAGAACTTCGTGTTCATCAGCGCACTTGGTCGTGATTATTTTATGGCGTAAATCACATTTGTACAGGCAGACAGTCATCTGTTAACGGGCCGAAACGAAAAAGCCTCGCGAGTCGCGACGCGATCAGGCCGCTCACGGAGGATGTGTCACGCAAAATGGTGCTGCTTCATGCTGTTAACGTAACCAATGTGATGTATTTGTGGACATTTTCTAACTTAAGGTAATGCAAACACTTTAACATCTCTGTTTGATATAAGTTTGCCTTGTATAGTTAATTTAATATTACCATTACCAAAACCAAATCTTTTTTTAACTTGAAATGAAATGTGCTATTTAACGTTACAGATATGAACAAACTGATCATCCTGTATCTTACTTGTCTTTTAGATGTACATTTTATATCTATTGAGGCCTTTAACACAACTACAACTAACTATTGTTTCTCAACTAGATTAGACATTTATTTTTTAGGGTGAATGTTTTAGATGTCTCTCTATTTGACCCTGGCAAACAAATTAGTTAAATAAGGTGTTTAGATTAGTGGGACATCTAAAACTTTCTGGGAGGTAAGTATTCAGGACTGGAGTTCAGGACTGGCTAATACTGCTCTACCACATGGTATAATTTCAAAAACATGATTACATGCCTCAAAAGCTAAAACCAATCTGAATTCTTGACCCTTTAGGCACTTTGTAGGTATTTATCTGGAGAGAGGAACAAAGACCAAAGGAAAAGTGCCATCTAAAACAACAGGCCACAGTTCAGAAGAAACGGGTTGCGTTCAACCTACATGTTGCCACTCTTCTGTGCAAAGTGATGGATTTTCAGTGGAATTTCTGAAATGTAAGAAATACACACACACACCAAGATCTATTTTTCCTTTTATTATATACTTTTATTATTCTATATCTGTATCTGACTGTATCTATCATCCTCTATCTGTCACTGACTGTATCTGTCATCCCTCTCAGTCTCTTAAAGTATTATGTTTTGTAATATATCTAATGTATTGTCCTCTTTGTTCCTTTCAATATTTCTAGCCTCTCTTTGCATCCTGGGATGGAACATCATCTGGAGCAGAATTGTTCTTTTTTGATTGCAAGTTTGTTGGACTTGTTGTTGGCCATGTTGGTATGTTCATGAAGTGATAAAAGTGATCTGGGTTTTAAGAAATGTTTTTATATGACCCTGTTGGTCAAGTTATAGTTATAATTGTATTTCTTTGTGTGAAGGGCCATGATGGCCAATAAGTAATTTAAAAACATTTTCATGACAAAATTTTGTCCCTTTAAAAAATAAAATGATTTTCTAAATAAAAAATAAATTCAAAATAATACACCTTTTATGGCATTTTTTTATGTAAATTTGAAAGATATATTTATTACATTTTGACCGGTTTTTCAAGATTAAGAAGCCTCAAATTTTTTTGGGAGGGGGGTGAATTAAGTTATGCATTATACAACACTTTATGCAGTTAAAATTTGTTTAAAGCTTATGCAGTTAATAGATTAAATTTAAAATTCAGCTCCCATTAAGTGAGCAATAGCGAAAATATATTGTATACTGCATTTTACATATTCTACTTGACTAAACTACTTGAATGTGTGTATTTGCTATTTAAAGAAGTATGTTAAATGCAGTATACAATATATTTTTTTGTAAAAATGCAGAATACAAAATATATAATTACTGTAAATTTTACAGTAAAATACTGGCAGCAGGGTTGCCAGCCAGTTACTCTAATTTTTACAGTAGTGTTTCTGTAATTGAATTTACAGAATTTTACTGTAATTGAGAATACAAAATTCTGTAAATGAAATTACAGAAACACTACTGTAAAAATTACAGTAACTGGCTGGCAACCCTGCTGCCAGTATTTTACTGTAAAATTTACAGTAACTTTTTAACAGTGTATGCCTGACCAGAGAGTTGACTCGCTATCTCAGTTCATCAGAGCTCACGATGGGAAGCAGCCAAGCATCCATGGTGGGAGTTGTAGGTTTTTAAGAATTCTGCCAAATGTTGGACCTGACCTTATATCCAGAATCCTCATTTAATAGCACTACCAGCTTCAGTTCCTGTGGTTTGAGCTTCAGGTACTGGCAAGAGAAAAGGATGCAGAAAAGCAATGGCTCAAAGTAATTTTAGTAATGAGTATGGAATTATAATTTGAGTTAGTGTCTTCAAATATGACATAAACAGGAATCAGCTGAGAATTAAATGCTTTCTGTCATTGAATTTAATGCTTTCTGTCATTGACTTCTATAACCTAGAGAAAATACCCGGGAATTGTTCCAGTTCATCTCATACCCCTTTTACACCAAGCCAGTTTGAGTGCTGGTTCAGAGCCAGAGCCTTGTTTCAAATCATTTATTTGTCTTTCGACACCCAAAGCACCAGTTCTGAACCAGGAAAAGTGGTTCGTAAGTAGCACCAAAACATTGCTGGTCTAGAAGAACCACTTGCTTCAGGGGCTGGGGACAGGGTTACTGTGACCAAAAAGATGAACAGAAATTGGTGACCACCATTTTTGAAAAAGCAGCTCGATTGTAATCTCTGTTTATACAAGTTATGACGAGCTGCATGAACGCGTTGGATTCGCTGTGTTGGGATGCCGATGTAGGTTTGCTAATCTATGAGCATCAATAGTAACGCAATGTCCTCCATTGTTGATGGAATGCTTGTTTGAGATGCATCAGAGCTGCACGGACTGATTGGCGTGTGACATTGGAGTGCCGCAGGAGTGTTTAGAGAGCATACAACTCCTTTTTTGGATCACTCTCGCGGTGCTTTGATGTCATTTGCCGATCAGTCGGCGAAAAGCCGATGCATCTCGACCAAGCTTGATGTGTTTGGTGCTGCCACGCTAGCAATGCTGTGAAAGATGAGATGTACTGTATGTAACGCGCGCGTGGGTTATACTATAACTTTACAGTTCTTACCCAGCGCTGCTTCGTGGGTTCTTGGCTTTGTTCTGTTTACCAAGTTATCACCGCTTAGATGACACTGACAAAGAGCTCGGGTGATCACAACACTTGTTTTTACTGAACATTCAGAGGCGAACATCATAAATTGCCACAACTGATTACAGAGCGTGCACCTCTCTTCTCTCTCCATCCGCTACTCTATCACACACACACTCTGTTTGTCCTCTCCCCCGCGATTCAAATCGCGGGGCGCTGTTCTCGCGATATTATAACCCAGATCTATACAAGGTATTAGAACACTATTTTATACCCTTAATTTCACTCCCTACATAATACTCCCTTACCCAAGTAGAAATGTCCTCATTTCTATAACACAATCCTTGTGTGTCTTTATATGGATAAAGAAAGGTACAAAACAAAATGTGTATAACATACAAAACATTACAGTTCTTAAAATCTGTATGAACAAGCCAAAACAAACATAACATTTTCTTCTTTTTTTTTTTTTTCACAATACTGAAACATAGGAAATCAACCAGGCCCATAAGAAATCAATAAAGCCGCATGCTCTGACTAAGGATTCCACTCGTTACATCTATCAACCTTGTACATAAAATAAGAAACATGTACAGGGAACATTCAGCAATTCAGTAAAGTTTAAAGTCCTTTAAATGGTAAGGCAACCGACGTGTCCTGGGGAGCACATCCTGAGTGGACACTGGAGCGTCAGGTGAATCAGATGCACCTGCTGGCGTCCAGCTATAGGTGTGCACCGTGTTGGAGGAAACAGTTCAGAGTCGGGGTAACATGGCTGTCCTGTGCCCTGTCCGTAGAGCTGGAATGTTGTGAGGTGCCAGGTTGTTGCAATTGAAGGCGAGGGTGCAACTGGGGCAATTGTGGTGGTTCCAATGGAACCCGGGGTGTGGGAAGCCCTGGTGGCACCGGTGTAATGTGAGGTGGGAGGAGTCCTGATAAAGTATTCAGAGTGTTCGGTTTAACAGGGGAGGAAGGGGGAGGAAGGGCGTGTGTGTTCTTTGGGTCAGTGATGTAAGGTTTCATGCGATTGTAATGAATGACTTTTGATCTTGCATGAGGTCTGGATACATCTTTAACTTCAAAATTGACAGGGGTAGAGCTACCAGAGGGGCATATTGATTGCAAAACCTCATATGGACCCACCCAACGTGGACACAGTTTGTTGTGGCGGTGGGCAGGATCATCCACTAACACCAAGTGACCACGGTTATAGGGAGTGTATTTCAAATGGCGATCATAGTTCAGGCGTTGTTGTTCTTGCGCCCTGTCTCGGTAAGCAGTTGCAGAACGGTAAGCAGAGGTCAATCTCTTGCACAGCTTGTTAGCATATGCTGCTGGTGTGCCCACTGTCGCTGAACTGAAAGCATTATTATCCCAGAGCAGGGTGTCAAGGGGAACACGGGCCTCCCGGCCATGAACCAAAAAGAAAGGTGTCAATCCTGTGCTTGTGTGCTTAGTGGTGTTATATGCCAATGCAACTTGTGGAAGGTGCTCGTCCCACTCCTTACCTGATTCAAAAAGATGTTTGGAAAGTTCATCTTTTAGAGTGCGATTAAAGCGCTCAACGGCCCCATCGCACTGAGAGTGATACGGTGACGTGCGAAGCTTCTTGATCGACAGCAAATTACAAAGATGCTTTATAAGGTCAGATTCAAACTGTCTGCCCTGGTCAGAGTGTAGGGCCTCAGGGACACCATGTTGTGGAATGTAGTGGTCAAAATGCAGCCTGCTACAGAGATAGCTGTTTGATCTCTCAATGGGTAGAGGTTGACAAACTTAGTGTACAAGTCCATCATTACTAGTACATAGCAGTTACCCTTGGTAGAAATAGGCAACTCTGTTATGTCTGCAGCCACTATTTGAAATGGACGGTCAGGTGAGATAGGAATGAGTGGCGCCTGTGGTCGGGGCACAGGAGAACGCCGTGACTGACAAGCAGCACATTGAGAGCAATGTTTGGCGATGTCTGAAGACATGTAAGGCCAGTAAAAGGACCGCATGGCTCTGTCCGACGTCTTGGCCAGACCATAGTGACCCACCGACGGGTGTCCGTGGACATGACTGAGTACTTCAGGAATCAATGATGTAGGAACGACCACTTGTAAGGTATTGTCACCTAATGAGTTGCGCAAGTGTCTGCATAACACTCCATTATGAACATTGAGAGGACTACACTGTGCCCACAGTTTTCTGAGGTATGGTGAAGCATCACGTAGCCTCCATAAGGGTGGTTTACGCCCCGTTTCTATCCAGGAGAAAACAACAGCTAAATCTGGATCTGACCTCTGTTGTTCCATCACATTCCATCACTTTGGATTTGAACAAGATTTGATGTTGTGTGGTTTGGAACGAACATGGGCAAAGGGACATTTTTGCTCGTGGGCAGTGTTTGGGAGTGTGCTGACACTGGTATGTCTTGCAAGGCTATCGATGTGGTCTGAGTCGCTACCGAGACAGTAGACATGTCACTCCGAAAACAACTGTCAGGTTCCATGGGATGAGTCTCTGGCCGGCGAGACATGGCATCTGCATTAAGATGTTTATCTCCATCACGGTGAATGACATGCCAGTCGTAAAATCCAATTCTATTGCCCAACGTGCTCGTCTGTAGGGTCATGATCTAAAGGAAGTTTCTTGAGACCGACCAAAGGTTTATGATCAGTAACGATAGTGAATGGGTGACAACGAAGATAGTGTCGGAAGTGACGAACTGACCACACAATGGCATACAATTCCCGATCAAATGTGGACCATTTTCTTTCTGAAGCAGACAGCACGTGGCTGGCATACGCAATGACATGCTCTTTTCCTTCAACTTGCTGCGAAAGAACAGACCCCACTGAATGAAGGGATGCATCAGTGTAAAGGAGGAAGGGGATTGAAAGATTCGGAAATGCCATGATTGGTGGTGACGTCAGTGCCTGCTTCAGTACACTGAAAGCTTCATTTGCTTCTGCTGACCATGAGAATGATACACCTTTGTGTGTGAGATGGTACAGGGGTTCAGCTGTGCGTGCAAAGTGTCTAATGAATCGACGATAATAAGAACACAGACCCAGAAAAGCCCTGACTTGTGTGGCTGAAGTTGGAATTGGCCATGTCTTGACTTTATCTATGTTAGATGGGTCTGGCTCAACACCGGCACTAGAAACACGGTGACCCAGAAAAGTGACAGAAGAGCGTGCCAGATGGCACTTGGATGGCTTAAGTTTGAGTCCAGCCGTACGAAATCGCTGAAAAACTTCACGCAAGTGCTGAAGGTGCTGTGGGAAATCAGCACTGTAGACGATAATATCATCTAAGTAGATTAAACAAATACTCCAGTGCAGACCCCGAAGTACAAGCTCCATTAAGCGCTGGAAACTGGGGGGGCATTAGAGATCCCCATTGGCATAGAATTGATATAGTCCTGTACCAGTGGAGAAAGCTGTTTTTTCTTTGTCATCTGGATTGAGTGGTATTTGCCAGTACCCACAGTTAAATCAATTGTGCTAAACACTCTGGCCCCAGAAAGTCTATCGAGTGTATCATCCACCCGAGGAAGAGGGTGTGAATCTTTGATTGTGACATCATTGAGGCGTCTGTAATCAACACAGAACCGGTGTGTTCCATCCTTTTTCCGGACAAGCACAACCGGAGCAGACCAGACTGTGAGACTCCTCAATGATGTTGTGTTCCAAAAGCTTTGATACCTCTTGTTGTAGTACAGCCTGTGTAGCTGGTGATGTTCTATAAGGGCGCAGTTTTATTGGAGCAGCATCACCCGTGTTGATACTATGTGTACTAAGTTGGTTTTTCCATAGTCATGAGAATGGGAGCTAAAAATGTTAGCGAATTCAGTCAGTAGGGTCTTAAGCTGTGCCTGTTCTTCAGCGTTTAAGTGTGTATCTTCCAAATGCACTTCAGGCGCTGGATGGACAGTTTCTTTAGAAGTGTCACAGCTGAGACTAATGCATACTCATCATGTGCATTGCCAGTGACAGAGAAAAGCTGACCCAATGGGCATCCAGCCTCAAGAGAGACGGTTCATAGTCGGATTAACAACTCTAACAATGGCCCTCCCCTTTTGAACTGATGTCAGTGTTCGAGCTACACCTAAGTTATAACTTGAGGGGGCTGAGGTTCCAGCATACCCACATATGTGTCTGTGAAAGGATTCGCTACACCATTATCTTTGATAGAAATTGGGATTGCCATCTCAGACATAGGGGGCACAGTCACCTGAGCGACACTAACTGCAGAACTTTGTACTGGGATCAGTGACTGGGGCGGTGAAAGAGGCACTGAAGTGTTATACAGTTGTAAACATGCATGTGGTACATCAACGGTAACTGTGTGTTCAATTAAGAAATCCCATCCTATGAGAACAGGATGAGTGGCTGTACGTACCACATGAAAAACATGAGAAAATGTGACATCTCCAATGTGTATGGGAGCTATTACAGAGCCCAGTATGTCCAATAACTGTCCAGTAACTGATGACGCTAACACAAATGACTTACTGATAGACTGAGTAGACAAAGCTGGAATTGATCTACGACAGTCATCGGTAATGAGAGATAACCTGACCCAGTATCAACCAAAGCATGGAGTTCAGTACCAGCCAGTGCAATTTGAATGAATGGTGTAGGTGGAGTAGGTTTGAAACCAACTGTACCAGAGTGGACCATTATTGGGGATGAAGCTGGCATTTGGTCCCCAATGACAGCTTCTACTCGTTTCCCCGATGTGGTGAGAAAGGGGCTGTCCCCTTGTGGATGGGGAGAAATGTACATGTCGTGTGGGGGATCTTGGCGCACTTTGGGAGTGGGGGGGTGGCGAAGGAGATCTGTGTCTGTGGTAACTGGAACTTCTGTACTGTGGGCTTGGTGAGGGTGAACGAGCATAACGGGTTCTATGTTCGTATTCGGAATCAGGCCGGTGCTCCCGGAAGGCGAGCGGCCAGAGTTTGAGTTGCCATAATGATGTCTGTGGGGTGTGTATGGTCAGATTGTGTGGTGTGAGAGGTGTGTGACTCACGACTGTGGGAGGAAGGGAGTAGCTGCGTCTTTGGCAGTAGAAGTCAGCATTTGGGGGTGCTCGATCGTTTTCTGAGTGGCCATGGTAGCGTCGTGGAGGACAGCAGTCATCATGAGGGTGTTGTCGTCGACCTCTCTGTGTACGTTGAGAAGAACAGCAGCAGTCCTGGCGGTAATGATGATCGTCCCAATCAGGCTGGCGATGACGTGCTGTGATGTAATCCACGGCTGCGCAGGTCTGATGTGGAGAGTGCGTGGAAGACGTCACCTCGTCCTGAAGGCTGGAAATCCGCTGCGAGAGCTGGTCCATGCGTTCATCAGTTTGTCGCAGGTGAGACTGACGTAAAGCCTGTAGGTCGGTTCGGAGTTCAGCGATGGCTGATGCTAGTTCAGTGATTTGAGTTGGTGTCACTATGTTAGTCGATGGCTGGGGATTCACAGTCACAGGCATAACACCTGAAGGGCAGCAACACTAATGGCTAACTGAGCGCGTTCACACTGACTGGCCACTTTCAAAGCATTGTCCAAAGTCACAGCCCCATGCTCATGAATTTTCAGTTGAAGTGATGGATCTAAGCCGGTCACAAATCTGCGAAAAATTTCACAATTACGGGCTGCTGCATCATATTGAGGAAACGCTTCAGTCACTAGATTTGTAAGTTCAGCAGCATAGACTTCAAGAGGTTCTTGTGGCTTACGAGGACGAGCATTCAAAAATGTCTGAAATGTGGCCAAAAAAGTTGTACGTCCAAAAACAGTGCTTAAACTGGCTTTGGTCAAATTGTAGTCCGCTTTCACCGCAGGGGAGAGAGACTGCCAGTATGCAAACGCTGGACCGGTAAGCTTCACAGGGAGAAGTTTGGCCTTATCCAGTGGTACAGCTGAGACATCAAGTGCCACTTCAAATCTCTGTATCCATGCACTAAATGGCTCTTTACCATCTCCAGAAAAAGGAGCAGGGAGGTCAATTTTAAATGGCAGATGTGGACTTGCTTCATCTGCGACATGTCTGTCTCTCTGCATTGCAACTGCGTCATTCTCATCATCCGCCATTTTGTGCGATAAAGAAAAAAAGAAAAAAAATGCACGTAATCCGAACTTGCAAAAAGAGCACGTAAAAAATAGAACAGTATAAACGGCTCTGCAGGTTAAAGCGGCGATATTCACGTCGTTCAATATGAAAAAAAAAACAAGCGTCCAGAAAACAAGCCAACCAGCGCTGCCACCAGTGTAACGCGCGCGTGGGTTATACTATAACTTTACAGTTCTTACCCAGCGCTGCTTCGTGGGTTCTTGGCTTTGTTCTGACCAAGTTATCACCGCTTAGATGACACTGACAAAGAGCTCGGGTGATCACAACACTTGTTTTTACTGAACATTCAGAGGCGAACATCATAAATTGCCACAACTGATTACAGAGCGTGCACCTCTCTCTCTCTCCATCCGCTACTCTATCACACACACACTCTGTTTGTCCTCTCCCCCGCGATTCAAATCGCGGGGCGCTGTTCTCGCGATATTATAACCCAGATCTATACAAGGTATTAGAACACTATTTTATACCCTTAATTTCACTCCCTACATGTATATAGTGATATAAGACCTGGCTCTGTGCTGGCTCTCTAGCCCGTGGAAAGGCAAACCAGTTCTTAGAAGGCTCATTAGTCGAACTCAACTAGCACTATCAGTTATTCCCTATCAGTTATTTCCCATTGTTGACAAACCTAAAAACACTACACTTCTTCTCAGCCTTGTGACATAATTTGGCAGCAGGGTAACAGTGCTCTTCAGTCATTTCCTGTAATGGTAAACAACAAGATCTGCCCTCTTTTCCAGCTGGAGCCGGTGCTCAGCCAGGCCGGATTTGCTCAGAACAGGCCATTTCCACTGACTTTGGAGATATGGAAGTTCTGCCCATTGACGTCACAGGTTCCCTTGTTCAAGACCAGCAAGGTTTGGGGGCTGGTTCAGAACCAGGATTTGGAACTTGTCCAGTGTTTTGTGTGGAAAAATGCAGCTCTGTTCCAAATTGGGCACTGACTCTGGCACCAGCCCCAGTGGAAAAGCGGTATTACCAGGCCAATAGAGAAAGAGATACAGTTGTGTTTGAATCGGATTAAGTGTTGATCTGTGATTGTGCTCCAAACAGAATAAGTAGAAGTTCTTCAGACTCTTCGGACAATGGTGGAAACTAAATTGTGCACCCATAAAGGGCCTTTCACATGACTCGTGTCAACGACGACTAATGCATTGAACTTTAAATTTACCTTACACACCATGTTGCATGCAGATCAAGCATTTATAATGCAGCACACAAAGTCACAACAAAGCTCTCAGTGATTTTAGTCGTTTTACATTGATATCCTGGGTCCAGTTCAGAGATCTTTAACTCTGATCCTGGAGATCCATTGTCCTGCAGAGTTTAGCTCCAAGCCTCATTAAACACACCTGAAACAGCTAATCTCTAGAGCTGCACCTGAAAGCTGAAAAATGCTGCCTTGCACACATCTGAATCCAATGTTAGCTTCACTTCTTGTTTCCTGAGATACCTTCATCTGATGGATTTTTGAAGGCAGCATAGATGTATCCTTCGCTGCCTATGATATCCCACAATCCTGTGCTTTCCTTTCCACAACAGTTGACCTAAAAAATAAAGATGGCATCTGCAAGTTGCAGTTGGTGGTCAGTTTTTGTCTAAATGTAAGTTTTTGACCAACATTTTCCACTTTTGATGTCTAGCAAGAAATTACTATTGTAGTAATTAACTATTTGTTTAGTTATCACCAAAGCTTGCTTTACTTAGTCGTAGATCACTAAACCGTTACGCTGCCTCAGAAGTCTATCCTAAATCAGTTTCATGAGGTACCTTCATACGCAAACACTGCCTGCGAAGTCATTGCCTGATAAGGCATTGAGGCAACATTTCGGATGCAGTCTAGGTTTTCAGGGTCACATGTATATCACAGGCAGGTGTGTTGAAGCCTGTGTGGGTCTTTGCCTGACAGTGGGTCTCCAGGAGCAGGGTTGAAGACCTCTGGTCCAGTTGCCAACCAGTGTTACAGATTTGCTAACAGCTTGCACCAACGCAAACCCTCTTTTTATGGTAGGGAGAGTTTTTAAATTAACCATGCAAGGTGATTTATTAAGGTTTGCGCTAGTCAATTTACTTGTATTTGTGCCATTATTTACCGCCCAAAAAAAGCACGTCTTAAGCCAGATGCTAATTTGCGCTGCTCTTGGTATTGCATTGGTCATTATGGAAATGATCTGACTGCGTCTGTTCTTTAATTTGCATGTCATCAGTAGATCATGTGCAGAACTTTCCACTCCCATCGGCGCTTTTTCGGAATTGCGCTCCCACGCTAATTTGCCCTGTTAAGTAAATCTAAAGTAATGTAAAAGTTTAGTAAATATACTGGGGCAGTTGTGGCCTAATGGTTAGAGAGTCGGACTTGTAACCCGAAAGATCTCTGGTTCAAGTCTCAGTAAATATAGGTGGGGGTGAATGAACAGTTACCCACAACTGAGGTGCCCCAATCACTCCCTGGGCGCCACAGCAAACGGTGTGTGTGTGTTCAGTACTTACAGCTGTGTGTGTGCACTTGGATGGGTGAAATGCAGAGCACAAATTATGAGTATGGGACACCATACTTGGCCTCATGTCACTTTCACTTTCAAATCTGGCCCTTAGAGTAATGTCTCAGTTCTCAGTGAAATTCACCAAGAGCATCCAGAGACAGTAACGTTTCATAAACTCACATTCAGAGTCCTGATTTTCACTTTGCAGTGTATTAAAGCTTCTGCCAGCTCAAACATGGTGTATTTTTACAGTGTATATTCCCCGCTTCCTTGCTATCTACTAGTAAACTTGTAAAATTGTCCATCCATGATGCTGTCTGCAATGATTTTCATGTGGAGGTCAACAGCCCTGATGTGATTCATGTAAAAGAGCCCTTAGAATACCATCTCTATTTTTCTTCATCTAGTCAAAACCTGCACAAGAATCTTGCATACATCTACTCAAATTCTAGGCACAAAAGTCACATTTGTTCACCTACCTATCTGAAAATGACAAAGGAATATATCTTTTGCAGCAGGTGTCATCTGTATGTATAGTCAAAGACTAAATGTCAAGAGCATCGGTGGTGTTCTCCTGTGATAGGTGATGAATAACTGGAGACCTGTTCTTCCTGCCGTACACTCTTTGTCCTCTCACTGGTCACTCTTCCTCTGGGAGCCTCGCTGAGCTGAAGTAAGATAAAGGCAGGTGTGAGGGGATCCGGTCAATACGTGGATCGATGTCTCCACAGGCAAAACTGCTCTCGCTCACAGTTGGGGCTGCCACACCATGACTGCTTATGTGTTTCTAACATCTGTCTCACATTCAGTCTTTCTGTATCTGGTATCTTTTACTGCACTTATCTGATCCTGACCTTTTCCAAATGTTTTGTTTTCTCAACGTGTTTTTTCTCTTTTTTCCTTTATTGGTTTCCTTTTCCGTGGGTACTTTTCCCATGCTTTGTCACTCAACAGTTCTGTTTTGTAGCTGTGTATTATTTATTAAATTCATCAAGTGGAGGTACATCTGGGCTCAGGTGTTTACTGTGCAGAGCACTCTTGGCTGGAGGCCAGTACATCAAAGCAGAGACATATAAGAGACAGGCCACGAGTTGAAAAATGAATGGGAATACACGATATGCACAGAACGTTCTTGCAAACTTCCACAATAATATGAGCCAACTGGAAAAAAACTTCAGTGGAAAAGTCACTTGGTGGTGTGACGGCTTTGACAAGCATCAATAGTGTAATACTTTGTTTATAATCAGAATAGAGCCAGTTAAATAGTCAGGCCTAGCATTAATTTAGTTGTTCAAACTTAAAACGAGATGAAAAAGACGTTTAAATTTCAGTGTCATGAGAACAACAGCTGAGTGTCCCTCAGTGTTCATCCTCAGCAAAATGTAATTTAACCAACAGTTTTAACACTTTGTAACAAATCTTAACTAGTTAGGGATTTATATGTGTACAACTATATAGCTACTTAAATGGTTTGAGGAAACAGATGGTTTAATGATGCCTTAAACGGTTTAAGTTCATCAAACTCAAAGTAATAAAGTTCCATAAGAATAAGCAAATACTATCATTGGTACAAAGCAATGATGACAGAACAGGAGCACTGTAAAACTCAAATATTTTAAGTATTCCAAACTTATTAAGTTAATTAACTCATTTTATTAAGTTAGTAGAACTTAAAATATTTGTGACAAGTGGGGCGGGGCCGAGAGACGTGGAAGTGGAGCAAGGCCAGTGTGGTGCACAGGTGTCTCTCATTAATAATCATGTCACCAGCATCCCTTCGCTCCTACAGTTCTCAGCCTCGCCCAACTTGTCAAAATGTTAATTAAAAACAGTTCATTTACATAAACATCACATTCAGATCTTGGTTAAATGCTAATAACACATGCTATTATAACTATCAAAGAGTCTGTCATTATATACTTGCATGTATGTAATTAAAAAAACATACAGTATATGTGGTCTTAAAAGATTTGCAGCCCATCCTCAGCCAAACCACAGACTCTACTCTTCACCACAATGGTGACCCCACAAAACTAACATAACAGAACCCCTAAATCCCAACATAACACAACATTAAACACTAACTTGTGTCTCCCTATGTTAATCTTGTGCAAAAACACACAAAATAACACTTAATTTCAACATTTATTTATACAGTCTGATGCAAAGCATGCTGGGAACTAGAAATCTGCTGCAACATCATATTAAGTTCAGCTTATTACAATCACGCAACTTTTTTCTATTAAGTACAATGAACTTTCATTATTATTTGAGTGAAACAAACTCATTTCATTAATTTCACTGTTCGGTTTTACAGTATGAGTCGATTAAAATGTTGACCTGAGGCAGATATTGAAGACAAAGAGTATAGAACAACATCTTGACAGCTGACAGTTCACCGGAAATGCCCGCCCAGGTGAAAAAAAAGTACATTTCAATAATGTACTTAAAGTGCTCTATTTTCGTGCACTAATTTTGTACTTAATATACTAAAAATTCTTCTTTAGTATTTCTTAAGATAATCTTAAAAACATCTAAGTGTACTCAACTGTGCTATTTTGAGACACCATAAAATATGAACTAAAATGCGCTTTTAATATACTATCTCTGTATTAAAATATATTTAGATACCACTTAGTACACTATGGGTTCAAATGTACTCTAAGTAGTATCTAAATACATTTTTTAAATACAGAGATAGTATATTAAAAGCACATTTTAGTTCATATTTCAAAGTGTCTCAAAATAGCACAGTTGAATACATTTAGATGTTCTTAAGATTATCTTAAGAAGTACTAAAGAATTTTTCGTATATGAAGTACAAAATTAGTGCACGAAAATAGAGCACTTTAAGTACATTATAGAAATGGACTTTTTTTTTCACCTGGGCGAGCTGGCTTATCAAAAACCAGGAAGTGGCTGTTCTTGGCATTGCAGCTGTACAAAAGAATGTCTTGCCTCTCATTTACAAAAAACCTAATTAGCTTATAGATAAAATTACTGTTTACAACCAAGCACTCTGCTCTGACATTTTTCAGGTTCTTCTGACACCCTGGAAAAGTACTGTTTGTGAAACCCTGTGTGTGAAAAGTATTTGCAAAGATATTTATATATATTTTGAAAAAAATTATATATTGAAAATATTAATTTGCTTTTTCAGATATTACCTTTCATGTAGTGTGTATAGCTGTTTGTGAATGTAAAAGGTAATTAATGAATGTAAATGTAAATGTAATTGTCTCCTAAAATAAAGAACCGATTCTGAACGGCCAAAACGAGTCAGTAATTCTAGTCTCATACCTGTTACACATATCTAATAACAATGTAACAAATTGCATAATGCCAGCCTATGGTCTTCATAGTTACTGTTCGTAACACTGAGTATCAAGCGCTGAAGGAACCTCCGGAGCTGAAATTCAGATACGGTAATAGACATTTCATTTCCGACATATGCTGTAACACAACAGACTGGGCCGTCTGACCAATCAGAGCAGAGTAGGCTCTCGGAAAGGTGGGGTTTAGAGACACATAGGACCCTATGTGTCCCTGCCCATCTGTTTGCCCATGGGTGTTCTGGTCTGAAAACGAGATGTGTTCAGGCGCATTGTTGGCGTGTAGCTATTTTGAGGCAACTGAAAATGACTGCACCATTGACCAACAAAAACCTTCTCTAAAGTCAATGGTGCAGTTTTTTTTTGTTGTTGTTTTTTGTTATTTAAAGGTCCCGTTCTTCGTGATCCCATGTTTCAAACTTTAGTTAGTGTGTAATGTTGTTGTTAGAGTATAAATAAAATCTGTAAAATTTTAAAGCTCAAAGTTCAATGCCAAGCGAGATATTTTATTTAACAGAAGTCGCCTACATCGAACGGCCAGTTTGGACTACATCCCTCTACTTCCTTCTTTAATGACGTCACTAAAACAGTTTTTTGACTAACCTCCGCCCACAGGAATACACAAGAGTTGCGTTTGTAGAGTGTGTTTGTCACCATGTCGTCGAAACGCTGTTATTTTCATCCCGCAGTCCAATCACCGGGTCTGATTCCGGCTCAAATTGATAGGGTAAAATTAAAGACATGTTTACAAAAACACTGAGCGCGTGCATCTCCACGTTATGGTAAGAGGCGTGACCTTTCCGGGCAAGGTTCGCTCAGAGCTGCTGTCGAATCACAACACAGGAACCGCTGGCACAATCAGAACTCGTTACGTATTTCTGAAGGAGGGACTTCATAGAACAAGGAAGTCATCAGCCCGTTTTTATGACAGTGGAAACAGCGGTATACAGATAAGTAAATTATGTGAAAAATACTGTGTTTTTTTACACGCGAAACATGAACACATGTTATATTGCACACTATAAACACAATCAAAGCTTCAAAAAACCACGAAAAAAATGGGACCTTTAAAGGCAGCATTAATAATATGTGTCTATAGGTGGGTGCAAAACATGCATACACTTGTTACAAACACAGGAGCACACAAACATTTTTAAATATTGAAAATAAGCATTCAGTCTTTCTCCTTACAAATTCCACCATGGTGCAAGCGCAGCTGGCTTTTAAAGGGAATGAGAGATTAGTTTATTGCACGTTACGCCCAAAACACACCCATGACTCATTAAGAGACTAGGTAAACCATTTTTTTTCTGTCGTTAAACTAGCAAAAGAGGATTCAGACACGCCTTAAGTGCACCTGCGCGTCAGACCTTGTGCTTAAATTGTTAAAATAGGGTCCTGAATCTTCGAAAGAACTGTTTTCAGACTGCAATGTATATTATGAGAAAATTAAGTGTTTTTTTTTTTTTTACCTTGGATGCGTGTAAATCTATTGTAAAAGACCTCCAAAACAAAACTGGGAACCTTTAAAATAGGGGCACTTTAAGTATCCCCTTAAAGCAGAGGTGATGTGTTACAGAGTGTTATGGATAAAATCTCTGCAATGTATGCTTGTTTTCTTTCCGTTAGCTTAGCAAAACGCTAATGTCAGACTATTAAAATCTTTGCATGTCGAGTCTACCTTGTGGAGTTTCTGCCTGTGTAAAGCACTTCAAATCAATCGCTTATGAGGTTTCATTACAGTTAGGATGCTACCTTTGAAGACAGCTACCTACTGTATGTGGCAGCCTGCTAGGTTTTGGAACAGAGCCAGTTTGCTCCCCTGAATCCCTTCAAACTCAGAGTTATGTACAGTAAATATCTCTACTAGATTTGGCATCACTCTGGTTCAAAACAGCTAAACAAATTCTCTTAAATTTTCATCATGACTTACTCTCAGCTTGTTCTTAGACTCCTGCCGCTGTGAAGTTCCACTCGTAGGTGGATGCTCTTATCCATTTACTGTCTTTGATTTACAGTTCCCATCCACTTCCATAAGCCCACTCTATTCATTCAAAATCTCTTCTGCTATTTTACGTCCCTATAGATAGAGGCAGGGAAATATTCTTTTCTGTGACTGCTATCACCGTATGCAATAATTCAATTTCTGACACCAAATCATCAACACGATCAGCGTGTATCTCAGAGGTGTGTTGGGGATCGGAATGCATCGGGATGTGAATGATTTGAAAGGAAAAACCCTTCAAAAGTGGAATGAGGATTGAGAGTGGGGTAGCTGGCTGATGACAGCCAGGGGGGCTTTTTCCGACAGGCTGATCTCTCTCATTCATCATCATTTGGCTTTTTAATGGTCTGACAGCTCTGGCAACGCTGAGGAACTGCTGTGTCGCTTTCTCCGTCCCTCTATCTCACTCATGAGCCTCCAACTGTTGTCGCAGTGTCGCTCTCCCCTCCGCAGATGCCAGGCTGGCCTGTTTCCCGTTGGCACGGAAGGGCCAGATTGGTACCGGGATCAACTCCAAGCTGTCAGAGATCCGCCTCAGATCCAGGAAACTGTAGCAGGGCGGTTGCAACTGACAAATATAATGTGTGAGCCGGAGAAGAGGGACTTGTGTCAGAAAGTTGTTTTGTTGTGTGTGATGGTGAGCTTGAGTTTTTGCGATCTGTGATTGTCAGGATAAAGATATGTTTCGCTAAGGGGGTGCAGCAGATTTGCTTGTGTTTGGTGATAATTAATGAAGCAACATTCCCAACTAACACACTAAAGGAGCGCATAACTGGAAGTAGATCCCTGAGGGATGCTAGCTGTCTTCTAGTTATTTTACAACGCAAACCATTTTTTTCCACAGATTTCCTCATCATCGGGATCCAGATTGAATCTACAACCCTCTCGGGAGATATTCACATCTCATTGATTTATTCTCATTCTATTCTGCAAAGAATGCTTAAAGTATTTTTTACATTTACTGTAGATGAGTCAGAATTGTTTTACATATTATTATTGATGTAGTAATTCAATCATCTTGACAGAACATTGTTAACAAGGTGGACCTCTGTTCAATATGAATCCACTTGTGTACAACCTGTACTAAAATAAAAACTGAGATTCCTTGACAACAATGTAATTATGTAGAGATAATTGAGTCCTTTGCCTCAATATATCTCCTGCACACTCACCCTCACAAGTGTTTCGTTTGCTAGTCCTCACCTAAAAAACTGTGTTCAGGTTTGAAAATAGCTGTCAAAGTTTTTCTCCATGTTTAGGAGAAACATTTAAGACAAAGCTAATACTGAAATACATCTTCTGAGCTATGAACGAGCAACATCAGTGCAAAACAATGGTCCTCTTGGGTGGAATCTTGAGATGTAGTTAGAGAAAAAACCCACAAAACCCATTCATACTGTGGAAAAAAAATATTCTAGTATTAACAGCACTCCTACTTTTTCACCGTTTGTATCACTCTGCTTGAAGCAACTGTCATGGCGGCCGTGCAAATCACAGTATTTTTTTACAAATACTACATTTCTTGTACCACGAACTGTAGTTTTAAGAGTTTTAGGCGAGAATGTAGTTGTTTAGACCTGAAATATGTGACATATTTAATCATAGTTTATTTTACAATTTTTTTAGATGTTTTCGGTGATGTGAGCTCCAGGCTGTCAGTGGCAGTGCTCGTGTACCCACAGAGAACAGCTTAATCTTGGCCAGTGCTTCGAGGATTTGCTGCTGGTTCTTGTAGTGGTTAAACATGAGACATAATACATGTGTACATAAAACGGACAATCTTTGGTCTTATTAATCTATTACTTGTTCCTGAGCAAATTGGGCTATGCTAAATTTAATAATTTAATATTAAGGCTATATTTACCTTTTTTCTCCAAACCTAGCATTCACTTGTATCCCCCTGGATGTCCCTACAGCCCTGTTTGAAAACCCCTGGATTAAAAACTTACGTTGTTGCCATTTCCTGATCTTTTGTCTAAAATGGAAACTGTCCAGACATCAACAATATTTCTAGAACTTCTAGATTCTGCCTTTTTAGAAAAGGACAGCACTTCTGAGAAAGGCCAACATTTAAAGGGGGGTATCACACACAGTTTCTGCTAATCTCATGTTAATCTTGAGTACCTATAGAGTAGTAGTGCATCCTTCATATCTCTGAAAAGTCTTTAGTTTTATCAGATTTATAAAAGATACATATGCTGTACCGAGTCTGTCCGAAAACAGCCGAGCGCCTGGAGGCGTGCCGTGTGAGCGGAGCTAAAGAGTGACGAGCACGCACAGCTTTTGTGTAGTGATCGTCTGCAAGCTATCGATGGTCAGCTAAACAACTGTATTTAAACACACAATGCACCATCGCATTATCCCTGGATAACTTTTGAATCACTATAATGAATATAGCGTATAGTAAATGATGAATATGAATTTACTACATTTGTGTTGTTTACATTATATACACTTTGCCTATTGCCAACAAAACAGACGTTTGAAGCAGTTTTACTCACCACCTGTGGTTCAGACTCATGACCGGGATCATTACCGCTGTGACCGCTCCATCTTTCAGTTTCAAACGATCTGTAAATCCAGCACAGAACTGGGCCTTGTTTATGAAACCATAAGCACCGATCCTGAGGGCTCGAGCAGCCATGAAGATATTCTCCATTCATTTTAACCAATAAAAAAGTGATTGCAACTATCAGTTTCTATGGTTATTTTAATAACAAATATCAAGAGTCATCAATATAATGTGTGAGCACAAAACTCTCAGCTCCACTGGGTTCTTTGGGAAGCAAGGTTATCTTTCCCTCACAACCAAAAACACACTTATTTGGTGACATTGTTGATTTCGTGAAGTCCTATGACCTGTGCAGCACTGCCGACGACTTCCATAAAGCCAAACGCACATTGATGGGCGTGCACTTGCTCTTTCGCTTACTCGCACTTGCTCTCCCCCCACCCCCTTTAACTCATATTTGGTGTTTGCTTGAAGCCATGTAGCAAAACCGGGAAAATCTGAGACTAAACTTTGAGCTGAAAGCTCTATTCAGCAAAAAACAAATAAATCTAAAAAAAACTGAGGTATGATCATTCCTATCATCAAGTAATGGTTGTGGCAGGATCATTGAAGAATATAATCTGCACTGAACCCATGAACAGTATTTGTGCTTAGGCTTGATGCTGGTTGTATACACCTGAAGAGAGCAATGTGACATTTCTCCATTGATTTCTCTAAGATTGCAGGGAGTCTCTGGTAGGGGTCCCATTACCCAGCACTGTACCCTTTTTCTTTTCTCTAAAGTGGAGCGTTAATCCTGACTCCCTGAGGGTCTTACAGCCCCCTGTGTAATGCACCCTCAGGAACAGACTGTAGGTGGAAAGTGAGGTTCCATTCAATTAAATCCACTTCATGACAGAATCAAGTGCTTCCTTACTCCATAAAGCATTTGTTCCTGTTGTTGTCTTTTGTCATTACAGATGTAAAGTTCATCTATGAAAGTGAAAATCCTTGTCTGATATTACAGGAAGTGACACAGTTGCAAAAAACATTATGGGATATGTGGTAACTTGAAATGTCTGTTGTGAAAGGACCATAGCACAATTGTGAGTAAGGTTCTTACCTGAAATCATATGTTCTGGTCAACATGTATATAGGTTGTTTGTCACTTCCCTGAAATACAACCCATAGGAGCGTTTACTAAAGTTGCGCCCCTATCGACAACAGGACACTTTAATTTTAAAGGTGCTGAAGAACATGTTTTCAAAAGATGTAATATAAGTCTTAAGTGTCCCCTGAATGTGTCTGTGAAGTTTCAGCTCAAAATACCCCATAGTTTTTTTTAATTAATTTTTTTAACTGCCTATCATTATAAATGTGCCGATCCAGGGTACACGGCCCCTTTAAATCTCGTGCTCCATGCCCCAAGAGCTCACGCTTGCCTTAAACACTATAAAGTTCACACAGCTATAACCCTCAAAATGGATCTTTACAAAGTGTTCGTCATGCAACATGTCTAATTGCATAAGTATAGTATTTATTTGGATGTTTACATTTGATTCTGAATGAGTTTAATAGTGCTCCATGGCTAAAGCTAACATTACACACTGTTGGAGAGATTTTTAAAGAATGAAGTTGTGTTTATGCATTATACAGACTGCAAGTGTTTAAAAAATGAAAATAACAACAGTCTTGTCTCCGTGAATACAGTAAGAAACAATGGTAACTTTAACCACATTTAACAGTACATGCTAACAACATGCTAACGAAACATTTAGAAAGACAATTTACAAATATCACTAAAAATATCATGATATCAATGATCCTGTCAGTTATTATTGCTCCATCTGCCATTTTTCACTATTGTCCTTGCTTGCTTACCTAGTCTGTTGATTCAGCTGTGCACATCCAGACGTTAATACTGGCTGCCCTTGTGTAATGCCTTCAACATGGGCTGGCATATGCAAATATTGGGGGCGTACATATTAATTAACTGTTACGTAACAGTCGGTGTTATGTTGAGATTCGCCTGTTCCTCGGAGGTCGTTTAAACAAATAAGATTTATATAAGAAGGAGGAAACAATGGAGTTTGAGACTCACTGTATGTCATTTCTATGTACTGAACTCTTGTTATTCAACTATGCCGAGGTAAATTCAATTTTTGAATCTAGGGCACCTTTAATGCATTGTTCCCTTTTATCTGCGTCATATTTCGGGTTTAGCTCAATTGGCAGAGCATTGCAATGTATAACAATATGCAGTCATGTGATCATGTGATCATGTGATCGTGGGTTTGAGCCCAGGGAACGCATGTGCTCATAAAGTGTATATGCACTATAAATCACTAAGGGTAGGTTTAGGGATGGGGGTGGGTGTAGTCCTTAATAAAAATAAGGAGTTTTGCTAAATGGCAATAGGACAAATGGTGTAAAAAGTCCACACATTGCATTTAAATGAACACGTCGAGGGCGCCCCCCTGCGGCTGCCCCCGCTCCCGCGCCGCAGCAGCAGCCTCCATCCAAGCGGCGCCGTGGAGCCAGTCACAAACAGGGTGCCCAGCCCGTCCAGGCCCCCGCCAAGAAAGGTGGTAAAGCCAAGAACAAGAGGCCCTAGGACGGGCAACCCGGAGATGGATGGGACTGCTCTTCAGGAGGTGGTGACCGCACCACTCCTTCCCCCGGAGGAGGACTGGGTGGTAAATCCTTTGTTTCATTTTGTTTCTGTTCCGCCGACATGAGGGATACTCAATTCTCAAAAAAAGAGCAGTTTCCTTCATCTCCGGGTCCAAAGAGGGCTCGGAGAGTAGTGGGAAGGCAAGAACCTCTCCACTCTCACCCCCCTCTTCTATCGCCAGTGGGCAGCAGCGTGTGGATCGAGAAGGCAACCAAAGCCTCTCCTGCGCCCTCTGTCCAATCGTGGAACCATGTAGGTGTTGCACAGCACACTTTGACCCCGCTTTGGGCCACCTCGCAGAGAGAGCCTCCCGAGCCGCGTCCCTGCGTTCCACCTCGCTGCCCCACTGCAGGTACGCCTACGGTCCCTTTGATCCCGCTTGTACGGTCTCTGCGAGCCTGATTAGCGCTCCCCAGTCCATCATGCTGGCTCATTCGGACCATCAGGCTCGGCTATGCGTTTCAGTTCGCCCGGCGTCCCCCCAAGTTCAGGGGCGTCCACATTACTGCAGTGAAGGCTGTCGATACCCATGTCTTGCGTGCGGAGATTGTGGTCCTACTGGCGAAGGACGCAATAGAGCCGGTCCCTCCAGCCGATATGAGGTCAGGGTTCTACAGTCCCTACTTCACTGTACCCAAGAAAAGCGGTGGGTTACAACCAATCTTGGACCTGCAAGTTTTGAATCGGAGCCTCCACAAGCTACCGTTCAAAATGCTCACGCAGAAACGCATTTTCGAGTGCATCTGTCCCCAAGATTGGTTTGCGATTGACCTGAAGGACGCATACTTTCATGTCTTGATTTTACCTCGACACAGGCCATTCCTGCTTTGCGTTCGAGGGTCAAGCATATCAGTACAAGGTCCTACCCTTCGGGCTGGCCCTGTCTCCCCGCGTCTTCGCGAAAGTCGTGGAGGGAGCACTTGTTCCCATGAGAGAACAGGGTGTTCGCATCCTCAACTATCTTGACGACTGGCTTATTCTAGCGCAGTCTCGGGATCAGTTGTGCGAACACAGGGACCTGGTGCTCGGTCACCTCAGCCAGTTGGGCCTTCAGGTCAACTGGGAAAAGAGCAAACTCTCGCCTGTGCAGAGGATCTCTTTTCTCGGTATGGAGTTGGAATCGGTCGAACAGACAGCAAGCCTCACAGAGGAATGTGCTCAGTCGGTGTTGAACTGCCTGAATACGTTCAAAGGCAGGACAGCGGTCCCATTGAAATTCTTTCAGAGGCTCCTGGGGCATATGGCAGCCGCAGTGGCAGTAACCCCGCTTGGTTTGCTTCATATGAGACCGCTTCAAACGTACCGCTTATGAACCGCGGTACGTTCCGAGTGGCAATCACTCCGGAATGCCACCGAACCTTCAGCCCGTGGTCGGACCCCTTGTTTCTTTGGGCAGGAGTGCCCTAGAGCAGGTGTCCCGGCATGCTGTGGTGTTCAGAGATGCCTCTGCCACTGGCTGGGGTGCCACGTACAATGGGCATGCAGTATCAGGGGTTTGGAGAGGCCCCTCAACTGCATTGGCACATCAACTGCCTCGAGTACGCCTTGCCCTGAGCTGCCTGAAAGGGCCGTTATGGGGCAAGCATGTTCTGGTCCACACGGACAACACTGCGACTGTTGCATACATCAACCGTCAAGGTGGTCTACGCTCCCGTCACATGTCGCCCGCCATCTCCTCCTTTGGAGTCAGAAGCATCTGAGGTCGCTTTGTGCCATTCATGTTCCTGGTGTGCTCAACCGTGTGGCCGACGAGCTCTCACGAGCTGTGCTGCTGGGAGAGTGGCGATTCCACCCCCAGGTGGTCCAGCTGATTTGGAGAGAGTTCGGAGAGGCTCAGGTAGACCTGTTTGCCTCACCAGAAACCTCTCACTGCCAGCTGTTTTACTCTCTGTCCGAGGGAACACTCGGGACAGATGCACTGGCACACAGCTGGCCCCGGGGTCTTCGCAAATATGCGTTTCCCCCAGTGAGCCTACTTGCACAGACCTTGTGCAAAGTCAGGGAGGACGAGGAGCAGGTCCTGCTAGTTGCGCCCTATTGGCCCAACCGGACCTGGTTCCCGGAACTCTCGCTCCTTGCGACAACCCCTCCCTGGCACATTCCTCTGAGGAAATACCTTCTTTCTCAGAGAAAGGGCACTCTTTGGCACCCGCGTCCAGACCTCTGGAAACTCCATGTCTGGTCCCAGGACGAGACACGGAGGTTCTAGGTGACTTACCCCCCCAAGGTACTTAACACCATCACTTCGGCACGTGCACCGTCTACGAGACGTGCTTACGCCTTGAAGTGGAACCTGTTCATTGAGTGGTGCTCTTCTCACCGAGAAGACCCCTGAAGATGTTCGATCAGAGTCGTGCTTTCATTCTTGCAGCAAGGGTTGGAGCGTAGGCTGTCCCCCTCCACCCTCAAAGTTCATGTTGCCGCGATTTCCGCATACCATGACCACATCGATGGCAAGTCTGTTGGTAAGCACGACCTGGTCGTCAGGTTCCTTAGGAGGGCAAGACGATTAAATCCTCCTCGACCCCCCCAGACCCAGCCCTGGCTTTGCTCTGTCCAGTTCACGCTTTGCGACTGTACATAGACAGAACTAAAAACTTCAGGACCTCAGACCAGCTCTTTGTCTGTTACGGAGGCCAGCAGAAGGGAAAGGCTGTCTCCAAGCAGAGGATGGCCCACTGGATAGTGGACGCCATCACCTTGGCTTACCAAGCTCAAGGTGTGCCCTGCCTGCTCAGGTTGCATGCTCACTCCACGAGAGGTGTTGCATCCTCCTGGGCGTTGGCTCGTGGCGCCGCGCTGACAGACATTTGTATAGCTGGGGGCTGGGCGACACCTAACACGTTTGCTAGATTCTATAGCCTTCGTGTCAAGCCGGTCTCCTCCCGTGTTCTCACCTCAGGTCAGAGGCTCGGAGAGGCCCCGGCTTAGTTTCGGCTTGCTGCGCTTACATGCGCTTTTACTCCAGAGAGTCCCTACAAGGCAGACCCTGTTGAGTCCTCCGATCTCTCTTCGGCAGCCAACGTGGCGGAGCATCTGGCGCCAGGCCTATACTCTGTTGCATCCTTGAGAACCGGGTTTAGGGCTGGGTACCATATGTGTGACCCTACAGGGATCCCATATGTCTAGTTCCACGGTTGCTCCTAAACGAAGCCTGTGTCTTTCCCTCTGGAAGAACCCACCTCTCATCGGGTTGGAGTCACCCCAGTTCTTCCATATGTAGTACAGCCCTACGGGGTTAGTCCATATGTACTTCTCCACATAACTCCTTCGGGGAAGGATGTGGCTCCGCAGCGTTCCTTTACAGTGAAAGTGTACGCTTTCCCAGTGTTATCCAATAGTCTCAATGAGTGGGGTTTGGGGAACAGCAGTGATCGACACTCTCTGTGTTAGCCCTGTCCCACCGTCCTTAGGCAAGGGGGTTCAGGTGGCTTACAACAGAGCACCGGAAGGGCGCTTTATTAGGGATTCCTATTCGTCGGTCTGTCCGACGTACGCCGAATGTGACCGACTGAATGGGAACGTCTCGGTTACAAAGGTAACCCTCGTTCCCTGAAGGAGAGAACGGAGACGTACGTCCCATCGCCACAGTCGCTGTACCCCGCTGATGCTGCTGCCTTTCCGGTTCGGCTCCTCAGTGAAAACCTGAAGATGCAACGCACCTGCTGCTCATTATATACCTGCGCTGCGAGGCGAGCAGCTGCTGCACATGATTGCATGCCAATGTGCATTGGCTCGTTTTAGTTAAACTCGAAGTAGATTGGCCTCTCTAGCGAGATTCCTATTCGTTGGTCTGTCCGACGTACTTCTCCGTTCCCTCCTTCAGGGACGATGGTTACTTTTTTTGTAACCGAGACGTTATACGTCATTTCATGACGACAGACGTAACACGATACTGTCATTATTTGTACGCCAGCTAGAGGGTGCATGACTTTAAAATGTAAATATAGATCATAATAAGGGGCTTGAAAAATGACCTACAGGGTACGCGAAACCCGAAATAAGACGCAGATAAAAAGGAACAATGCATTAAAATTAAAGTGTCCTGTTGTCGATAGGGGCGCAACTTAGTAAACGCTCCTATGGGTTGTATTCAGGGAAATGACAAACGACCTATATGGTCGTATTGGTTGGAGGACATGTTGATCTATCTGTCTATTGTTCTTTCTGTCTGTCTGTCTATTGTTCTGTCTGTCTGTCTGTCTGTCTATCTATCTATCTATCTATCTATTGTTCTGGCTGTCTATCAATCAATCAATCAGTCTGTCTGTCTGTCTGTCTGTCTGTCTGTCTGTCTATCTATCTATCTATTGTTCTGTCTATCTATCTATCGTTCTGTCTGTCTATCTATCTATCTATCTGTCTGTCTCTGTCTGTCTGTCTAATTATCTATCTATCTATCTATCTATCTATCTATCTATCTATCTATCTATCTATCTATCTATCTATCTATCTATCTATCTATCTCTATCTATCTGTCTGTCTGTCTGTCAGTTTGTATGTCTGTCTGTCTGTTTGTCTAACTATCTCTGTCCGTCCATTCTTGTTTTACATATTATGCTCAAAATATTATTGGCACTTTAATTTTAAGCATGTTTCAACATTGTAAGCATGATGATCTAACAAACAAAAAGAGGTAACACTTTATTTTAGTGTCCTACATTACCTGTAGTCACTATATAGTAATAAATGTAAATTATGCATAAGTACATGCAAATAACTCTAAGGCAAACCCTATTCCTAACTCTAACCCTATAGTAAGTACATGTAGTTACATAATATTACACAGTACTACAGTATAATTAAACTGTAACAAGGACACATTAAACCATAATCCAAAAAGATATTGAAAAACTAATTTCCAACTGTCAGCCACCATTTGAGAGCTGAGGATTATTTCCATTCAGATTTTTAAAGCATCTCTCTGCTTGACTACACATCCATCCTGTAATATCCTGTCAGCTGAGCTTGGGATGATTGTGACCTCACAAAGTCAAAATGCCTTTTTGATGCATTTTGATGACTACATTTTTACCTGGTCTCAAGGGAATAAGGGAACAGAACGGAGGAGGAATATTGCAAGTGCAGTCTGGCATTCACTGCCACGCAGCTGTGATTTAAATGTCACCCTAGTGAAAACTCTATAAATTTAAATTTCATAACTTTTCATTTTGACTCTCATTAACGCATTAAAGATTTTGAAGGTCGGCAATGAAACATTTGATGTTGAATTGCATCTTTAAGGAGTTGTAACAGGTCAGATGATTAAAGCTGACATTAAGAAACATTCCTCTGTTCAGCAGCAGAGGGCAAAATGTAATTTGGCAATTCAGCATCCAGGGCCAGGCTGCAATCAACTGATGTCTGTTTAAATGGATGATGTGCTGACCAGTTTAAAACAACAGTTCTCTTTTATCTAATAGAAGTTCTGTCATCATTTCCTCACTTTCATGTTGTTCCATACCGGTTGGCTGTTATTTATTTATATATTTTTTATTGTGAAATGCAAAAGGAGAATTGTTAATGTTCTTTATTTAACATTCAAAACTGCAGAGGACAGATGTGTTGCACACAAAATTACTTGTAAATAACTGAACTTTATTTTTTGGAGTATATAAGAATATATATTTGGAGTATATATGAAGTTTCATGGTGTTTCATGGCGTGTAATAACTTTTCCATCTCTGAGGCAAATTGTGTGTATTTTAGGGAGCTGATCTTATGTTCAAGCTCAAATTATTCCTGGTGAACAGATTAAGATTGACTAAAGCTGTGGTGCAGTTATGTCCTCACTGTTTACCTCCTCTTCTTCCATCAGAACAGACTTAATCCAGAGGAGTACCGGACCTGACCTGTTGACCTGCCAGGACAGCAACGCAGTGCTTACAGTCACTGGTAAGCCTGTCGTCAATTACTGGCTAAAAAGTAGCTCCACCTTCATGTTTCAACCTGCTGGACAGACTATAGCTCCTCCCACCAAATGTTGGCGTGACGTATCCCAATCTTCAAGAAGAAGGAGCTGGATGAAAAATTTGGAATGATATCAATCCACAATCTGACTTGTGATGCAGCCAGGAATCATACGTGTTTTTTCTCAATTTCTGTGACTTGATGGAGTTTGGGTTGCCACTAGTGTCGCATTTAATTAGGGTTTAAAAGACATGTATTATTCAGTAATATTATTGTTTTGACTACTTAAAGGATTAGTTCACTCCAAAATTAAAATTTCCTGATAATTTACTCACTTCCATGTCATCCAAGATGTTCATGTCTTCTTTCTTTAGTCAACAAGAAATTTTAAGGCTTTTGAGGAAAACATTTAGGATTTTTCTCCATATAGTGGACTTCACTGGGGTTCAACAGGTTGAAGGTCCAAATGTCAGTTTCAGTGCAGCTTCAAAGAGCTCAACACGATCCCAGATGAGGAATAAGGGTCTTATCTAGAGAAACAATTGGTAATTTTCTTAAAAAAATAAAAATTGATGTACTTTACAAATGCTCATCTTGCACTAGCTCTGCGATACGCCACACATTACATAATCATGTTGGAAAGGTCACGCAAGACATAGGTGGAAGTACAGAGAGAGAAATTGTAAGATATTAACTGAAAGGAAAGGGACAGCAGGATAAAAGAGGAGTGAAAGAGATGTAGAAGGTACAGACTTTCAAATGAAATGGGAGTCACCCTAATTGACCATGTAATAAATCATGGCCTCTTGAGAGACGCTAGGGAACAGATCCAAAGTGTTACTACGCCATTCCAAGACTATATTTATGAGTATTGTACTATACCATGATTGCTGATAGTGTAGATTTGTAGTTTTGAGACAGCCTTAGAGTGGCAAGTTCTGTAAATGCCATTTTTCAGAATTGAAGTTCAAGAACACTGAGGTGGATAAACAAGTTTGTCTTCAATGAATAAGAGCATGTCATTGTTAAATAATACCACCAACCACAATGGAAGAGGCCCGTGGAGATGTTGAGGCAGAAGAACTTATTTAACAAAACACCTCAATGAAGAACTTTACGATAACCATGTATTTCTTTTCATTAGTATATTTGTTTGTCTATAGCTGAGTATATTATAAACTCAATAGAGAACACACCTGTAGTTTAGATAATAGCATTATTTTCATAAATGCATTACCAGTAAATATATATATCTTTTAACATGCATGTCATGTGACTCTGCCTTAAAGTCGGCATGAAACGGGAGTTGTGAAAGTCTTTTCTTCCCTACTGTAAACCCTAATGATCAAAATAATTGATTGGTTTGAGTAGGGTAAACTTAAATTAAACAAATTAGTTCAATCAAATTAACTTTTATGAGTATTTAGAACTTTCTTTTTAATTTGAGTTTACAAAACTGATCGGTTTTAAGTAATCTGAATTGTTTCATTGTTTTGAGTTTTATAAACTTGTTTCTTTTAATTTAGACAAGCTTAAATTTAACTGAAATTAAATTTCAGTTTCCCAGCATGCTTTTCCATGACACCCAAAAGGGAAATTAATTGTTATATGTTTTTGTGCAAGATTAATGTAAAGTGGGAGATTTAGATATTTAGTATTGTTTAATGTTTTTTGAGGGGTTACCATCATGGTGACCATGTGGAGCATGAGCTTGGAATAAGAACAGATATATGTTCTATATTGTCGTACTCATTCAGCAATTGCTATGCTATGCTGATGCTATCAAAACATTGTGTTACTAATTAGCAAGTTAGCATTTACTGAATTAGCTAATTAAAGCTAGCCAAGTTTCCAAAACTAAAAATACTTAAGCTGAGATTACATGATATCAAAGAGTATAGAACCCAAGAGGCAAAATTCATATAGTTTTTGGGCAACAGCCATTAGAAGGAGCTCTGGTAGCACGGCCGCCATTTTGGGGTGAAAATGCCAACATGGACCATAGAGTCCTTCACATCTTATGCACCCAAAATCTGCGAATTTCACAACCAAATCAGAAGCGCAATAGAACATTTTTCAAATTAAGTCATCAGTCAATTTTATGGCACTTACAGTAAATGTTGTATTGTCTTATATATGTTTTATTTTACCAGTTGTGGAATCCAAACATTCATCCATCTGAGGTAACGTAGTATTTCCATTTTATGCAACTTTTTTAAGAAATTTATTAATAGTAAATTAATAATTAATACATTCAAGATCATCATGTTTGCAGCGAACAATATCAGACCTAATGAAATAATAATAGTATTACTCCACTATCTGAATTGAAATATATATTGTACGTTTTAATGGAACACGCCTCAAACATAATGATCTTATAATACATGATGCATTGCTGTCTCCGTTATCGCATAATTCCCACTTTTGGACACTTTGCTTTAACATACAACACTGCAAAAACAAGCTGTTATTTTCTTTATATATTTATTGTCCAACATTCCCAATTTTTCTGATGCATGTCCTTAATTTAATTTCATATGTTGGTATTAGTTCAATGTTTGTAATGCTAATACTTGAACTTCAAAGAATTTTAACCCAAACTGACTGGGTTTCTAAAGAGCAAAGGTTTTAAAGACATAAACACAAAGTCTGTAAAATAAACTGTTAAAAGGATTTGATGATCACTAGTGATAGTATTTTATTCTGTGTTGTCATCATTCAGGTTGGATTTCAGCTTTAATGTACTTTTTTTTTTTTTAAACAAAGCAGCTGTTATTTAAAAATCTGCCAGTTCTGCTTATACCTAAACTTTGAATTTCTTAACTTGAAGTGCTGTGACGTTTATCCGTGTGAAACGGCTTCTCGAACAAGAAAAAAATGTAGAGTGAGACTTGATTTTGTCCATGGGGAATTGATTGGATTGCTGTGGTTTACTATTGGCTGATATCATGCGAGTGACAGGTTGCTCCGCCCTCATGCCAGTAAACACGTTATCAGAGAAAACAAAAGATGTTGCTGCAAGAGGGGAAGTTGTTTGATTAAAGATTGTGAGAGCACATGAATTTAAACAAAAGTAATGATGTGCACTGATAAATAATTTATAATAAACACTGCAATATTCCATAAGAGCTGTCAATTTTGATTTCATGGTGACTTTAATATAAACCCTCAAAAAGCCTCGATGTTAACTGAACTTTAAGCATGTTAGAGGACACACAGCATTCATTCTGCCTCTTGCACCAAGCCTAAATGCCAAACGTCACTGTAAAGCCAGACATTGATTCATTCAGCCCGACAGGCCAACACATCTCACGTCAGCCCAATTAATAATTAGTTATTTCTTTGCTATGCCTTTCTCCCTATGAAAACAAGCTTCTTCTTGGTTTTGATGCCATCACATTTGTTATTTTTTTCCATGAAAAAGCAAAAGAAAACAAGCAAAAAGGTCTTACCAATGTGTCTGCTCTGGTCGCTCACTATGAAATCGATATGTTGCCTCTGATGCTTTTATTTGTCTGCATGAATCAAGATGTGTCCTCTGGTCAAAGGCTGGATGCGCAGCATTGCCAGAGACATCATCAATAATCACTGAATGACAGCGTAAAGGTGAAATCATAATACCAAAGGAGAATAATCTCAGGGGAAGAGAGAGCGAGAGGCAGAGAGAACACACAAGGCACCAAGGGATATGGTATAATTCCCACATTCTGAAGAAAGATAACATAGATTTTATTTTACAGGCATGAGGTTTTTATTGATAACAATGGTAAGGCATGAGCTTTTAAAATGTGACATTATTTCCATTTAGCAAAACTTTTTTTTTTTTTTTTTATTAACGACTGCACCCACCCCTCCCCTAAACCTACCCTTAGTGATTTATAGTGCATATACACTTTGAGCACATGCCTTCCCTGGGATCGAACCCACGATCGCATGATCACATGATCGCATATTGTTATTGCAATGCTCTGCCAATTGAGCTACACGAAACCCGAAATAAGATGCAGATAAAAGATGAAAGTTAAAATGAAAGTGTCCTGTTGTCTGTTACATGTAGTGTGTCGAAGAGATGAAGCGTATACGGAGATCCACAAACATAGGGTATTTAATGACAACGAAGGAGATACACACATTTACTTAATTTAACATCAAGAACAGACAAGGAGTGAAGGGAGTGAGTCCATTATAAAGGGAGTGCAGATGATCAGGAACAGGTGCAGGTAATCTGTGATGATGGGGAAATGACGAGGAAGTGAGTGCAGGTGTGGAATGAAACATGAAGGATCATGGGAAATGGAGTCCGGGAACGAAAGGAACTGTGACATTACCTCAGCCCTGGAGACCTCACACAGGTGCAGGGAGAGGAGCAGCCGGGAGGTCTCCAGGATGGGTCAGAGGCCGTGGGCGGCCATGGAGGGTCTGGATGGCAGGCCATGGCAATGCTGAAACCCTGCCCAGGAGTTCCCCACCCATGGGTACATGGCCCCCCACAAAATTTTCTTTGGGGAATCCCTGGTGGCAGGAAGCGATTCGTGGGCTGGTATGTGTTGGTGGGCTGGCGAGGGTTTGAAGGCGGGAGAGGGCTCGTTGAGGGCCGGAGAGGCGAGCTTGCAGACTACTGGAGTGGGCTCGTCGGCAGCTGGAGCGGGCTCGGCGAGGGCTGGAGCGGGCTCGTGGAAAAAGATCAAAAGTCTATTAACCATTCCGCCTCCTTTGGCGGCTCATGGAAGGCTGGAGCAGGCTTGAGGAAGGCTGGCTTCTTGGGCTGTCTGGACCTCTTGGAGGACTTCCTCTTGTACGGCTTGAGCATAGGATCAGGCTGGAGCCCCAGGGAATGCCCACTGGAGTGGTAGGTAGAGGAAATCGGCGGTTGGTGAACTGGCCAGGCCACCTGTGTCTCTGAGAGGACTAGACGAGGGGAACACAATTTAATTTGAACCTCTTCAGCTTCGAACTCGGAACCATTAAGAAAGAGAATCAGATTAATAGACTCGACTAGGGAAAAGAGGTATTCGGGTTCAATATATCGAATCGTCTCCTCGTCCAGACCCCTCAAAAAACAGGTGTTAAGGATCGCATCTGGCCAGCTCACCTTAGAAGAAAGCTCGGCGAATTCCTCCACATACTTCTCCAGCGGGCGGCCGTCCTGTCTGCAAGCCCAGAGACGGTCCTCCACTGTGAGCCTTTGTCCGCGGTTCTTTGGGGTCACAGGAACAAGGAAAATACCCATCCTTTACTTGTGGAAATCCAGCAGTTTGGTCTGTTCTTCTGTTACGTGTAGTGGATGAAGCATATATGGAGATCCACAAACATAGGGTATTTAATGACAACGAAGGAGATACACACATTTACACACTTAGTTTAACATCAAGAACAGACAAGGAGTGAAGGGAGTAAGTCCATTATAAAGGGATGCGTGATGATGGGGAGATGACGAGGAAGTGAGTGCAGGTGTGGAAACACGACGGATCATGGGAAATGGAGTCCGGGAACAAAGGGAACTGTGACATTGTCGATAGGGCGCAACTTTAGCAAATGGTCCTATGCATCGTATTTCATTAATTAAAATGAAAGTGTCCTGTTGTCGATAGGGGCGTAACTTCAGCAAACGCTTCTATGGGTCGTATTTCATGAATTGAAATGAAAATGTCCTGTTGTCGATTGGGGCGTAACTTTAGCAAATGCTTCTATGGGTCGTATTTCATTAATTAAAATGAAAGTGTCCTGTTGTTGATAGGGGCACAACTTTATTAAACGGTCCTATGGGTCGTATTTCAGGGAAGTGACAAATGACCTATATGGTCGTATTGGTTGGAGGACATGTTGGAGTGTATTGCCACGATTGGTCAATAATTAGTCAATTTCATTCATCATTACTGCAAATACTTAATTCTGATACATGCAATGTCTATCCATTATGACATGTAGGCATTTTTATCTTTATGTACACAAAATAATCTTTTACATTGTAATCCTTTTATTTTAATATTTGTCATGTTTGTGTGCTGCTGTGTGTGTAATAAGCAGAGTGTACGCGGGTTGCTATTTAAATCTGCAGTCCATAAGTTTAGCCTCTTTGTTGCCAAGCTTTACAAATCTTTTGTTTCAAATCAGTGGTTCGGAGCATGTATCAAACTGCCAACATTAACCTTAATGTTATTTCATAACATTAAGGTTAATTTGCTTTGCTTGGTTAGGTGAGGTTAGGAACAGGTTTGGTGGTATAGGTAGTTAAGGGGTAAGGAAAGGGTCAACAGTGTAATTATAGATATAATTACATGCAGGTATTTCTTGTAAAATAACAAAAAGTATGTCAGTAAGTACATTGTATCAAATGATTAATACATACTAGTTATAGATGCTTAATATAAAGTGGGTCCAATAGTTCTAATTAGATGATTTCTTCTGCTACCAGTTTAAATGTAGTTTTGTCAGTATTTAACATGTTGAAATCAACTCCACAGAAGTCTCATGATTCCATCTGGGTCTGGTTAAACATTTTGTGATATTAGGATCAAAGTAAACTAATTTTTCTTCAAAGGTTGTTGATAGTGTCTGTTTGAAACAGCAAATGCTGGACATTTGCAATTATCATTGTTTCTTTTCTTCTTTGGAGAGGCGTTTATTTTCAAATGCGGGTTTCACATTTTGTTTTTTTTTTCTCCTGATGCCAAAATGTCACAATTATGAAAAACATTCCAAGAGTAGATGCTGTTCTCTGTATAGTTCTGCAGTATGTAATTTTAACCACCAAATAACAGTGATTCTCATAAAATATTTGCTCTTTGGGAGAACCGAGCATTTCAAAGAAAATCTCACATATATCAGCAGCTCTGTAACAAGGTTATCTAGAAGGACTTGTATCCACTTTTGGAATTGTAGCATTTAGGAAGTTTGTCTCAAAAATAGCAATTGGGCTGTAGGGGAACAAAAGCACTCCCTCCAGTAGATGGTGATGTGAGTCTGGTGCTGCTGGAGGTCACTAATATCATGTGGCCTGAGCAGTGGCCATTGAAATAGTCAAATACTTCAAAAACAATTCTTCATGATTGCACCAATTGAATATTTCATCATGTAAAAATAGCTCCAAACAGTATTTGAACGCTTAAAAATGTATATCACTGTATTAGATACAAATGCTGGTAGAGGATTTCATAGAAGTAACTTCACTTTTGTCATTTAAACTCTAACTTAATGTGTAATAGGCCTATATTTTCTATAAAAGGTTCTGTCTTTAAAATAAATGCCACTAGATTTGATGTTTTGGTGACACATTACAATAAGTTTCCATTTGTTAACATTGGTTAACTACATTAATTAACATGAACTAATAATGAATAATACTTACTTATACATTATTAAAATCAAAAGTTGCATCTGTAAATAATATCCAAAAGACCTGAGCTAACATGAACTAACAATAAATAGAATTTTATTAATATTATTATTTTATTAAGATCATTAACGTTAACAAAGATGAATAAATACTGTAACAAATGTGTTGATCATTGTTAGTTAATGCATCACCTAACAAGGACCTTACTGTATAATGTTACCCTTTTAGGGTTAAACCATTAAAATATACTTTTGGGGCCACTAAAATCTTAAAATTCAACCTAAAATAGAGACTCCAAAAGGCAAAAAATTCTAGTTCTTATGCACATTTTAATATGCAAAACGTCCATTATTCATAGGTGTTCTCTCCACAGATTTTATGAATTATGCAATAACCGTTTAAAACATGATTTACTTGGACAGAAACACAGATGACGGCTTTGGTTTCTCTCACGTCAAAAATCTAATTTGCAAGTGTAATAACATTAAAGAGTTTGCTGCAATCATCACGTTATCCTATTAATTATTAAAATAAGGGCTCCCAGGGTTCTCCCATTAATCACTGTTGGCTTGAACTGGAGTCTGTCAAGACACTCTAATCATTTCAACAGAGAATAATTATCATTCGGAATGTACGGCGGCAAAACGCTCATTGTGAGCGGAGATCGGTGTAGCGGCAGTGATATCCTGTACGGGCCCAGTGGACCTGTTGAATACTCTCCAGAGAATGAAGAATAGCATTTCAACATGCATGCATGGCTGAATCCTCATTCCTTCCGAATGTGTCATCAACTTGTCATTTGAAGACAAAACATGTAGAATTGCTCTTTGTGAGTGGATGTTCAGTATGAGAGCACCCCCTCTGCGTGTAGTGAATTGTGCATGCGTGTAAGCCAGAAAGGCAGAGCTTCCAGTTCCCCATGTGTCATTCAGGGGACGAGGATACAATATAGTGTTCATGACCCAGGCCCTGTTTCGAGGGGCTCGGGCCTTCGGCGGGGAGCGTACGAGCGAGCGGAATCTTAACGCAGAAGTCTTTGTCTTTCTGTTGCTCACTGTGGAGATTCAAATTCAAATGGATGCGGGCAGTGAATCGACTGTTGACACATTGGGAGTCTCACACGCCCCTTTCCCCCTCCCCTTCAGAAAGCCACACACCCCCCATGATTAAGGCTAATTACAATGACGAATGCACTCCTGTGAGAAAGCGTCTCAATCCGGTAGTTGTCCTTGCGTGAAGTCTCTTTTTGCTGCCTCCGGCTCACTGTGATCCAAGTGCTAAAAGAACAGAGGCTAGAATGGCGTGGTCTTGGACACCAAGGTCTTCTGCCAAGGGAAAAATGCAAATTACCAGGAAAAAATGATGGAATATTGCATTTTAGGGACAGACAGAAGTAGCCATTGACAGATTGTTACTTGATTATAATCATAAATGTTTCTTGAGCAGCCGATCAGCATATTAGAATGATTTGTGAAGGATCATGTGGCACTGAAGACTGGAGTAATAATGCTTAAAATTCAGCTTTGATCACAGGAATAAATTACATTATAAAATATATTCAATCAGAAAAAGTTCTTTAATTTGTAATAATATTTCACAATATTACTGTTTTTACTGTGTTTGATTAAATAAATGCAGCCTTGGTGAGCAGAAGAGACTTCTTTCAAAAACATTATAAAATGTGGTAACACTTTACTTAAAACCTTATATATAATGCATTATAAAAGTATTTTAATGCATTAATTATGCATTGTAATACACCTTATAATGCATTTTATGACCCCAATGAATAATTGTAACCACAGTTATAATACATAATACTGTTAACCCTTTAGAAAGTATAATGCATTAAAACACATGACAAACAACCAATTTCAGATATAACAAGGAATTGCACATATTATAAGGCATTTTACCTTGGGTTACTTATTTACGGAAATATATAATGCATAATAACATACATTATGTATACCTTTACACTGTAAACCCAAACTTATAATAGAAAGTATCTTTTACTCAAAATGTGCCAAAAAGTTTAACTAACTATTATTTTTGAGTTCATTCAACATCTATCAGAGATTTAAGTTAACACTAATTTTTTTATTGTTGTTGAGTTTTTATAACTCCGCTAAAGTTTAGAGTTCAGGGAACTTGAAAAATATAGTC